>JAODTK010002036.1:0-19965 GCA_026419785.1 Sclerodactyla briareus | reverse complement strand
ATTAAGCTCTCTCGGGGCGGCCCAGGATAGAACTGCTGTTCTTACTCAATCGCCTCATGGCGCGATGAGTGGATGCGGCCCCTGATTTCCATTCACTTTATGGCCTTCAGTGTGCGTTCACATCGCAGTTCCGGACTTTGTATGGGTGGATTTGAAGAAAACAGAAGCATTACATGACGCGTACGACAAAAAGTCCTGATCTTCGCCAAACCAACTCACTTTCTAGATATTACCCACGTCGTAAATCCACCACGCCTGGCCTGGCTGAGCTACACGTACGGAGGGAAGCGCGGTTTGATTGGCTGATGAGCCACACTAATTGGAACCAGCTGGGAGAGCTGACTGTGTGACCGCAGAATATTCCACATGAGAGATAATGAACGGAAATGCTCCCCCCAGGAAAATCTAGTCTTGTCTGTCGCGAATATGTCGGTATCCTGGTATTTTTCATGACCAGTTCGTTCTGAGAAGTATACTACGGTACCGACCAACAGAAATTCCCCCCCCTCCGAAAAAAGTGGCCAGCACAATGAGCAGAGAGGCTAAACAGCGAGTGCAACCATAAAACAAACAGCAACAGGCGATCGCCAAAAGTGTCTCGCCTGATTGCGCGAGTCATGTTCCTATTATTCACTACACTACACACTATACAGCACAAATAGTTCATGCAGACAACGCCATTTCAAACACACCTCACAATGTCACATATAACACATAAAAGTCCTAAGAAAACTGACTAATCGTTAGACTCTACTAAAAAGTCGTCAATTTGCTTTTTCTTCTTCACACCCCCCCATCACCCCCCCCCCCCCCCGCACTCTTCTCTCCGTAATACCCCAAATTTGAATAGAGTTTATCGATCCTCAACTCACTTCTTTGACCCAAAAATCTAACTTGAAATGTTCTTAACCCCTTCCCAGCCCTGCGTCTTTTGCCTTCTAAAATACGTTTTTTCATTATTCATTGCCTTTAATTTCCAAGCAGCCAGGACAATGCCACCACCCCCCCCCCTGCCGGCAGCCACACCCTCCCCAGCCTCCCCCAACAACCAACAAACGATCCCACTCAGCAGTCAAGGATGTCCCAAAATATATCTTTAGGAACCCTCCACCTTTGTCCCCATCCCACACCAGAAGAGAGGAAAGTAAATGTTACAGTATTTTTGCAGGGTCTAATCACCCGAATCAAATTGGCAGGGTAAGAGAGGGTTTGCTTGTGGCGGCTTATAACAGCACAATTGTTTACCGGAGCTATGGTTTACTCATTCCTCATGCTTTAGTCGAAATGAAGCAGATTGATGGAATTCAATCAATCATGTACATCGAACACATCAGATTCAGGAAATGTTAATGGACCATACCTACTGAGTTTGGCGAAATTCTTAACCAAGTTGGAAATTGGGATATATTATGCAAATTAGGCACATACCTCTTCTGACCCCATCTTTGTGAGAGCTTGGGAGATCCTGCTAACGAGAGAGTGCGACATACACAGCACACACAACACCAACTAATACAAAATTTGTGAATTGTGAAATGTTTGAAACTAACACCTGCTCTTCAATTTACATACCCCTGCTTCCTTATCGGAATTTCATAGGGTCTTGGGATGATTCCTTTTTTGGGAGGAAACGGAAAGTTCATACTAACCTCGGTTGTTATTACATAGTGCAAAAGATAAACAACTGACAGTTTTCGTAAATTGCGTTTGATTTCTGGAGGCATATTTTGCTCGTTCATTTTTCCCAACCTGTCTCATTTCTCTACACTATAGAGCCTATCAGAGAGATAATATTTCATGTTGGATAACATATCCACTAGGTCTTTTTTGCCAGGCAACAGCTTCCCATTTCTTTTCATGTCCATGAAACATTGGAGGATATGTGATTTTATATTCTTGTATTCTTTGTAGCATTAAGAATTTCCCATTATTTTGCTCTAAAATGCACCCATGAAAATAGAGAAGTATAACTGTTTAAGGGTTCCTACAATGTACACTACAATAACACCACGGCCCTCGCCTGAATGCCCCCCCCAGCTACTTGTATGAGAGCCTCCATGCATAACATATTTTCACACACCAACTCTTATAATAGCCGGGACCCTGCAAATTCTTCAGACCGCCCCCCGGCTACTCCCCATGCCACATTTGATTGCGCCCCGGGATCACAATAATGTCGGCTTGCCAAGTCTATATTTTCAACGAGGAATATTAGTATAACAAGCGATCGCCCCCAGTGGTCTCTCCTGTTGGCTCGATCAGTGGTTTGTTTTCTTCTATTAGGCACAGAACAGAAACACCTACTATCGTGACCAATTTCGAATTCGTAAGGACTGACATCGCATGTCGTCTACTAAAGTAGTCCAGTTTCGGGGAAATGTGACTAAATATGCATTAGACACAATAATTCAACTTCCATTGACCCATTTTCTCACTTAATTATCTCAGGACCAATAGTGAACAGCACCCTCATACATTTCATGGGAATGCAAAAAACTTGAACATTTGCATAATGGAGCAATTATATACACCACCGACACACTGCATACCCCCAGTGACTCAAGTCCATGTTACCATTTCTGGGGCCTAAAGGTAGCCCATACCCTCAACTTCATGAAATTGCATAAACTTTAAAGGAATGGTGGAATACACCATCAAATAAATGTAATCAATTATTTTGGTTTCCAATGTACTTCAACGCATCAGTGATCAAGCACCAAAAAAGAGGAGGTTGGGGGAGGTATGACCAGGAGGGGAGGGGGCTAACTACCAAATTATCTTGTGATACATTTCGCAATGTAACTCATTGATTTGACCCTGGTTCAGCCCAGCAAGGTCTTCAATAATTACATTTTCTCGAGGCTGCCCTGTCCGCACCCCTCAAAAGTGCATTCCCATAACCATGGAATGCAGACCATTCCACTGAACACTAAGCTCCTGCAACAACCCAACCATGTCTGGAACAAGTAGTTCAGCAAAATTGATGGCTTTAAATAGTGTCTTTAAATTGTTCTTGGGGACAGTCTATTAACCCTCCCTAAGTGTGTGAAGTCCTGGTCCCGTAGCTGCATATATGACACCGAGTACAATCGATGTATGGTAATCTTAACACTGCGTTAAGAGAGAGGCCTCCAGTTTAATATAAATTCAGCACAGGTTTCCTGGGTCGCATGCCCAGTTTTTACTATTATGGTCTATGTGAGGTCCCAGAAGAGGATGACAGGCATAAGTGGACATCGGCCTCAAGTTAAAAAAGCAGGTTTTGACAATAAATGAACTCTCTGTCCTGTTACAATAGATACTAGTTAAGATGAATTGAAAATCCATATCCTCGTGGGTGAAATGAGTAAAACTCCTAATAGAGATAGTTCTCTGCAACATCTTGTTATTAATAGCCTGCTTTAATAATAGTGATGTCAGCATCATTCGCATGTCAGCTAGGTGCCCCAAAACTATACATTCTTAAATAGGTGTCATACAGTCTCTGGAACTTGTTGCAGTAAATGTTAGTATTTGACAGTTTGTGGTCCATAAGTGACCTTGAAGACCTTTGATGACATTGACATTTTTTTATGAAAATGTTACCCTTGATAAATGCAAGCATGTCCCCAATTTTCAGTCCATATCGCCACAGTCACTATAATCATTGCAGAAATTTGTTATTATTTGGGCGTTTGTTGACCTTGAATGATGACCTCTGATGACACGACGTTTTTTATGGAAAATGCTTTGCCTCCATGTGATCACCAGCCCTAAAAGTATCTGTAATCATATACAACAACACACACCCATGCTATCCCTCAAAAGTAATCAAAACCGGGAACCTTTGACCCCCTTAAAACTTGAAGGTGTCAGATTGAAGCGAGAGTGGTGTTCCGTATGTAGCACCAGAGCTCTATCACACATATCCAAAAATTACAAGTTTCTATTTCTTTGTTCATAACTCCTCAAATATCCACATATTTCCAAGACTTCACTTGACCTTTAGACCTTGTCATGCGATGTGTTTGATCCACCAATCCAACAATCCACATGAATCTCTACGAACACCCGACCTGCACATTTCGAGTCAATTACCTTTTTCATCGGAAATTCCACTAACTTCAAAATCTTTCATCATTCATGCAACCTGTACCACTTAAATCAAATTAGTCACATTACTTAACTCTGTGACCCTCGTTTTACTATACTACTGCAAATTTTTGGGACTATAGATAAACACTCTCCACCAAGTTTCATTGGATCCAACAAACTTTAAAAATCGCATAAATTATGCAAATTAGAAGACTACTTACTTAGCACATATAATGCTGGTATCGAATCATTCATATCTACACTTCATAGTTGTATAGATGCTAACGCATCATCACCAATGCTCTACCATCAAGTGATATCTTGTACAACACGCTTCGTGCCAAGTTTCATTAAAAATCAAATTTAATGCAAATGAGGATGGATTTGGGGACGAAAGGGGATGCACATCCACAACTCTTCAACCGTACACCGGCACAAAAAGGTTCCAGCATGAGAGCTTTCAAGGTTCGGGAGATTTCAACTGCACATACCGACAGACTGACAGACCGACAACACCACAACAAAGTTGCCCTATGTCTTCTCCTTGTCACAAAGTTCAGCGCGAGACCAAATAATTATAATAACAATATTCACCATAGAATAGTTTGAAATGAGGGAGAGGCCATTAAAAAAACTAAAATACTGCCGCATGGCCATATATGATTGAACAAACATGTGAATGTGCAAAAAACACAGCAGAACATAAAAACAATTGTAAATTAATAACATGCAATAAAACATGTGATACTGATCTCAATATTGGTTTCCCACTTTTTGTCTCGCCTGATGCAGTTCAGTAGACTTATTGGTCACTATGGCATGTGTTGTTGTGGTGGCGTGTGTGTGCTGTGTGTGCGTTGTGTGTGGGTGCGCGGGTGTGTGTGGTGTGCATGTGTTGGTATGTGTGTGTGTGTACTTGTGTGTGTGTGTTGTGTGTGTGTGCATGTGTGTGTTGGTGTCACACTTTCTCCTCGTAGCGGATATCTGTGAATGCAATTGTGACAAATAGTATAGTAGAGTAGCATCGGTGTTGAGTGAACACGATCTGATGAGATTTTGGGCAAAACATCACTAATTTAGAGGGTATTAGCCCTATTTTTATGTACTTCATGTTCAGGCTCGCTAGCAAGATTACGGATAACGTAAGTGCTATGGTTACTTGGTTGGCATCATTGCGCAGATAGTAAGGTAGATGAACTGATTAGATTTTCCATTTCAGCGTAAATATGGTAATTAGGTTTCTAATTTGCATACTTTATGCAAAATTCAAAAGTTTGTGTTTTGTTGAATAGGTCTACCTTCAGTCCCAAAACTTTTTAACAAGATTCAATGTGTCCCTAATTTTTGCCATCATTTAATGTGAAATCTTTAAATCTGTTCGAATTTCATGAAACCTGGGGTAATGGTTACCTCGAGTCCTTTTTTATCATGATTCATTTCAGGGTCACTGGATGTCATTCCCGGCCTAATTCGCGATAATTTATGCTGTTTGAAGTTCTCCGGATTTCAGTGAAATGTTAGGTCCCAATTTTAGTCACATTTCCATAAAACCATGCCCTCCTTTTAGTAGACTTTTGTAAATAAATAGTCCTTTCGAATTTGAAAATTGGTCACTGATCATTAGGCCTTTTTGTTAAATGCGAATAATTACTCTTTAGGCGACACATGGAATGCCTCGTTAATCGTTGGTATGGTGCTAATCTAACCACGTAAAAACTGATCGCAGCTAGCCAGCGAGACACTGGGGGCGTCGCCTGTATATTACCTCCAACCCCCATCCCTCTCCAGGATTTCCCTCACTGATGCTTATTTATTTCGCTGGTAATACTACTACCCCCCATCCATCTACTGCTAGGCAAGTGTAATAATTCATCCAGGTTTTTTTGTTCTATGCTAATATATATATCGCTGCTAATTTTTCGGGCACTAATTCCGCTCAATGACAACAACAAAATGTCACTCAGGTGCACAGCCTGCCTTTCCTTTTCCTCGCTAGCCTAGCCAGTGTTTTGATGTGCTCTATCTGTTAATCTGTAACCCCCCCAATGATGCTGATGTGCGCGACTATAAATGTTTTGTTGCGTTTCCTGACACGGTGGCGCATTTTTCTTCTGTCCTTTTTCAAAACTGGTTCATTTCTCTACACTATAAGCCGATCGAGATAGATTATTTCAGTGGATAAACATATCAACTAGGTCTTTTTTGCCAGGCAACAGCTTCCCATTTCTTTTCATGGATCCATGAAAACATGGAGGATATGTGATTTATATTCTGTTTCTTGATAGCATTAAGAATGTCAACATATTTTAGCTTAAATGCACCCATGAAAATAGAGTAGTATAAACTGTTAAGGGTTTCTAAAATGTACAATGCAATAAAACCCAAGGGCCTTGAAGAAGGCACCCCCACAAGCTCTTTATGAGAGCCTCCATGCAGAAATATTTTCAACAAAACACCTTATAATAGGCTGGGCCCTGAAATTGCTTAAGACCGCCCCAGGCTATCCCCAACCACATGTGATTGCGACCCTGTAGATCACAATATGTCGGCTTTCCAAGTCTATATTTCAACTAGGAATATTAGTATAAACAGGCGATCGCCCCAGTTGTCTAGCTGGTTTGCGCGATCATTGGTTTCTTTTAGTTAGTCACAGAAACAGAAACAGCCTACTAATCAGTGACCAATTTCAACTTCGTACGAACTGATCATCGGCATGTCGTATACATAAAAGGAGTACAGTTCGGGGAAATGTGACTAAAAATTTGAAACAAAAGTCAACTTCATTGACCATTTCTCACTTAAAATATCTCAGGACCAATAGTAACCAGCACACTCAATACATTCCATGGGATTCCAACAAACTTAAAAAATTTGCATGAATGGGCAGGTTTATTTACACAATGCATAACCCCCAGGGACTCAAATCAATGTTACCATTTTTGGGGACTAAGGAGTAGCCACTACCCATCAAACTTCATGAAAATGGAATTCAACTTTAAAGACTTTGTGGAATAAACCAGGCAAATAAATGTAACAATTATTTTGGTTTTCCAAAAGTACTTCAGACCATCGTTGAGCATCAAAAAAAGAGGGGGGGTTGGGGAGGGGGGCGAGGGATAACAGGAGGGGAGGGGGGCCTAACTACCAAATTTATTCTGGATACAGTTTCTGCAATGTAACTCATTGATTTGACCCTGGTTTCAGCCCAGCAAGGTCTTCCATATTACATTTTCTCGAGGCGGCCCGGTCCTCACCTCAAAAGTGCATTCCCAGAACAATGGAATGCAGACCATGCCACTTAACACTAACCCTTCAAACAACCCAACCATTTTGAAACAAGTAGTCAGCAAAATTGATGGCTTTAAATAGTGCTTAAGTTGTTCTTGGGGACAGTCTAGTACAACCTCCCTAATTGTGTGAAGTCCTGGCCCGTAGACTGCATATGACCCACCGAGTACAATAATGTAGTGTAATCTTAACACTGCTTTAAGAGAGCTTCCAGTTAATATAAATTCAGCAGTTGTCCTGGGGGGTCAGCATGCCCAGTGTCTATAATTTATGGTCAGGGTAGGGTCCCAGAAGAAGTGATGACAGGCATAAGTGGACAATCAGGCCTAAAGGTAAAAAAGCAGGTTTTGGACAATAAATGAAAATCTATGTCTGTTAAAGATAGGAATACCAGTTAGGATGAATGAAAATAACAACTGGGGGTTGAAATGAGGTTTAAAACTCCTAATAGAGATAGTTCTGCACCATATTGTATATAGCTCTGCTTTAATAATAGTGATGTCAGTATCATGCATGTCAGCTAGGTGCCCCAAGACTATACCATTCTTAAATAGGTAGATTACAGTCTATGAGGTTGTTTGCAGGAAATGTATATTATTGACAGTTTTTGGTCCATAAGTGACCGTGATGACCTTTGATGACATGACCATTTTTTTATGAAAAATGTAACTTGATAATAGCAGCATTGTCACCCAATTTTCCAGCCATATCCGCAACACACCCCAGTCAAAGCCACAAGCTCTCATGGCAGAAATTTTATTATTGGAGTTTGCTTGACATTGAATTTGAATGACCCTTTGATGACATGACGTTTTTTATGGAAAATGCTTGTCTTCATGTGATGCACCAAGCCCCTAAAAGTATCAGGTAATCAGATAAACACACCCAGTGCTATCCTCAAAAGGACAAAACCAAAACCTGTGACCCTTGAAACTTGAAGGTGTCAGATTGCAGGAGAGGTTTGGTTTCGTCTAGGTAGCACCACAGAGCTCTATCACATTCCCCAAAATTGACAGTTTCTATTTCTTTGTTATATAACTCTAAAATAAGCAATTGTTCCAAAGACTTCACCTTGACCTTTTGACCTCGTCATACGATGTTGTTTGATACACCCAATCCAAAAATCCACCATGAAAAATCTATACGAACACCCAACTGCACTCATTTGCGATCAATTACCTTTTTTCATGGAAATTCAACTAACTTCAAAATCTGCATAATTAATGCAAAACTGTACAAATTAAATGGCAAAATTAGTCACATATTAAATGACATCTGGTGACACCTCGTTACTACTGCAAAATTATTCGGGACTATCAAATAAACAAGCTCCACCAAGTTTCAGGGAATCCACAAACTTTAAAAAATCGCGATAAATTATGTAACTTAGACTACTTAATTAGCAAATTAATGCGGGATATCTAATCAGTTATCTACCAATTCATAGTGGAATCATGCTGAATGCATCACCCCAATGCATCTACCAATCAAGAGATTCTTGTACACAAGGTCTAGGCCTATTTCATTAAATTATGCAAATTTATGCAAATGAGGTAGGATTTTCGGGACGAAAATGATGCACATCCACAACTCTTTCACCGTACACCTGCACAAAAAGGTTCCGCATGATAGATTCACGGTTCGGGAGATTTCGAACTGCACATACAGACAGACGACAGGACAGAACACACACACAAAAGGGACCCCTGCTCTCCTTGAACAAAGAGTTCAGGCGAGACAAGGAAGAAATTATAATAACAATAGGAAGCAATAGAATATTTTTTTTTTTTTTTTTTTTTTTTTTTTGTTTGAATCGAGGGCCATAAAACTAAAATACTGCAGCATGGCCATATATGATTGAACAAACATGTTGATGCGCAAAAAACACAAGCAGAACAAAATAAACAATTGTAAAGTAATAACATGCAAATAAAAAAACATGCAGACCGGGATACTGAACTCCCTAAATATGGTTTCCACTTGTCTCAGAAGGAATGAAGTTCAGGAGACTTAGTGGTCCTTATGGCGTGTGTGTGTGTGTGTTGCGTGGGTGTGTGTGGTGTGTGCTGTGGTCGCCAGTGAGTGCTGTGCGCTCGCACTGTTGCATGCGTGCTGAGTCAGGCTCATGCTGAATGTGTCGCTTGCTGGTGCGCGCGCGTCGACATACGTGTGTGTGTGTCGTGGTGGGTGTGTGTAGCAGTGTGTGTGGTGGCACACTTGAATGCAATTGTGACA
This sequence comes from Sclerodactyla briareus, assembly GCA_026419785.1. Classification (NCBI taxonomy): domain Eukaryota; kingdom Metazoa; phylum Echinodermata; class Holothuroidea; order Dendrochirotida; family Sclerodactylidae; genus Sclerodactyla; species Sclerodactyla briareus. The sequence continues at coordinate 10,368 of JAODTK010002036.1, read as the reverse complement.
AATAGTTTATAGTAGAGTAGCATCGGGGTGAAGTGAACACGATCTGATGGAATTTGGGCCAAAAGTCACTAATTAAGTAAGGTAATTAGCCTAGTGTATGTAAATTATTGTTAGGCAGCTAGCAAGATACGGATGAACGTAAGTGCTATGGGGACTTGGTTCGGCACATTGATGCAAGATATAAGGTACATGAACTGATTAGTTTTCAGCGTAAAATCTGGTAATTAAGTTGTTAAGTTGGCCAAATAAATATGCAAAATTCAAAAAGTTTGTGTTGGTGAATATGGTCTACCTTAGTCCCAAAACTTTTTACAAAGTTCAATGTGCCTAATTTGCAATATTTATGTGAAATAAAATTGCTCGAATTTTCATGAAACCTGGGGTAGGTTTACCTCGAGTTCCATTTTTTTTCTCATGGATCAGGGTAAAAGGAGGTCTTCAACTTGCCTAATGCGCATTAATTATGCGGATTTTGAAGTTTGCCGGATTTCAGTGAAATTTTAGTGACAATTTAGTCAATTTCCAATAAAACATTCACTCCTTTTGTAGACTTTGTAAAGAAATAGTCCTTCGGAATTTGAAATGGGTCACTGATTAGTAGGAGTTTCTGTAAAGGCTAATAATGAAATTCTTTAGGAGACACATGGAATGCATCGTAATTGTTGGTATGGGGACCCTAATCTAAACAAAGTAAAAATGTCGCGCAACCAGGCGAGAATGGGGGCGTCGCCTTGCATATTACTCCAACCCCAATCCCTCTACCAGGAATTCCCTCACGGATGACAGTATTGATTAGTCTGGTAATACTACCCCCCATCATATACTGATAGCAGTGTAAATAATTCATCCAGTCTGTTTGTTCGATGCGTAATGATAATTATCGCGGCGACCAAGTTATAGGGGCCATAAATTCGGATTCATGACAACAACAACATGTCACTCCGGTGCACAGCCTGTCCTTGCTAGCCTAGCCAGGTTGAGTCGCTTCTTCTGTTGAATCTGTACTCACCCCAATGGCTGATGTGCGGCGAAATGAAATGTTGTGTTGCTTTCTGACAAGTGGGCACACGAAAGAGGAAAGGATCCATGGCAGCAGCCAATGCCGTCAAGGTATATAATATTATCCCCACTTTGGGGATCTCATAATGGTTTTGGCATGTGCGCTCCGCGTTCCACGCAGAAGAAACTCTCTAACGCAATGTCTGATGGACACGAACTTTGCACACATCTTCGGCCCTTGCGAAATCTCGACTCGGGTTCGAATGTGGCAGCGGATTCGCCGCGCCACTTGGATTTTTCAATGAAATTGATTGATGGGTTTACAATAACTCCCTAGTGCCTTGCCAGATCCTAGGAAACTGTGCACCCAGGATTGTCTGATGACCATCTGGAATGGGTAGAAAGTGCGTGTCGCCCGACCAAAACTTTTGGCGGCGGCCTTTTTGGATTTTCGCGGATTTTTCGGCGTTGGGAAAGCATGGCGCTCGTTTGGAGACCACCTTTTGTTGTTGCCCCATATAACCCCACCCAGCGGCCATTTTCAAAACTCTCTGGTAAAAATGATTTCCGTCCAGTTTCGCAACGGTTTCGGAACGAAACACGAAATATCATTTTCAGACTATAATTTTGCCCCATAGGTCCCCACCCAATGGCCATTGGCGAATGTCGGGCAGCAGAAACCCAGAACTGATGTCACTGCAGATTTGATATGTTCGGGAGCATGGTGTGTACAGTTGGAACCAACCTCCCACCTCCTTGGTTCCATAATCCCCTTTGATGAAAAAACAAGGCGAAAAGTCACCCGTGATTGAGCGAAAGTGGGGATATACACAGTAGCGAAAGTCACCCAACAGGCCGATGTCCAGCTTACTATGTTGGCTACACAGCATCGCATGTCTACAGTTGTTGTTTGTTTTTTTTATGGCATACTTGCCGAGCAGGGAATCGAATATCAAGGGGGCCAGACCTGCATACTGCACCTTAGTTAAGGAGCAATACCTTACCAGGTACATAGAATGAGACAATGCCTCTTTGGCGTACCTTAACAGTGGGGTGGGGGTAATCACAAGAAGCCGGAAACTTGCAACTTGCCTACCTCATTGTCACCTGCTTCCAACCCTTGTGCTGAGGGGGGGCGCCCAGAGAGGAGAACAGGTTCATTTTTTTCTTGAAGTCTCGGTATGACGGCGACCGGGAATCGACCCCGTTCTCACTGGGTGTACGGGATGCTCTACAATATGCCAAACCATCGTCTCCCAAATGGTCACCGCTCGAGGCCACAGAGTGGAGACTAAACACACAGAAGTGCGCACTGTAAATCTCTTACTGGACAAACTGAGTAAATATTTTGGGAAAGTGTTCCACCGTCATCAAACTTTACGGGATGAGGAAGGGCAAGTGAGGGGGGAGGGGCGAATCCAGGGACCCGGGGAAAAAAGACAAAACATTTTCCTTATTTCTCTATAGACAAGATGATATTCGCAGAGAACAAGTTTACAATGGAGAACTCACATTGAAATAAGGCACGAAGTAAAAAAAATACACTTTAATCTGGAGTGAAATTAAAGAAAAACAAACATTCACAACGAAAGCTGATTAATTCGATGCTCCTGTGAAAAGAATCCTAATATAAGGCATAGCTACAGATCTATCTGAATATGAAACACGCGCCCGATCAAAGAGACAACGAAGCACCTTTCACTATCCTGGATCTTTCCAGTTGAAATGTAACCATTGCTATGGCTTGGCTACTCGCACAGAGGTACCGGCCAGTTTTAAAAATCTTGCACAATAAGATGATCACAGCAGGGGCACGGGGGCGAGCTGATAGCCACTGTCAGGATGAACAAGAGAGAGGTGGGCAGAGGGAGGCAGCGCAGTGATCGTGGACACACACTATAAATGCCGGCCCGTGCGTAGGCATGTGGCGCTGGGCCATCACAGAAGAATTTAGATAAACGTCCCTACGCATCACAAAACGTGGGGATTCGGGACCCATGATCCATGCTTGGTGCCCATAGGCGGATATGTCCCTTTCATTCATCCTTGTTTTGGATGCAAAAAAACCCGAAAAATGTGACACACACACACATACACACACTAGTTGCGCGGTAACCTATATTTTGGGGAAAACGGTACTACCGTGCCTGGCACAGTATCAGATGCTGGTAATGGATTCACGCTTGCCTAAAATACTGACAAGCGTTGGATACTACACTGCAACTTGCTGCTCACTGTATGGGGGAGTTTATTTCACGATGTCTTCTCTTTAATACATTTTTTTTTTAAGTGAAAAGATTGCAGCAAAAAAAATTAATTGGGTAATTAAATGTTCATATTTTTTGTATGAAATCGATTAGTGAAAAGAATTTATGACAACCTTACAGAGGGCGAACAAGCACAGGCAGTGTGACCACTGTCATGTGGTAGTACTAGTACGGCGGGCAGAAAATGTGCCAAAAACTACATTCTCCAATGGCAAATCCTGTTGAAGTTAACTGTGTGCAGAGGTTCATTGCTCCGAGGCCCGCGGACCGCCCTCTCGCGCCCTGCTGTTTCCCACGTCTCTCGCGTCATGTAGGATTGGTATGTTGGTAGCGCACTGTTACATTATCCGTGGGGAATATTGGAGATATGCCAGTTGAATGATAAGTGAACAGTAAGTAGGTGATGCCCACGTTGGGTTCCAAGCAGGGGGCTCTGTTTCCAAGTACGTGAACAGCATGGTTCCCAGTTATCGTTTGACACCGCTTCCGGCTGGGGCGAGGCTAGCCACATTCCGACGCAATGGTTCGGACGGCCATGTGGTGGGGTCTGATTATTTCGCACGCGCGAACTGTTATAGCACACGCACTCACCGTGTACGCACGCACCTGGGGGATGAGGCGGCTGGGATATGTGCAAATAAGCAAATACACAGTCACAACCACGTGGGGCAGTTTCATAATTTTACAGCGGATAAAGCGGATATAGTGGGATGTACGAAGACGGCGGGGTCGGATCGCAAAAAATACAATTGATGGACAGCACTGGATTGGTTTAGTTTTTGATTGTACGGATTTGTAGCCGAAACTGGTAATTTTCGCCCAGTACCGGTAATAGTAAAAGTACATTTGGACCGTCGTACTGCGAGTACGGTACTAATAACGATTACCGGATACCGCGAACCCTAACCCACACAAAACTCGTCACGCATTATTTCCCTCACACAAACGACGACATTTCCCATTGTTAGAGCCTGATGAACACACACACATTACAGCTCATGGACAGGAAAAAGATCCTTTCGCCTCCAGAACGATCAGGGGAAGTACCGATTTTGTCGCCATATGGGGACTATAGGGCTCTCTAAGGAAACGTACCATTGTGCGTCAGGGCATCTCTGGAGACGTACGCGCGATCGCGCGGGGCACACAGCACTGAGCCACGCCTAGAACACTCGGGTCACTGCAGTTGATCATCCACACAGGGAAGCACCACCTTGAATCTGGAATGCAGCGTAAAAAAAATTCGGGGTTCCGCATCGGAACGTCAACCTTCTGTACACAGGGTTACGATGTGAACAGTCCTAAAACGCAAAGTTATTCATTACTGATTAACATTAAGGCGTTCGACCCTTAGCAGTAACCATATCATTTCTAATAGGGCACACTGTTATGGATCGAAACACACCTCAGTAGCAAAGTTCATTAGAAAACATTTGATTTGTGGAACCTACAGGAGGCAAATAGCCCGACCAGAGGATGCCACAGGATTTCCTGGGCTCTTCTAGACATAAGAATTGGTGATGAGGGTTGGATGATTTTTGACCACCGCTTCCAAGGGCGGAGCATGGGGTAGGGGAAAATTGAAAATTATACCTCAGACTCATAGCACGGACCCAGTTATTGAGGGTGGAACCTGATATCAGGCAAGGGATTATTATGACCACACCCCGCAACAGCTTGACAGTGTTTTCCTGAGCAGATGATTTTCTCAGTAGAACTCCTTTAATGATGGGATTCAAGTTAGGGACTTGTGGCCCCCAGCGTGGTGGTCGCTGGGCATCGTTAATGACGGTGTTGGTACAGCTGCCGTTCAGCATTGTAGCCAGTTCATAGATATGTTTGTGTCATATAAGGAAGAAATATCATTTCCCATGGGTTACAGATTCACTGTGTCTTGGACAACCCGATTAGTTCCAGTGTGAATCGCCTATTAGGAACGGTGGACTCCCTCACTCGTTTGGGTACTATGTACCGCCAGGCCCCTGGTGTTAGACGCACTCTGCTGATTGATCCAAGATACTGTTACTAATTATACGCCTCGTGTTATGCGTCCACCGAAGGTGTGCTTCAGCTGACTATAAAGGAAATCCTTAGTGGGAAATTTAGAGGCTCCAGTTTTGGGTGGGAGGACACGCAAATTAATCTCGCCTACTCTTTTTTTTTAACGTCCCATCCGACAGACAAGAGTGAAGCTTCACTCGGGCAGCAACAACCTACAAGAGAAAAGGAGAGGAGGAAAGGGGTGCGTGTACGGTACACCGGGGTTTGAAACAGGGAACCGTCAGGCATAGCAGGCGGACACTCTACCACTCCTGCCAACTCGATGCTCTGGTCCAAGGATTAGATGTGAGTTGTCATATTATATATATGTCACATCAAGGCACAGTAGTCAAGTAAAGGATTACAACGACACTGCGGGCGAATTCATGGATGTATATACCGCACACCCATTGCTCCAACGCGGTAGGATAAGCAGATTGGTAATGTAGTAATGCGGTAATTGATAATTAGTACATGTGTTAGGAGCCCAGTGATGTGGTTCCACTATTGGGTCAATTTGAGGGATAATAACTCTGTGATAGGGAATTATTGGGATGTCTTAACAAGGAAAACAATGGACCGATGCAGTCCCAACCGACAAGAAAAGCCGATCAGAAAGAGTAGATGAGAGAGGTCAGTTTGTATAATTGGATGTTTGTGGCAATCGAATCAGCATCCTTTGATCTTTTTCGAAATTACTGTGAATAATAGGTCACAGACCTCCCTGTTAAACGTTTATTTTTTATTCGGAGGAGAATCCGACGCCGTCAGAGATCAAATTGAGGTTGCAAAGTAGTTTGTTGTGTCAAAGGCCAAGGGCCATTGACCTTGACACAATAAACAATGTTCAGCTCAGCCGATAGACTTCTTGAACCAATAAAACAATGTTCAGCTCAGCCGATAGAGCATCTCGACGAACTCGAGTTCAACGCCAGTTTACAACACGGCCCCATTGCGTGCCTGACAACAGGAGTACGGAACATAATCTGGATAAAACGGTCATGGTTGTCAGCCCTCTAGCTGGTCAGAGCGTCAGACCGTAGAAACACCCTCCCTGAGCTACCAGGGTCATAGCGAGGTGGGGAATCACCGCCACGGCCCGAAACGACAAACTGCTGAGAGGCAGGACGACTCCACAGTAGCCCGACATGAGTATAAACATATATATTTGGCTGTTCGATTGAAGTGATTGTACATGTGCTTGTCAATTAGGACGCACTCCCTGTACCCGGGGACAGGTGAGTCATGTCTGACTGTAGGGGTCAATGCTTGACAGGACACACCCAAAGTCACTTAGGACTTACAAATTCCTTGAAAACTGACCTACTATTGAGGATGCAACGTGCATTATTTTCTCAGAGATATATCAGAGCAAAATTGCACACCCTAGAGTTAGTTTGTGATTCCAACCATTAGAAATACACCCGGGGCGGGTGAGTCATTGGCTAATGTAGAGTTCTTGTACATTCCGGTACTGACACACCCCTATGTCACTTGATTGATCCCCCCAGTGTGTGTAACAATTCTTGAAATGAACCACTATTGAGAGGTCAACTTCTATTGTTTCCTACTACAAATAATCAGAGCAAATTGACATACCCCAGAGTCGGTTTTGTGATCACCATTGAGCGTTACCCCGGGAGGGGACGTCATTGTCTATGTGAGTCCTTGTACCAATCTGTAACTGACACACCCCTCTCACTCTGTCACACTTGATGTACTTACATTCCCCTAGGAAAATGACCTACTTTGAGGAGTGCCAACTTCCAGTATTTTCTACTATTAGCAGAGCAAAATGAACACACCCAGAGTTAGTTCTGTGACTCACCATTTAGAGGGAAATGACCACATGTCAGTTACTTCAAAGGACGTTTCATCATGCAATTGACTTAACAGGAGCCTGAGCCAAAATACTCATCGCGTATGAGACCATTCCTAACGGTGTTGTTCGGCCAGTGGGAGAGGTGGGGGGGGGGTCCAAAGGCGGCCCTCGCACGCCCTAGCGGACCCCCACATCGACACACAGCAACCCCTGTGAATTGATGTCCCCGTGCCCTCGGCCTGTTGATACCTGGCTTACTGTTTCATTTTTTGCTCGCCACACTTTGTCGTCCTGTCCATCGCGGCTTCGGGCTTCATCTCCACCAGAAATAATATGAGGATAGTGTCCACCATTACTTATGGTTGCTAATGGGATAAATGTAAAGAAGAATTATATTGGTGTTGTGATATGTGGGTGGACTCAGCCAACTGAAAAAGTACAATTGCATTACTACCTCATTTTAAAAACCCGCAGGCAAGGTGAATTAATTTTCTATATGATCTACTGCCCCACAACCCTTATCTTATGCACACAACCTGTTAAAATGTTGGGAAGTGCAAATAAAGGAGGGGGCGGCTTCCAAAGCTGTTGACGAGCAGGATTTTTGTGAGCAAAGAACATATGGATGGAGGCCTCAAAGAGTATCCGGGGGTTCACGACCCCCCCCTTCCCTCCGGTGCTGCACAAGCGTTGAGGGCTGGGCCTCCAACATACTGTGTGCCCACACAACAAATTTATTTATTATGCCTTGTTGGAGGCCACTGGCATCTCCATTCATACACTAACATACAATGACAACATCACATGTATGGCTGTGGAGACTCTGTTAGTGTGAAAGCAGAGATGACACACACCTCAGAATAATGGATTGCCATGACCTAGAAGCAAGCCAGGGAGCTAAGCATTTGTAGCCTCGCTCTTGATGGGGGAGCAGCGATTTCCACAGCAGGATGGCCCTCTTGTGGCCAATGGCGGATGGGGAGGGCCACCGGTCGGAGTGACAAACCAAGTTAACTACGGAAAATTCCGAGGTATAAATAGCGGAACCAACCAGCAGATCTCTAGAGATTGCATGGTTTGGTATGGGGTGGGGGGGACGGGGGGGGGGTGGCATACTAGGTAGACTGAAAGGCAAGTCGGGGAATATGGGGTCACAGAGAGTTGGGTAACAGTCGTGATTCACCATTTTGTCCTGTTACTCATGCATGGTGGTCAGTCATATTTGAATTGACAAACGGGGTCACTTTCGGGGGGAACAGATGAATTTAAAAGAGAACTCGTGAGCCCTCTAGCCGAGGTTAAAATGAAATCAGCACTGTTGGAAAAATTGTGGTGAAACGATTATGAAAAAAACTGGGATAAGGACATGATTCTCACCCCCTTCGATTGAATTTGAACTGGAACCCATAGAGTACACCAGGACTCTGTATGGTCTTGCATCTCTAACCAGATACCCCAGGAGCCGATCAGAGTTCATCTCAGAACCAAAACCAAAGGAAGTATTACCATCCCATCAGGCGGTGTCGCATGTCAGCTTGAAGTTGAAGTGGCGGGTGGTAAGCAAAGTTCTCCCCACAGATTGAGGTAATTCCTTGGAGGATGAGAACCAAAATGATTTTATCCTTTCGGTACCACAATGGAGGTAACATATACAATTACTCCATATTCTCACATTGCAGTGAGGGCCGTGTGAGCCGTGCCTACAAATGTCAAATCCACTCATCTTGGCACCAAGCAGGAAGTGGTGATCAAGGTATGGCACGTGGAATTGACAAGTAGTTCCCGAATTGATTGTCTACCCGTCTTGGATCAATGGTTGCAGGGTTTTAAGGGGGGGGACATTCAAACTTGCTTCAACCCTACACCCTCTCGTGACAGCTAAATTAGAAAGGATTTGCTAGTTACACATAATAATAGCACAATATAAAAAGCATCAGAGGTGGCTATTTTTCTAGTACATATAAACTAGTGACCAGGCCCCCCTCAAATTCACTTGGGACTGAAGGCGGCCATGTCTTTTTTTTTTTGTACCAAGTTCACGTAATCTAACAAACAGTACAATTGGTGGTAGCGTGTCCCCAGCGATTGGGATTACCTGGAGAGAGCAACAAGATGTTTGTTTTTTTAAATTGGAGCTACGTCCGCAATCACTCGAATGATTTCACATTGCAGCGATGGCCTTGACAGGCCAGGGCCAGAACGGATGTCAAATCCACTATCATGGCTCACAAGGCGGTTGTGATTGAGCGTCTGGCACGTGGACTTGGACAAAGGAGTTCCCAAAGTGATTGTATTGCTGTCCTTTTTTGCGATCAGTGGTGATGATTTTAAAGGCAAAGTCAGCCAAATTAAAGACTCTTTTTGGGGTTATGATGTAAATAGAATAAAAAATTTCATTCAAATATCACTCTGTTACAGGTTTAGAGCATGTTCGATTGGGAAGTTATGGCTTCCTCCAAATTTCATATCATTCGCTGGTGTCATTACGGTCATAGGCTACAATTATAAGGGGAAAAGGTGGACATATATCTTAATTTTTCTTTAAAATGGAAGATATGGACGTCATCAAGTGCCAATTTGGCAAAATTGCCAACTAGCAGTGAAAATTATCAACTTTAAAAATTTGAAATGCTATGACATGTCTATGAACATGAAACAAAGTTTGAATGGCATAATGCCAATCAAACTTTTTATCATGTTCATAGCATGTTATAGCATGCTTCAAATTTTAAAGATTGATAATTTATTCACTGCTAGGTTGGCATTTGACAAATTGGAACATGTGATGAGTCATATTTTACAAATTTTAAAGAAAAATTAAGATATCTTGTGTCTCAACTTTCCCCTGATAATTGGTCGATATGACGTTAATGACACCATGAAATTATATGAAATTGAGGAAGCCCATATCTTTCCCAAACGGAAACATGCTAGTTATTAACTGGAACAGAGTGATATTTTTTTGAATGATATTTTTTATTCTAATTTAAATCAAAACCAAAAAGTAAATTAATTTGGCTGGACTTTGGCTTTAAACATGCAACCACTCGATAGCAAGACAGGCAAGAACAAATCACGTTGGGAACTCATTGTCCAAGTAAGTGCCAGACGCTAAATCACAACCTCCTGTGTGAGACATGACTGGAGGTGGATTTGACATCCGTTCAGGGACCATGGCTAGTCAAGGCCATGCTGCAATGTGAAATCATTCGAGTGATTGCGGATGTAGCTCCATTAACA
>JAODTK010002034.1:0-10325 GCA_026419785.1 Sclerodactyla briareus | reverse complement strand
TTGCGATTTTGGGAAGCCAGTCAATGTAGACATTCTTCCACATTGTACTTTGAAATTATTTGTGCTATATTTGTAAGTTACTGGTTAATGGGGTGAGGTTACTGCCCATGTTAAGGTCACAGGGACAAACATCAGAACAGGGCTCGAAAATAAATAAGCCTGTAGCCCGGGGGCTACTTGAGACCGCCATTCCAGGCTAGTAGGAAATTGATTGGAGATGCCCTTCGGGTAGTGGTTAAAACTGACTGAATTGTGTTGCAGTATTTGTCATGGCTGTCAGAAATTTCTTGTTCGAGCTACTGATCGCCCCTTTTCTCAGAGCTGATGGTATAGTTGAGGTCAGGTTACATGTTCTCAGCCCTGCATCAGAAGTTCAGAACCATAAGAAGTGACATGGCCTTAACCAAAGAGGCTATGAGAAACAGAATCCCAATCAGTATAACCATGTTAAAGGCCAACGGCAGGCTTGGATACAACAGAGGTTATATTGGGAAGAATGGAAAAACCTGTATATCTATAGGTCCAAACCCCATTTTAATATGAGGTTACTATGTGGAGTTATTGGCCTATAATTTGGGGAATAAGCAGAGAGATGGGGAGAGCCCAAAAACGCCATGGCGTCACCACAGGACAACACAGCCCCGAAATTATGTTATGGTATTTCATTGTTCATTCTTTGTTGATAAGTCAACATATAGCAGAAGTTATGTTGGTGTTATCTCACCAAAGTAACCATCAACACCTACCAAAAACTAAAGCCAATCATCTCCATAGACTAGCTGCTTTTCGAAGTGAAATTAAGGTTCGAATTTCAATAGAAAACAAAGGAATGTTTGCAAGGTTGTACAAATATGACCCCATTTTTATTGCATGATGGGATGCATTTGATCTTGTGCAATACACATGGCCCACATGTAGACAAAGTTCAAATCAAATGACTACAAACTCGTAACGGAATGTCCAATGAACTTCTGGTTGACTGACGCATTTCAGTTTTATCCAGCGATTAAATAGCCCCTGTATAATCATTCTGCAGTTGTCCGTTAAACCTTGGAGTAGTAACGAGGGAAAGAGGAAATAATGTTGACGTTGTCATTCCCATTGCGGACCTGAAACCTCAATCATACCTGATGATCAAGTATATTTTGTCCCTTGAGGGCCTGAGTGACGTTGTCGGTGGTAAACTGCATTGAAAAGTCATCAAACAGCTCCCTCTCTAAAAGGAGTAAGTCTTGGAAAACGGGTAGGTATGGTCTACGTAAAGTTGAGGACTTCATTTTGAACACACATGCACCTCATGGGATTCTCTGTGTTTGTATGATAGCCCTAGTAACCATGGTCACTCAATAGGAGCCTGTGCTCTCAAACTTGTGATTTTAGTGTCGGGGTTTTAGCACAGTAAAAATCGAAACAAAGGTTGTCTTTTGACGATCAGGTGATCACGAAATCGAGAACCGTTCATCCTCATATTGAACTGTGTGTATTGTCTATATCCAAATGTTTTTTGTTAACAAAGTATAATGCACCATGAACAGATGCTGACAATTTTAAACATGTGCTATTTTTTAAAACCAATGTTCTGTTATGAACATGCGACTAAATTGTTTGATTCCTGCAAGCGATTCTATCAGAATTAATATGTAATAGAGGAGAGGAACAGGTCCTAATCCTTCTTCCTTCTCTCCCATCAGGGCTGTCAAAAAACATGACTGATGGGGAGTTTTACGGAAAAGCTGCCGGTTCTCACAAACTAGCTGCACCGGAGGTCATCTCAGGGAAGTAAGTACTTTCTCCTTGAAAATACAGCACCACTAACATTGCATATGGTGGTTATGGAAGAATATAAAGACTCAGATTATTCATGCGACCCACCGGAAACCGAATGAACTAGCACTAGGCCTATGCTCATTGACTTTCGGTACTAAATGAGCTGGGCTATGCGCCTGCTGAACGAGAATTTTTCTTATGGAAAATAAGGACAATCAGCCTTAATATATTGATTAGGACCTGATTAGGAGGCCTAGCCCTTACAAAGAATACAATTGTCTATACAATAGGGCCAGCAAATCAGGAAACCACCTTTTTGGGAGGTGCCAAAATCGAAGCGACATTGCCAATCGTCTGTTAGCATACGCAATACAATACACACGCAGCTAGTGTTACATACAATCTCTGCATATATAGCACAGAGTAATTAGTGTGACAGTTCTACACATGAGCTGAAGAATGCAAAAAAGTTTTTGGTAAGCGATAGTGGAGTTTTCTTTTCAAGGAGCTTGCTCTCTATGTTATTTGTACATAACTGGTGACATACCAACCTTGTATTCCCTGCAAATGTGACATCACTTACCATGTGTTGATTGGATGCTTTCTCCCATTACATTATTTACAGCGTCCAATCACTAATTGGGCATAATAATCCATGGGTTTAATGTGGGCATCCCTGAAAAATGTAATGTTTACAAGCAGTTTTGATTTATAGATGTATTAATAATATTTTTCTAAGTCTCCTTTCCGTGGGTTTTCCCAATGATGTATTTAAAAAACAAAAAAAAATTGAGGTACTGTTAACAATGGTGTATATGTCTCTTCCTCCAACAGATTATATGCTGGCCACCCGAAGTGGACATATGGAGCGGTGGCATCATCCTCTATGCTCTTCTATGTGGGACGGTTTAAGAGACTACTTAAACTTCATGTAGGCACGGCTAGGTAAAGATTATTATTCTTTACTGAAGTCAAGGAATCTATGCAGCCATTTGTGTGGTGTGTGCGTGCAATGTTTGCATTCATGGGTTTGTGGAATGGCGAACAATATTTTGGCCAATCCAACTGGTATAAACAGGATAGAATTCCAAACTGAATGGATGAGCTAAGTACTTGGTATTGTGTGTCCCATGTGAGTACATGATAACCTGTTTGTCAAGGTCAGGTCAGAGGTTATTGAGGTCACCAGAGGGTAGAGTTGACAATCATTGTGAATACGATAAGTCCAGCACGCCCGCTCTTTGACCAAGTGGAACCTGTGTGTGGCTTTCGTAAGCCAGTCGAACACTGTTCGGAATCAACGTCGGCCATGCTCCGCAGCAGTGCGGAGCATTCTGCATGGCATATGCGTAAGCATGCGGTTGTGTTCCGGTTTTTGGCCTCACACATAGCGGAACCCACCACAGCGATTTTAGGCACGACATGTCAATTCGCCACTAGGTAAATAAACAGTACACAAAAGCATCAGTATAAAAGATGGAATACAACAACGATCTGCAAAAAAGGATCTTCGTCATGTTGTATTTATCCAAAGGGACACGCTGTAACCAGAATATATGGCGGCAAACTTACAAAGATGAAAGCAGAGCCTGAGTCCTAAAGTGGCCCTTTGAAAAGGAAAAGTATATAGTCAGACGCTACCTCCGATGCCGGAACAGGCTGCAGGGGATGAGTGTGGCTACGTATTATTCGACAGTTTGCCCAAGAGGAGTTTCAGGGTTGCTGGTAAATGGAAGCTCTAAAGAAGGAGCCAACTTCAAGCGAGTCATTTCGCCAAAAGTATGTCAGGCTATCACCCGGCTCTTCCTGGCCACTGATAAGTTAACAAAGCATGAATAATTGTGGGAAGTTTGGGATGTTTGGAACTCATTGCAAACATTGCGGAGGTTCTTGTAAGGTTGCAGTGAGGTTAAGGATGGTTTGCGGGACCCGCGGTCGTCGGGCTCACACTTTGCTAAAGGGACTGTAGATTGGGGGGGGGGGGATCATTTGTTGGTGGAATACACCAAATCACCACAATCTACGAAAAATTCACTATTTTAATGCGATCAGGTCTGCAGGATCAAGCTCATGCTTGATGTGCTCATTGATCAGTACATGGGGGGAGTACAGGTTTTGGTTGTAGGTCAGAGATAATTAAGGTCAACAGAAGCCTAAAAATCTTGTAAACAATGCGGAAGTCCGGAATGTAGGTTTGATCCAGTTGGAAAGTTGGTGTGTCGCTCCTTTATTTTGATACTCGAATGATAGGTTATTTGGTGTACGTGGTTGGCAAGTCATTCTCATTTAAAGGAAAAGAAGAAGAAATTGATGCAAAATTGACTTTTGGCAAATAGTTGTGAGCAGATAAACCCAAACTCACCGTGATGGAAGGAAGATATAACTGATCTGATAGTAGTGATGCGGACACCTTAAAGTCAGTGGGGGCTTTGAACAAGTGAAGTTATCCAGTGAAGAATCTTTAGAGAAGTAGGATTGAGGGTGATTCCCCTCCTTATGAGACACGGCAACAGGCTTGAATTTTTTAAGGTAGGTCTTAGGCCACTTACTAGTCTGATTGCCTAACATTAACGGGACACAAATATCACTACTAGTGCATTGATGGCACACTGTAAACTATACCGAAAACAGAGGGATTGTAACCCCACACATCATGTACAGAAGAGTTAAGGGCGATACAATTGATTTGTTTAATTTGTCATATAATGGTTAATTGTCGCATGTTTCTGTTTTTTGTCAAGCGCTTAGAGATTTTTCGGAGAAGGCGCTTATAAATAGGTGTATTATTATATTATTCTGGTTCTGATTAGTTACCCAGTGAGAGTAAAATTGGACCCATTTGTTCGGAAACAGAGGTGGTGACTAATGCAGACTTGAGCTGTTCCATGATTCTACTAACACGCATATTGGCATTCAACGGTTCCTGGTTCTGTGGAGTGCACGATCTCATACAGTTCAATTAATATTATTATATTATTTTGGACACAGGGGCCTGTTAAACCATCTCGGCGCATCTTGCGGCCAGAATTGGCTCCCAATGTGGCTAGGCAACAATTAAGGGGTCCTGGGGCTTTTCTGGCGACATGATGGAATCCCCCCATAATATACAAACTCATTGTTAGGCTTAGGCCTGTTGTGTGCTGTGTCCCCTATGTAGTGACAACCACTAGTTGTTGGTGTATGTATATACAAGGACACCACAAGGGGTTTCATTGTATTGGCATTATTTTGTTCTCTTGTTCTTTGCAGCTTCCATTGATGTGAGCATGTACCAACATTATCAGAAAAATTAAGGTAAGGGGAATCTCTTCAAATTTTCCTGTGTTGGTTCGTGGATAGGATTTTGTTGAATGTTACTGTGAGGTTATGTTAATTGTTTGTGAAACCAATGAAAGATCACAACCCAGCCAATGTTGTTACGCACAACCTAGATAGATCTGGTAAAAGTTATTCTGTCGTTGCTTTACATTGTGGGAGAGATTTAAATAATTATAACAAATAACAGTGTGTTCATACATGAGCTTTCAACGTGACAATGCTGTGTTGTTCTTTCAAACTGATACTGGTGGTTGCTGTTGATCGTGGTTGTCACCTGACATGGTTGAAACTTTGATCATGGACAATGGATGATGGACTGATAAAGAGGTAGGTGATTGAGGGTGGCCTCTGCATCTGCTCTGTTTATTGAGTGGGGGGTGTGGCTGGATGCTAATGGCCACTCTGGCCCCCACATTGAGGCCAAATTGGAGGCTTGGGTCAAGAACCTTCCGGTCGGTGTTGGTGTTTGTGTTGGATTGGATGACAGTGTGGTGCTAGAGAAAGAGAAAATAGTGTGCAACAAGCAGTGTAGATAGTACTACAATTCCAGAGCTGGCTATTTTTCGATTGGGTGTTCCCGGAACAATTATTTTTGAGATTCAACGCCACCCAACCTCTTGAAGTTCTACTTTTCAGTGACAATTTGGCAAGGGAGAGATGCAGTCCATCCAAAGTTAGAGAGTACACATTGATTTTTGTATGAAATTGAAGTTCTATAGTACTGACAAAGGTATCCTCATCCATTTACCCCTACAGAGACACTGTTATTTTTAAATTATTTCTATATTTTTTTTCAATATTCTGGTGATCCACCCAAACTGGAGAGTGAAAAATTATAGAGTGGCATGAACAATCAAGTCATTCATAGCTGCCCAACCAAAATGGCTATGTCGACCATTATGCCCATGGGGGATGAGGGAGTAGTATAGGACGATGTTGACTGAGGTCACCTATGGCATTGATAGGGTTGAGCATTGGTTATCTATTCTGCAGGCGGGCTTTACAATCCCCGCCCAAGTTGAGAGAAAAAGTCTCATGTCAGAGTCTCCATTCACACATGTTACAGGTGGACCCCATGAAGAGAGCCACTGTCAGAGAATATCGGTGAGACCCACTCGACCAAAAGCTTTAAAAAGAGAAAGAAGGACAATACACGCGACAACATAGTCCCAGAAAGCAGGCAAAACCAAGGAGACCACACAAACGCGCAACGCTAACTGCTCAAACAAGAGAACACAGCCACTCATCATAACAGACACACACAGACACTCCTCCCCCACTCTCTCCCCACCTCTCCCCCAACAACTACTCTTCACCACTCTTCCCACTCTCCCCTCACTCTCCCCCACCGCCCCCCACTCCCCCCTCACTTCCCCCACCTCCCCTCATCTCCCTCCCAAATTCCCACCACTTCCCCCACTCTCCCCCACTTTTCCCCCTCCCCCCAATCTCCATCACTCTACCATACTCTCCCCTCTCTCCCCCACTCCCCTATTTCTAACTATCCAATTACACAGTGGACCGCTCTCAGCCTATTAGTCCCATTCTGGTGATTCCTACCATATCCCAATCTGGCCACCCCAAAGTCATCTCTATATGAGTCTGATGACGAAGACTGAGAACATTGAAATTGGCATTGTCTTCCCGCGGGTGTTTTATGACAGGCACATCTGGGGGATACCAAGAGTTGGACTTTTTTTGGGCGCAACTCTACAACCAGGCATGGGGGAGGGGGGAGGGCCTTATCGCTAATTAACAGCTATTCTGCATAGAACTGTTAGTTCCTGGGAGATGATCCAAGCCCCTCAATGTCATGCAGTGGTGTAACCCAAGTGGGGAAAACTCCATATTTAACAGGGAAAATTTTCAGGGATTATGTTGATAAGTTTGAAAAAAAAAAATCGAAAAGGCCAGAAGACAAAATTTCATTGGCTGAAATGGTTCCAAGGATGATTTATCGTGGTAATAATTGATGACACTGAACAAGAAACTAATATTTTAACACGGCACACATCTCTTTTATCTATCGAACCAGAGACATGAAGGTTTAGGTAGACCTACCCCAGTATTTGTTCCCCCAGAATGACACTTGACGATTCCATCGTTGAAATGAGGCTGGTGGGAAGTATGTGAGGTAAGCTGTAGGAAATGTTTCCTGTTAGCATTTGAAGAGCTTTCACTCAGGGTCAATTCCTAGCAAAGGGCTTAGAGATTGGAACCATACTCTTGTGCATCAGGCTCTACTAAAGTTCCATCATCCTTTGCCAAAATTCAGAAAAAAGCCTCAAATGTTTATTTGAAAATGAATGCCATCTCTCGATACCTCATTTACAAGAAGAAATTCAGTCAAAATGAAGGCACTCAAATCATTTCTATTTGGGAGGAAATGGTATCCAGTCTGTGAATTTTAAAAAATGACGGCCGGCTGTAACAAATGTATTTGTTCGCCACGGGACCTCTTCCACGAATTTTGTCCGTATACTATCTGTTGTCAATGGCCTTTTCCCCTCATTGTAGTTCTTCTTCACTCATTAAAATAGATTACAAACAACAGTCTGGGAACTTTGTGGGCTGGCAAGGAGGACATGAAAATGTATGACTGGTAATGGAGATAAAGCAATCCCACATGCTGGACTGGTTGTTCTAAAATAACAAATCAATTATCAGCTAACATCTCTAATGTTTCCTCCTCTATGAACAACAAGGATCATTCCGCGATCTAACAAAGAATTGTTTTGTCTACCCAAGCTTCTATAGCCAGGGTACATTCCCTGCTACAAAGCAGAATTGGTTTTGTCTACCTCAGCTTCTCTACTATGGTACATTGCCTAATGTTAAAAGCAATTTTTGGGGGTTTTTTTGTCCTACCCAAGCCTCTATACCATGTACCTTTCCCTTATACAAAGAGCAGAATTGGTTTTGTTTAACCCAAGCTTCTATAACCAGGGGATATTCCCTGATACACAACAGAATTGGTTTTGTCTAACCCAGCTTCTATAACCAGGGTTCATTCCCTGCTACAAAGCACGAATTGGTTTTGTCTACCACCCAAGCTTCTATACCAGGGTACATCCCTGATACAAAGCAGAATTGTTTTGTCTACTCAGTTCCTACTTCGGTACCTTGCCTAATGTAAGCAGAATTGGGGGGGTCACAAAGACTCTCTCTTTACCAAGTTAATTCCCTGATACAAAGCAGAATTGGTTTTGTTACCCAAGTTCTATACCAGGTTTATTATTCTGCTACAAACAGAATTGGTTGTGTCTACACAAGGCTTCGATACCAGGTCATTCATGATACAAAGCAGAAGGGTTTGTCTACCACGCTTCTATACCCAGGGCTCACCATTCCCTGATACAAAGCAGAATTGGTTTTGTTACCCTAGCTTTTCATCGAAAGGACATTCCCTAATACACAACAGAATGGTTGTGTCTACCCCAAGCCTCTATACCAAGGGTACATGCCTATGCCCCAGCAGAA
Organism: Sclerodactyla briareus; assembly: GCA_026419785.1. Classification (NCBI taxonomy): domain Eukaryota; kingdom Metazoa; phylum Echinodermata; class Holothuroidea; order Dendrochirotida; family Sclerodactylidae; genus Sclerodactyla; species Sclerodactyla briareus. The sequence continues at coordinate 1,760 of JAODTK010002034.1, read as the reverse complement.
TTGGTTTTGTCTAACCATAGCTTTTCCATCAAAGTATATTCCCTAATACACAACAGAATTGGTTTTGTCTACCCTAGCTTTTTATCAAAGTATATTCCCTAATGCACAACAGAATTGGTTTTGGCCCAGCTTCTACACCAGAGTAAATGTTCCTCCTTATTTTCATTCATTGCCCTCAACTTTTCTTTCCTTTCTTGGTAACTATATAAAGCTGGAATGAGATGACATTGTGGGTAGGTATTATTGCATTTTGTTCCTCCTTGTTCCAACTATCCCTGTCACTTGTATTCTGTGTCCATGCTACGTGAAATGTTTGTTTGTTTCTGGTTTTGTTTTAACAGAAATTTAATGTTCCGAACACTGAAGTGAGAGATGCTGATGGAGGGAGACCCCAAAACCAAGCGAGGAATAAGCATACTGACCTATTATAGACAACAAGAGAATGTTTAGTGAAGGTAGGCTCTGATCTATTGAGGATCATTATCAGAGTTTGCCCCATGGTTCATGTACTAGAAGTTAGGATAGCATACTACCTATTATAGACAACAAGAGAATGTTTAGTGAAGGTAGGCTTGCATATTGGGGGGTCATTTCAAGGGTTGCCCACTGTCTGTCCTAGATACCGTAGCCATAGCATTACTACTGATTATAGACAACAAGAGAATGTTTAGTGAAAGTCGGCTCGTCCATTGATGATCATTATCAGGGTTGCCCACTGGGGTTCATGTACTAGGAGTTAGGATAGCATACACCTGATCATAGACAACAAGAGAAAGATGGTGAAGGTAGGCTCAGCTTATCAGATGATCATTAAACGGGCTGCCCACTGGTTCATGTAATGCCAGTTAGGATAGCATACTACCTGATCATAGATAGCAGAAAGATGAGTGAAGGTAGGCTCGTCTGTCAAGGATCATTATCAGGAGTTTGCCACATGTTCATGTACTAGGAGCTAGGATTTAGCATACTACCTGATTATAGACAACGAGCGGAGAATGATGAGTGGAGGTAGGCTCGTCCATCGATGATCATCATCAGGGTTGCCCAATGGTTCATTGTACTAGGGGAGTTAGGATAGCATACACCTGTTTATGACAACAAGAGGAAGGATGAGTGGAAAGTAGGCTGTGTCTATTGGGGATTATTATCAGGGTTGCCAATACTGGTCATGTTCTAGGGGTCGGATAGACATATTACATGATATAGACACAAGAGAATGATAAGTGAAGGTAGGCTCGTCTATCGGTGATCATTATCAGGGTTGCCCACTGGTTCATGGACAGGAGTGAGGATAGCATACCACCTGATATAGACAACGCGAGAAAGATTAGTGACGGTATGCACGTGCCATCAATGAGTATTTCAGGGTTGCCCACTGGTCATGTACTAGGAGTTAGGATGCATACCACCTATTATAGACAACAAGAGAAAGATGAGTGAAGGTAGGCTCGTCCATGGATGATTCTTCCAGGGGTGCTCTTGGTTCATGTATTAGGAGCGGGATAGCCTACCACCGGATCATAGACAACAAAGCAGAAAGATGAGTGAAAGTAGGCTCATCTATCAGGGGATGATATATACTATACCTGGATAGCAGCGCCTAATAATTTTGTCTCTCCTGAATGAAATTCAGGAGGAGACTTAACAGTGGTCACTATGGCGTTGTGTGTGTGTGTATGGTGTGTGTACGTGTGTGTGTGTTTGTGTGCGTGTGGCGTGTTGGGTGTTTGTTTTGTGGTGTTGTCACACGTCCTCGGGAG
>JAODTK010002032.1:0-176491 GCA_026419785.1 Sclerodactyla briareus | reverse complement strand
GTCGTACCGGGGGATTTTCTGAGGAAATGCGAGAAAGAGAAATTACAGGAAAACGACATTCTTGATTCATTAATGTGTTATTCTTCCAACACTGCTTAGTTGACGAACGTTGCCAAATGTAAACAGGTCGCGGGTCGTGTTCCCTGTGATCAGCTGAAATATCTCTCCGTGGAAATGAGTTGAGTCCACAGTTATTTATGACATTTAAAGCAATTACAAAATACTTTTGGATTGCATTTTAGTTTTAGTTTAACGAAACTATAGCTGAGGATGACTGTGGCATTGGTTATTGAACAAGCGCAAGTCGTAACGTCTTGGTAGCTGCGGACGGCGAAATTCCTTTGGAGAATACACTGGATGTTCTTCACCATTCCATTTTGTATGTTTACATTTAATGAACCTTCACTGACATCTGAAATAGCCTTTGAACATGTCTACCACACCTAACCCGGTGCCACAACATCAAAATGTGTGCACCACACAACACTGCACACACACATTGACAAAGTGGGTCGCTAAAGTATCTTCCTGAACTTCATTCGGGCGAGACAAAAAATCCAAAAGCTCAGTGCCAATTAACACTGCTGCTCGGTATAAACAATGCATGAATTTAGAATTGTTAGCGTTAAATACACCAAATGTCGAATAATACATACTCTCAAATCCTGTCCTGCCAAGTTCCATGAGTATGTTGAATATCATATTTGATCTCAGTCCCAAACACAATAATGAGACAAGAGGCTTCAAATGTGCCTGACTGATGAGGAAGAAGACCAGGAAACAGACAGTCTTTGAGCCACATTATGCGTCACAATTTCTCACTAATAACAGACCTGGACTGAAATAAAATGAGAGTTGCACGGCTGTAAATTAACCTAATTCCTGAACACCACGAATGTTTTCTCATCCAACTTACCATGTATGAGGCTAGACATGGAATGTCCTCATCAAAATTGTTGCACCTAGTTTGATAGCTGTTATCTGTCTATCAGAAGTATTTGATAGGTGCTGGTAGCCCATGTGGGTTGTAACGAAGGCTATTGTGTGCATGTGTATTCATAGTACTGACTTCAGTTTATACACAAGTGGTGGGGAGGCTCATTAGGTGATTGCCAAATCTCAGCACTCCACTACTTAGATAAACTTCGACTCCCTGTGTATAGGGACCATTAGGGACCTTTGAGAGGTCTGCTCTAAGGAGGCCCACCATGTTCACCCCAGCCCTATGCCCATTACCCACGAAGGTTATTGAAATTTCCTTATCCATTTCTCCACTTGCAAGTAAATCGTATGAATGAATATCTGACATGGTTGACACTCATAGTTATAGTTGACCATCAAGGCAATATACAGACAACAAGTTACCATGGAACAGCATTTAGAGGGAGAGATAGCCCAATACTTCCTTGGATAAGGAAAACTTACTGTGCCCCCAATGCCCGATTTCATAGCAACATAAAATATAGCGTGATGTGTTGACAGACATATCACCTTCATTCTGGAATAAAACCCACCATATAGTCCTCATTTCTAGGTCACCAATAGCCGAGATGTGTTGACAGATGAACGACTTCTGGATGGTCTAGTGCAACAGAAAAAGGAACACAGCCTAGCCAGTGGCATGCCTTATCCACCCACCAAGCTTCGACCTGATTGCATGTACGGTTAGAAGTTACGAATGAACGTGACGAAACGAACAGAACGAACGAACGAACGAACGAACGAACGAACGAACGAACGACCGGACGGAGAGAAATGATGAATTGTAGAGCTGCTTACCCCGCAGCTAAAAATATAACAGACTGCACGCAGTTATATGCATTCGTAGGTCTTCCATTACAACAGAACAATAGCTCTGTGAAAACCTTGCATACTACCCGTTAGATGTAAGTTGGCCAGCAAGAAACCGTTTTTCTACTATGTAACCTATGCAGGGCTAGCCTGATCTACGTAGTATACAATCAGGTTGAGCTAGCTAATTAGAAAACTAGTTAGCTCACCGAGTGTAGTGAGCAGAAAGCATTGAGTTAATCGTGACTGATGTGCTGTGCTGGAAGTAATACTGGTTATTTATTAGGACGAGTTATTTTGAGATATTTTGAGACTAGACAATACTTGTAATTGCTAGTAGTTATATATTGAAGCCTAGTTCAAATGTTAGGGAGATGCGAATGTGTCAGGCTACAACGAGCTGTATAATCATTTAATTATAATGATAACACATCAATGTGAAAACGTTAAACGGTGATCTTGCCAGCCAGTGGCTACAGTGAATGGAATACGTTGCAGGATGTATTTGTCACTCAATCGTCATATACTCGCCCCACCCCTCCCCCAGAGGTAGCCGTCGTAAAATTCTGGCCAACCTTTGACATTTTGCATTAATCATGTAATTTTACACAAATTTGACTTGAATAACTTTGGGCGACCCCATATTTATGTGGAAAAAATCGGTTCCTTTTCGAGTTATATAACCAAGGCCACTACTGACATTGTGTCCAAAACCGCCCCCGACATAGTCTCCAAGAAGAGATAGACGTTGGGACACCCAACTACCTAAATCTCGATTTACGAATTTCAGAGGACAATTTCATTCACGGCCTTCTCGACACTAAAATCCATACCAAACCAAACCCGTTTCATCTATGAGCCACGTTCAATATCTCTATCAGAAGGGAAATCCGAAGTTTACACGCATATTTTGCAATGAGCAGACTCCCTTGAGAACATGCGCAAGTCGAAATGTCTTGGGAGCTGCGGACGGGGCCCACCATCCTCTGGCGAATACACTGCATTCACATTTATTGGATGTCAACATAGACTGTACCTTTACCGACATCAACATTGAATGGCTTCGCAACATGGCTAACACGTAGCATTAGCCAAATGTCATGTGCTCAGCACAACTTTATATGTACCCAGTACAACTCATTCCCAGGCTTGTATATTTGCATATGCACCCAGCACAACTTTATGTGTACTCAACACAACTCATTTTCAAACCTTGTAGCAGTGAGCAGTGGAAATCCACTGGCACAGCCAGTGGGTCCCCCATTGCCTTGATCCATTCTAGCATGGATTTAGTTCCACACAGAGCTAACGCCAGCCAGCACCTACCTAATGAAAGGTGTGATGACAGATCTTGCGACGAACTGCCTGTAAGTCCCCCATTGCCCCTATTCATTCCACCTCAGTGCGGAGGGACGAATTATAAACGCCCTCCTTCTAGCTGCTTAATGCTCTGCAGATATAGCGAGTAATGCTAACAAACTCTTTAGAGAGCTCAATAGCTGTGGGGAGACTAATTAAGATGTTTAAATTGGATTCAAATAAAATCTAATTACACCATGCAAACAAAGTTAACTCGCCTAGCCAGTGGCAAGCTTCATACCACCCACCACAGCTTCCACCTGATCGCTGTACGGTTTATAAGTTATGAATGAACTTGACCTAACAACAACGGACGGCGAACGAATGACGAACGAACGGAACGAACTACGACCGAACTAACGATACGAACGGACGAACGGAGAGATATGATGACTTGAAGAGATGCTCACCCGCAGCTAAAAAAACAACAACAATTTGTCACTGACTCTGCCACCAACCCGGCGCATGAGGGTTGCTTGAACGCACCAAAGTCTTTTAACCCAGCGAATTAAAAATTTGATCACTATATATACTACCACTGAAACTTTAATGAATTTGCTGTTGTATAGGCATTTGAAAGCAGCTTCCAACTGTAATATGTACTGAATTAATCTGTCACGCAGAATTGCGTTTTGGAGAACAAAACAATGCTAAACATGAACATCACAATACGTTCAGACTTTTATAGTTGTCTGCCAAAAATACATGACATACTATTCGCGTCCAGTTTAATGCAATAAGGGAAAATCATTTCCGGAATCAGGCTTACAAGGTTTACATATTTTCTCTAACAACACATAATGAGAGCAATTGTGTTTACTAACCTAATTAACTTTCTCCCCGTACTTCACTATCATTGATATGTATGCTCGCATCTGATTGGCTGCTCTGTCGCGACAATATCGAATGAAATTACCACCTGCTGTGTGGAATTGGAATGACACAGGTGATGTGTAGAATGTTCACATCTCTCTTTTTAGAGTGTACTGACTAGTTAGTTGCTATCCTGGTATGTTACATTATAAAGTTGTTAATGTAGTAGGCATTGACTCACGAAGTTGTATGAGGCATATGCCTACATCATTTATGAGAATGGATATGATCGGTTTCAATTCGAAAAGACTATCACTGAATTCAGGACCCGCCAACTTTCTCGAACCTGAGGAGCGGAAGGTCAAGTTCAACGTGACTGCTCACAGCCGACAGACGAGACTCAATGCAAATATCCCGTAACAAACCCCAGGAACCTCAGAAAAATCCACGAAGAGAAGAATGTGCAAGTGAAACATCATGTATTATTGCATGATGAAATGTGTTTCGTTCTTGTGCAATACACACATAGTATCTTCAAAAGACTTCTAACCATAACGGAGTGCTGATATGTCTCGTTTTTTCAATACCTTATATTTAGGTCAATACCTTTTTCTACCGCTCTACAATTCATCCCACATCATTTGTCCTCTCGAGTCAGTCTTACCTATGTCCCAATTGTATAATACTTCTCGGGGTAAAACTAGCTGTTTCTTGAGGTAACTAGGTGATCTAGTAATTGGCAGGTTTGTAATGTTGGTACTTATTCAAATATATAGTGATGGTACGTATTGGCCCTATTAAACCTTTGAACAACACTGATTGGCTATATGGTCAACTCACACCCCACACGAATGACTGCTCTCTACTTTTGTTACGATCAATTCACCACAGTGCAGTGTCGGTAAAAACAAAACACACACGACACCATCATCTGTCATATATACAGGAAAACATATTGCTCAGGTATTACTAAGTTCATGAAAATGCGATCATTCTTACGTTGCTGTAATCCTGTCAATAGCTCCGTGTTATAGTTTACAGTGTTGCGTCGTGTTGAGGTCGTTAATGTCGGCTTCTCTGGAGGTTGTAGCTCTAAGTACAAAGTTGAAGAAGGGTTTAGTGAAACCAGAACATGATAATCAACACATGATACCTGTCCATGAAACGTGACATCGGCCATAAACGATTTCCCCGAGTTTTAAAACCTGGTCGTTAAATTTGATCATGTATTCTGCTTAGATGGTTTTCGGTCTAGTGCTGTGAGGGCAATAGTGTCAGATATGTAATGACCCGATTGAAACGTCTCGGCTTATGATTGTAACCGTCGTTCAAGTGTAAAGATGGTGACATTCTCACTAGTTTTATTGTAACTAAACAGCTGTGTTCTGTTACCAAGCCAGAACTTCCAGGACAACGACAGCTATCTTGAGGTTTGCTCGGAGAAACAACTCTAACAATTTGACTATATATCTACATGAAATGAATTATCAAAATTATCATAATAGACAAGTGTACATGAGGAAAATACCGTTTATGAATGGTTAAACTCCGATAACTTCGTACCGTGTGACAGTTACTAAAATGTGTTTCATCTGGCATTAGGCTCTTTTTCATTGTTCCCAGTCAAAACTCGATCCTTTTCGTAGTTGATACCTAGCAAAACAGCCGTCTGCATTCCCGTGTATATATAGTATGAAATGAAAGCCGTCAGTGTATGTTTCTTAATCGGAACTTCCACGACATAAGAACGACATAAGAACAGGAACAGTTGTTGAAAACGAAGTAGGGACAAGTATGCTGTTCCTGATATCGGTGTTCGAGGAACAGTGTTCCCAAAGGGTAATGCGCACTCTAAGCTATAACTGTTTATGGCACCCCGCCCAGACAGTTCTTACCAATCACCGCCAGGAATTATAGCCCTACAGCCATGTCTCCTCTAGTCGGAGTTATCCTGACAACGCCATTGCTCCAAATTTGTTACCGAGTAACTGAACAGAAGTTATAGCTTCTTACAGGTTTGAGCTTTCTCGCTTTTTTCGATGTTGTTTGTATGAACAATTCACCTCGAATGACCTGATACCTGCGAATGGCTTCTATTTGTTTTTCTTCACTAAATTGCTTCGACACCATACGTTTAATGATATGTTATCACCCGTCGGCACGAAAAAGTTGCGGGGGGTGGTTTCCAAGACTGCCATTAACAGCCATCGGCGTGTCCTTCCACGGAAGGGAATTTTTCATTTTTCTCTAGTCCATGCAGCAAAAGAGGATCTTTAAAACAAATATAGGTCGCGGAAGGAAGTGTCAGTAAACGTGTATCTATTAAATTATGATTCTCACTCCGACGATATGAGACAGCTTGAAGAAAACGATGCCAAAGAGCTGAGTATTCCATTCCAAGGTCTGACCTATGTTGTTCGCAGATTCACTTCCAACTAAATCCCAACAGCATACCAAAAACACGCCGATTCGCATGTTCCGTTGTAACTGACTGAATGTATATAGAATTCGTGAGCGATGTACTTATTGATTCAACGTCTCAGCTATACTCAAACTTGAATTGTCTCAAGATTCCTAACTGAGTGAGTAAGTAAGCAGCCGTTGTTTCAATGTTTGAGATGCTTTCTTCTCCTTGCACCTACCATTGTGTAGGCAATCAGTCTATTTAATACACGGTAGAGGGGATAAAGATCAGTTAGTAATGTGGAGAAAAATCGCAGGTTATTTCCTTGGCTGACCGAAGGTGCCCGCCTCGAAAGTAGAATCGTATGATGGTCTCGAGCACGCGATTTTGAAATCGTTGAGCGATATGGTTGTTCAGGTACATGATTGTTTTGTTGGCATTCAGTTCTGATTAGTATTACCCACGCGACCTAATTGTTGGTAACCTTTTCAGAGATACTTCAGTTCAGTTCAGTTTTATGTGTTTTTCACTTCGTCTAAATACAGTGACATAATTCAATAAACAAAGCATAGAAGTGAAAGGACAGTGGACCGAGAAGAACCCGTGTGGGCGGTTCAATGAAATGATAATGGATCATACTTCGATTAGCGCCCTATACAAACTCAGCGGAGAGGCAACGAATCTTAAGGCGCTTTACACTATCACCCCTGCTCACTTGGAACCAGGCACGCACTCCGACAATCACGGAGAGTATGTGGCAGGCAGCTATCTCAGCGCCGATTGTGCTCAGCTTCCTCACAGGTACCCCCTTCTACACGTGGGTGGCGTGGCGTGAAGACCTGCCTTGTCTAACAGCACTGCGGAAAAAGGACCCCCGGCTTTGTGGATTCGAACTCACGATTTTCAGATCATCAGTCTGGAACTTACACGACTGAGCTAATCCATTCCTCCTTTTACGTGGGTGGCTAAAATCATAAGCTTTCATTGACCTTGCAAGTTCGCATTACCTAGTAGCCTTCTGCCCTGACCCCTGTCGCGGAATTATTAGCAGTGCTAGTGTAGACAATAATAAACAAGTAATCACCTCTCCTAGTCGCATTACCAGAATTTACAAGTAATTACCCATCAACTGACCTTGAACGGTCATTCAAACTATGCTTCAATAACTTATTGCTCTATATGTATCGAGAGTAGGTGTAAAATAATCTAGCAATCTATCTTAAAAATTAGTACATGACATTGTTGCTGGGTTTAACCCCCAACTTCAAATATTCGACGGAGAAGAGGAAATCGGAAAAAAAAAAACCTTCTTCCATTTATAATTCCAGTAAATTACCCACAGACGTATTGTAGTTCACTCCTAACCCATAGTGGCAACGATCCACAATTCCTGTGAAAGTATCATATTATGTATTTAATTTTAGGAAGTACAAGTGCTAAATAACATTAATTATGCTACCTCATATGTCATTAAATTCCATTATTGGACGTTCGGACGTCCCACTCCAACGTCATGGTCGTCTCAGTCGGTTTGGTACTTTAAATAGACACTGGTCCGGATATATGAAAGATATGATATAGATATGGACATTCCATCGCTCCGATTTGTGCACAAGACACACTTTCGGTAGTAGACATTCCATGCCTTTAACATGTTCCTTCTTCATCATCAACATCGTTTTATATATTACACTACTGTATTAACATATAAAGAATGGCGTATACGTCTCTAGATATTATGATTTTTGTTTTTTTTTAATAGATTGAAGCATTCACAAACATCTTTGTGTATGGTGTATATGAAATCTCCTTGTTGCGCGTAGATTCGCGAGAGGATTTTTCACGTGTTAAAATAATAACAAGAACCGTGAAACAGTATAATCAATTCCACTCAGTCTTGCACCTCCATAAAATACAACTATGCCCGCTCGTAACGGACAGTAGCTAAGGGTAGGCGACAGCAACCTACTTAATACAGGCATCTTGTCGCTGCTATTTTCGTGTTGCTTTGACGTCCACCTTTTATGCGATATGCTGGTCGAAGGAGTGATTTTTCTCTAGAACGGAAAAGTTGATCGCGCTGCTATCGATCTGCCAATTCCAATTCGTAAAGATTGCTCCAATGATCACAGTATAAATTCGTTTGATGAATAACTATCTTTCAGACCAATCAGGACTTTCCTGCATCGCATTCGTATCCAACCTGTATTTATTTGCATTCTGTTTTTTCCGGATATCTGGTATACAACAGGCGCGGATCCAGAGGGGCGCGCACCCGGCTGCGCGACACCCCCCCCCCCTAAAAATCTAGGGAGGATTTTTTTTTTTGACGGCTGAGCCCGTTCAGTTAAGTACACAAGCGCATGCTGCCATCTGGCCACAGTCAGAAAAAACAACACGATGCGGATGGGTTGTTGAATTGGTAGGTATTCTTAGCTCCTCAAAAGTTATCGCGCGTATGACAATCCCCGCCAAAATTGTGGCACAAAACCTTCCCGTAATACCGTATTTGGGCTGGACAGCGATTGGCGGAGGCCTGTGGCAGACCCTCTCTCCGTTCAAGTTGGGGAAATGTTCTTAAGATAGAATGACACTAATGACATTAACATTGAATCGGGGGCGCGGGGGGTTGGGTTTGGCCATGTACGTGCAGTTTGTTCAACTACTTTTGCGGGGGGGATTGTAGCACGCCTACACTATCACGTGACTCCATGGCTACAGGACCACACCTGTTGCCCTCTTAACAGTGTCGGCACGTGCTATTTTGTATGATGCAGGCGTGAGGCAGATAAAGAATTTTTTAACATCATTGTCAGTAATACGCGGTTTGGAAAAGATTAATAAATCTGTCGAACATGGTAATATACCAAGATCACAATAGCATTAACCAGTCAACAACTGTAAGCGACCATCAAAGAGGATCCATGGCGTAGCGGCAACAATATTAATGTCACTAATTCAAAGGAGGGCTGGGGTGGGGAGGGGCGGGGAGTTGTATATGGGTACGAGGGTGGTCGTTGATTTGCTACAGTTAGAAGGTATAATGTCGTTCGCTTCGGTCGTTTTTTTATGGGGGGGGGGGGGAGGGGGTGGGGTTGCCGGAGCTAGTTGATGTGCGGTGATTCTGGGCGCAGGCGGAAGGATACAAGTCCCCGGGTATTGCATTAGTTAGGTTGATACAAATGTGTGGATTCCAACCAGTAGTACAGGCGACTACGAGGGAACAATAAAACTGTTTACTAATTCATTACATATATGGCATGCGGGGGGAAGTATTACGAAGCGACTATAGTGGTGAATGACTGTTACATATTTTGTCTAAACATAATGACATACATGTGCGTTGTTTAGTAACCTCAATGTAGATAATAAAGTCAATCCTTAATTATTCCTGTTAACAATGCAGGATTTAATGTAAACCCCCAAAAAGAGGCTTACCAATTACCGGGCTGGACCCTGTACATTACCTATAGGGGTAAACCCGAACATGGATACTATGAAAGCTGGTTATGCCCGAGCTTTATACAGTAAAATGGTTACGTCTTTACCATCTCAATTTTTACACGCGTAGGGTCCTCTGAGCTATTCCACGGACACTCACAATGTCCTACAGATCGGTCCATATAATGTTAATGATATTTCAGGAACCCACTGACTGAGGCTGTCGTCATATGTTACTGGTAAACCATAAGGTAAACCTTCAGGTCTGGGATTCACGTATTGGCGCCACAACCTGAAACGTCTCGTTTTGGTTGCTGTGGGCTAGATTGTACCACCGAACTTTTCCTTAAGAGGGTGTCCTTACATCACTTTTATCAGTGTAACGATGACGTCCCTGCATGCAAGTGAGTGCGATGACCTGTACATGAGTTCAGTTTCGACTTTGGTACTACAACAGGGAAATACATTAGTAGTGCAACCTTTCAAATCAGCGTAATTGTCGTAATTGCGTGGGTGTCTTCGAATACCCGCGAACGCGACTAATATATTACCTGCTACGTAGCACGGCCTACACTAATCCGTAATCAGGGTACATGACACACCGTTGCCCTCTTAACAGTGTCGGCACGGGCTATTTTTTAGATGCATGCGTGAGGCAGATAAAGAATTTTTTAACAACCTTGTCAGTAATACGGGTTTGACAAAGATTAATAAATTGTTCAGAAAAAGGTTCATAAAGCAAGATCCCAATATGCATTAACCAGTCCACAACTGTAAGGACATCAGCAGAGGATAACATGGCGTGGCAAATAAGTGCATTTCAATCATTCAAAGTAGCTGGGGTGGGGGGAAGGGGCGGGAGCTTGTAGATTGTGGTACGAGGGTGGGTGTTTATTTGCTACAGTTAGAAGGTACAATGTCGTTCGCTCTCGGCTCGGTCTTTCTGGGGGGGGGGGGAGGGGTTGGGGTTGCCTGAGCTAGTTGATGTGCGGGCTTCTGGGGCAGGGAAGGCTACATTCCCCGGCTTGATAGATTAGGCTTGAATACACATGTGTGCTTCCCACCAGTAGTACAAGGCGACAAGAGGGACACAATACACTGTTTTACTAATTTTATACAATATATGGCATTCAGGGGACTTATTACGAAGCGACCATTAGTGGTTGAATTGACTATTAAATATTTTGTCCACACATACTGACATACATGTGCGTTGTTTAGTAACCTCAATGTAGATACTAAAGTCAATCCTTAATATCTGGTACAATGTAGGATTTATGTAAACCAAAAGATGCTCTACAGTACCGTGGCTTTACCATGTACACTATAGGGGTAAACCTGAAATGGAATACTAATAAGAAAGCTTGGTATATGCCCGAGCTTTATCCAGTATATAATGGTGTAACGCTTTACCATCTCAATTTTTACAAGCGTAGGTCCTCTGAGCTATTTCCACGACACTCACAATGTCATACAGATGGGCCAATATAATGTTAATGATATTTCAGGAACCAAACGACTGTGGCTGTCGCCATACTGTGACGGTAAACCATAATTGTAAAACATCATGTTCTGGGATTACAGTATTTTTTTCTGGCAGCCACAACTGAACGTTCCAGTTTTGTACTGTGGGCTAATATTGTACACCGAAACTGTTCTTATGAGGGCGTCCTTACATCACTTTAATCAGTTAACGAGACGTGTACACATGCAGGCCAAGTGATGCAGATGACCCTGTATATGAGTTCATGTTTCGACTTTGGTAATAAAAACAGGGAAATAAATTAGTAAGGGCACCCTTTCAAATCAGCAATAATTGTCGTAATGCTGAAGTGTGTTCTCCAATACCCGCGTAACGCTACGATATATAACTGAAAACAAGTAGCACGGACTCCACTAAATCCGTACATGTACATGACAAAAAGGTGCCCTCTTAACAGTGTGGGCACGGGGATTTTGTATGATGCAGGCGTGAGGCAGATAAAGAATTTCTTAACACTCATTCAGTAATACGCGGTTTGGAAAAGATTATCAATCATGTCAGAAACATGTCATATACCAAGACACAATAGCATGAACCAGTCCAAACAACTGTAAGCGACTCAGCAGAGATCCCATGGCGTTGTGGCAAAAAACTTCATTCAATCATTTCACAACTAGGGGCTGGGGTGGGGAGGGGGCGGGGAGGCTTGTATATTTGGTACGAGGGTGGGCGTGTATTTGCTACAGTTAGAAGGTATAATGTCGTGCGCTCTCGGTTCGGTCTTTATGGGGGGGGGGGGGGTTGGGTTGCCTGAGTCGTTGAGGTGCGGTGCTTCGGGCGCAGGGCGCAGGCTACAATTCCCCGCGGTCTTGATGATTAGGTTGAATACAAATATGTGGCTTCCCACCAGTAGTACAAGGCGTATACGAGGGACACAATTACCTGTTTACTCATTTACATTACAAACATATGGCAGGCGGGGGACTTAGTACGAGCGACTATAGTGTGATTGACTTGACGGTTAAATATTGTGCCAACACATAAGCATACCAGTGCGTGGTTTAGTAATCTCAATGTAGATAATAAAGTCAATCCTTAATTATTCCTGTTAACAATGAAGGATTTAATGTTAACCAAAAGATTTCTTCCATTAACGTGGCTACCAGTACCATGTACCTATAGGGGTAAACCTGAAATGGAATACTAATAAGTAAGCTTGGTATATGCCCGAGCCTGATACAGCTAATATAAGGGTTTACCGTCTTACCAGTCCCGATTTTTACACGCGTAGGGTACTCTGAGCTATCCACTGACACTAACAATGTCTACAGAGGTCCAAATAATGTTTAAGGATATCGGAACCACGGGACTGTGGCTGTCGCAATAATGTACGGTAAACCATAATGAAACCTATCATGTTCCTGGGATTAACGGATTTGGCGCCACACTGAACGTCTCCAGTTTTGTTACTGGGGGCTCTAATTGTCATAATGCTGTGTGTGTTCTCCATAACCGCGTAACATCTAATATATAACCGCTACAATCCCCGCCAAAATGGCCTGGCACAAACCTTCCCGTAATCCCGTATTTGGAGCTGGGACAGTCGATTTGGCCGAGCCAACCTCGTGAGCAGACCCCCTCCCGCCGTTTCAATGTTGGGGACATGTTCTTACGATAGAATGACACTAATGACATTCAACATTGATCGGGCGCGGGGGTTTGGCATGTACGTGCCGTTTTGTTCCAACAACTACTTTTGCGGGGATTGCAATCCCCGCCAAAATTGTTTGCACAACCTTCCCGTAATACCGTATTTGGATCTGGGACAGTCGGATTTGGCCAGGCCATGTGGCAGACCCTCCTCCCTCCGTTTCAATTTTTGGGGAAATGTTCTTACGATAGAATGACACTAATGACATCAACATTGAATCGGGGGCGCGGGGGTTTGCATGTACGTGCAGTTTTGTTCCACTACTTTTGGCGGGGATTGTATGCCACGGCAACTCTACTATTAGTTACGGCTATATGCTTTGCGAAAAGACGACTTGTGGTGATTTCCTCCCCCGTTTTAGAGCTGCAACGCGCTTTGAAAGTTGTGCGGCGAAAACAAACATCTCTTTGATGATGAAGAACATTTCCGGCAGTGTTGTATCGAGCCGCTGCAATCCGAGGCCGAGGCCTTAGGCCCACCCTCGAGGCCGAGGCGGACCGAGGCCAGGCATAATATTATATCAAGGAATGGCAATGCTTACATACATAAACAATTTTCTTTTGTCTTCCACATGGCTACCGCTTTCTTAGGCTAATATATGTAAACAAAAAGGTTTCAAATCCCAAAATGATAATGCACAAACAACAAATGTTATGCGACACACGTTTATTCTTGTCAGTACTCAAATGAAAGAATATGATCATTCATAAAATGTTTATGCTTGTGAGATTTGCCCTATAAGTTATACTGTTCTCAAATTTAACACCACCTTAATGCAGATGAACACCATATACCTAGGCTTTTGCCACAACAGGGGTTTACATGGAGGTGTTGTTTTACCAGAGTAGGGAAAACGGTGACAGTATAATAAGGTTTGTCTCATGGTCCCTATCCAGTTTAACCTGCACCATTCAAACTCAGATATTTATATTGCTAAGAAACAAAGTTTAAGTAAGCAATTACATTACGTAGCAACAACCTATGCAAAACAAACCAAGCCTAAGGCTTTAGTGTTCCTGATCCTGAATTCATTGACCTCAGATGACCTGATCCTTGACCCACAACAATAGGATCTCATTATCTCATTATCTCATTATGGGGAACCCACTCCCAAGAATTCTGTTAACGTGTTAACAAGCCAGGCGTCACACATTCACACACTCTCCCTCACACACACACACACACACGCGCGCCGCCACGCACACACACACCCACAACGGCCATGACTGGCTAGATCCTCGACTAAAGTCACGAAATAAAAATAATTATTTGGTGTGATGGTTTATGTACAACTCAGACTACAGTGTCCTGTTGGGCAATTTGACAGATAATACTATCTAGTGTTAAAATGACCTTTTAAATACGAAATTTAGATTAATATTTCAGTATATTAATAATTAAATACATTCCACGATCTGCACCAGACCACATTCTTATGTATTTTATTAGTCCAGGCTTAGGCACAGTTTTTTATGCACTGGAGACTAAATTTCACCTCGCAACTCCTACTTACGACGAACGAGGGACGATCATCTCTCATCAACATTGCATACGACCTAAAACTCCATCCCCCCGCCAAATTGTGGGCACATAATTTTCTTCCCGAATACCGTGATTCCGGGAGCTGGGCTGTCATTTGGCCGAGGCCCATGCAAACCGACCCCCCCCCCCTCACACCGTTTTCAATTTTGGGGATTGTTCTCGGATGGATGACACTAATAACATTCAACATTGCATCGGGGGCGCGGGGGCTTTTTGTTCAACTACTTTTGGCGGTGAAATTCAGCGGCATAGCCTTTCCGGGCGTCCCCCCATGAGTGAGTGTTCATCAGCGGCCGCGCCGTTTGCAGGAATCACTGATTTTTGAAAGCTCGCACATATCTTCTTTCCTGCAAATGTGCAGTGCAAGTACATTCAACTCAACACCTGTAAGTTGTCTGTGGCAAGCTAGCTCGCTAGGCCAGCCGGCACTCTAGTCTCTAGCACTGCACTGGGGACTTGCCTGGCGCACGGCGGGGGCCGGACCGTTGCAGCGTCAGTAATCTATCGGCATTCTTTTGGTTAACCGGGCTGCGTGTTGGTTCAAGTTATCGCGATAATTCAAACAAACACGTATCATTCGGTGACAGCAGTCTCCGAGGCCGAGGGCCCAAACGGCCTCGAGGCCGGCCTCGATGACCGGCCCTCGAGTCCTCCACACTGATTTCGGTCGGCAGAGTTTGTAGCAGGGGCGTCAACCGGTGGGGGACGGGGTGGGACATGTCCCCCCCCTTTTAAAAGTGGGGGAGATATCATATCCGTTTTGTTTCCCCCCCCCCCACTTCCGGACCGTAATAAACTAATAGGCACATGCCCGATTTTGTATCACTCTAAACTGATTCAATTTTTGTCTAAACCAACACAAAAATGGGCTGGAATTGTCTTAAGTCCAATAATTCCAGTTGCGGACCGCAGGTGAAGATCTTGACCTGACTAGGGCCGAATTCGAAGTATTACCCATGTTTAATACTGAATTCTCTCGCATTTTAAATCGATTAGCCAAACTGTTTTGCGCGCACTGTCGTTTTTATCAGACGTTGTAGCTAAATATGCGATGTATGCTTCGAAATCATTTTGGTTCACCTCGAATTGTTTAGGATGCCTTGGGGAAGACATCCCCCCCCCCCCCCATTTTTCCTGAATGAAAAAATTCCGTTGAAAATCTGGGAAGGCGAAGCCAGTGAAAAAAGCCGTTTAAAATTTTTGCAGACTTTTTGATAAAATGGGGCCCCCCGGAAAACAATTCGATTTTTTTTTCGCGCTTCGCGCGCGCCCGGCAGTTCACGATTGACTGACCTTGTAAAATTCGCGTCAAATTTCTGCTCCCGAATTGGACTGGTCCCGTACAGCCTATGGCTTTTCCTTCAAATCCCACCCAAAAACGTTCGGTAGAACCCCCTGGACCCACTCAAACCAAGCCAGAGTGTAAAGGTAATAAAAAAAACCTGTTGATATTTCTAAATCAATCTAGTATGCACCATTGCAACTTTTTGGCGTTTCTCTAAGCTAAGTAACTCAAATCACATATGTAGATGGAGGCTATTGAGCCTGGCAAGTGCCTTTTCCCCGTCGATCTGGGAGGGTCATGAAAATCTGAATTTTTTCGGTCTCCTCGCTTCGCGCCAACCGTGGTGGCGCTTCGCTCAGATGGTCCATTTGCATTGGATGTGCCCCCCCCCCCCCCCCCGCCCCCCCCCCCCTCCACTTTTCAAAACGGATCGACATCCCCGTTTGTAGCTACAATTGTTATGTCGTCACGCGTGGGTAAGAGTCCCACGAGGAATCCGTCGGTCGTAATGGCTACTGTGTAAGACGAAATCATTGATCTACGGTTTATTTGGCCATTTCCTCATACGGATTTACCGGTTGCAATGCGCGCAACATGGGATTGTCTGTCTGTACTCGATTCACATCACGAAAAGTCAACCCCCACCCCATCTTGGGAGAAAAAAAATGCCTGGGTATCACATGCGGGTCAAAGTTGTGCTATAAGGTGCCACGCCCATTCTACTACTCGTGGATTGAGAGACAAACCGTACATGGCATTGTTGGTTGGGATCGTGTTTCGTATTTATACTACCCCAAATTGACAAATATAACTTTTTCCTATTTTTTCTCTAAGAATTCCCTCATTCTACTCACAGGATCCTGTCCACTCAGTAGGAAATGTTCAGCTTGATCAGGCGTTTCGGGGCAAGCTTCGTCTTGCCTATTTCCGATGTTGGTGAGAAATACATTCCTCACAATCTTTCCAGAATGACCCATATTTACGCACCACCAAAAACCATATAGTTCTGGTACCCCCCCTTCCCCCCCCCCCCAGAAAAGCTGAACCGTCATTTACGCCTGATCTGGGCAATGTGATCTGTTGCTTCGTTGTGTGCAAATGGTAAACCCCTCGTGATCTCAGATTACTTCATTTCATTCACACCAATTGTTCATTTCACTCCTCAAACGATTGAGATGATGAGTCAAATTCCATACGCGCGTGGAACATCTTTGTGAAGACTTTGTTCATCAACGGCCACCAAAAAATGTGTATATTTGGGATCACTCCTTGCAAACTGTCCCTTTAGTACTAACGTTTGAAGTGTGTTCAAATCCAGCCTACTAATCTTATGGAGCACCAGGTGTTCCTCCAAGATCCATGAAACAATCATTTTTCACAATTTTTTGGTTAAGCTTTCTTCAACAAAATCACGGAACTCCGTTTTTCCGGCCATCTGGGAGGGCTCTCAGACCAGAAATTTTATGATGCGCTCCGCCGCCAACCCTGGTGGCGATCCGACGTAGATGGTCACATGATGATGAATCTATATGCATTTACCCCATAAACTCCCAGACCTCGCACCCCCATTGGCCCCTCCTTACTAAAAATCTCTGGCTGACGCCATGATTAGATAAGTGCGTTCAATCACATTAACGTCAGATCTAGAGCATTCAGCTCCTGCGCTCACGTATCTTTCCCAATATAATAGTTGATTAATTTTTGCGCCCCTCGAAGCGAAAATCCTTGGACCGCCCTGCTGGCCTCGGTGCAGCGGCCCCTGGATCAACACTGATAATAATAATAATAATAATAATAATAATAATTGTTCTTAGATAGAGCTTTTCCATGTGGAAGACGTGCTCAAAAGCGCTTTACGATATTACCCCTGGGTGACTTGTTACACCCGCAATATAACGCACGCACTCTTTTTATTCTCTCCGCACGCCACATTTCGTACGGTCACTTCAGGAGTACGAGGGGAACTTCCTAATATCAAGCAGTCACATACAGCGCTCGATACTATTTACAAGTCACCTCACGAGGACAGGACTAACCTTCCCTATATTATCCACGCCTCCTAAAATAATTAAAGTCATTGTTGCAAACAGATCTTGCACAAACGATCTCTTTCAGAAATCGCTTGTTTTCCTAACTTATTCCAAACTCAATTTGGGCTTCCTCAAGTCAGCTGACATAACATTCCAAAATGTGTTGTTTCATGCATCGCTTATTCATGATAACCTTCCCTCAATTTCAGAGCCGTTACATGTATTCTGACCGATTCTAGCAGAACTGCAGAAAATGAGACTCCGCACCAGGAATAATAATGTGTTTTCTGGAAGCACTCGTCGTGCAAATTATAGCACTTTGCATAACACTACTGTTTCAAAAACGTAGAGAGACGTTCCATAATAAAATCAGAATGGCTCCGACTTCATGCGACTTTCAAACGTAATTTAAAGTCTATGGTTGCCCAATACACTATTTGATGTGTGATGCAATGCCATTGTACATGCATGGTACTGACCTGTAGGTATACAGTAATTTCACTTGTTCAAGTGTATCTGCACTGTGATTTGTTATCTTGACCAGGAATGTTCTCCCTTTGTCTTCATGTCTGTTTTCATCGCCCGTCACTTGCTCTTTAAACGATCTCGTTTTTCCTAGGTCCTGTCTATACCGTATCATTTTACATGTATGACGGAATATATTAATGATTGTCACTTTCAGGACTGCATCAGATGCCCTTCTTTGACTGAGTGCACTGCCCGACAAAAAACATAACACTTTTTTTTATTGGGATCAAATGTTTCTCCCATAGTGAATTATGGTTTTGAAATGGAGCCTGGAAAATGTGTACGACATGTATTATCACCCTACACATCGTCGGAAATATTATAGATATGAACATTTTTTCACGTTTTAGAAACGTACATGTTGGTGTTAGGGACTATGGTGCGACCGGGCAGTGAAAGGATTATCAATCAAGCGGGTGGTATCGTGGGCATCTTGGTAAGCCCTGACTCGGTACATGGGTACCGGTGGTTCGCCCTTGAAACTGTCAATCCAGTAGGCAGGGACAGGGCGATCCGTTGTCAGTGGGCTGGGGGGGGGGGGGGGGTCGAGGTAAACTCGATACTATTCAAGCGGAGCGCCACCAATGGCGCGCAGAGGAAATTTTGGTATGTTATACCTGCTGATCGACCGGACAGGAACTGGACACTAATTGCAGGGCCTGATTGCGGAATCGGATGTGCAATTTTGTTGAAGAAAAATGTCCAAAAGTTGTCAAAAGTTGCAGAATAATAGGATATATTCGCAGATTAAAGCCACACTGGGCAACTAAGACTCTTTTATATTTTGCGTGGAAAATATGTCAGCATACAAACCAACTATAAATATCAAGAACCCAGCTAGTCAATTACGACCGCAAGTTTACAATTTACGTAAACAGTGGATCTGGGAGCCCAACCTGGGCAACCCCTTCATTTCAGCATTATCTGACCGGCAAAGATGAATAGGTGAATTAAACGCAAACCAGGTTGTGGAATGTCAGGGGGAAAGATTTTGCCGGGTCTATCAAAACCGGGAGCACCATCATCGCCTTGGCACAGTCGGGCTCGTTGAGAAGGGCGAGACAAATACGAGTCACTCAGAGTATGTAGGAAAACGGTACTTCCAGTTTAATCCAGTGGAGTAGGCATAATTTTTTTCAGGGGCGGACACTGACGGGGGGGAGGAGGGGGGTGGGAGAGTCCTGTTCTCCAGTCACGAGTGGCTGGCACATTGGTAAGCGTCGAGTGATCGGGGTTCGCATCTCGGGTGGGTCCATGTGAGAGACTTTGAAAACGGTACCCGTTGGCTTCCCGTGGGCGCCTCAGCACGAGAGACTGAGACAGGGGGGGGGGGAGGGGAAGGGGAATTTGCGTGTTCAGGGCGCACTGGCCCGGTGTCTAACCGAAACAAAGCAGGTGGGCTTGGGCCAAGGTGTTGGGATCATTAGCTCCCCGCGTCTAGGCGCTAATCCAGCGTGATGCTCCAAAATGTCCCCTTTTTCGTTAAGTCACTATCGAGGGAGAATCAGCATTCGTTGGCGAGTAGAATCAATAAGGCCTCTAGATACCAGAAAATGGCACTTCCCCAGTCTTTACCTACTACTTTACGGAGTGATGCAGTGGCGTACGCTATAGTTTCCGTAGTGGCGCGGGACCTTGAAATGGTGGACAATTGTATATGTCCGAATAAAATTACGCATATCCAGTTGCCTACATTGTCATTGAAGGCATGTACAGTACCTATCGAGAAAACCGCCTTTTCCACCTTTCGGGGGCATTAAATAGCAAGGCCGATGCCCCCATGTCCCTCGCCTGGTTGCGCGAATCGGTGTTTAATCTATTAGTCACCATGCAAAGATAGCATTACAAGGCATTCCATGTGTCCGCTTAAAGATTTTGGTTATTAGCATTTAAACTGGAACAGCCTACTATCATGACCATTTCACAATTTCAAATTCGAAAGGACTGATTATTACCAATGTCTACTGAAGATTGCAGTTTTGTGGAAATGTGATTAATTGCCTAAATGATGGCAAAGTTCAGGTCAATTGCACGCGATTTCCGAAAAATCCGGCAAATTCGTAAATTACGCTAAATTCTGCAATTGCACATTGAATGACCTCCCGTGACCCGAATCATGATAAAAACAATTTGGAACGTCCAGTTAACCATCCCCACCAGGTTTCATGAAAAATCCAAGCACTTGAAGATTTTGCCTGAAAAATTAATGCAAAATTAGGTTCGTTTGAATGCCTCATTGACCCCGAATCTTTTCGCTAAAAAAAATTGGACCCTGAAGATAACCATATTCGTGACAATTCTCGACAAACTTTTGAACTTCTTCCGCTAATTATGCAATTAGACGACTTAATTACCCTATTTCAAGCATATAATATGATAGGCTAATTACCTTACTTATAATGATTTTGTGCCGGGCCCAAAATCTAATCTAATCTGATCAGATCGGTGTTCACACCCACCCCCGATGCTACCCGCTGAAATTTTTTGGCAATTGGCCCTTACGTTCGAAAGATAATACTGCTAACGGACCGTGTGACACCACACACACCCACTCACCCATCACACACGCCATAGTGATCCTAAGTTCTCTGCTCTGAAATTTCTTCATGCGAGACGAAAACGATTGTTAGGCACTCAATAAATACTTTGAGTAAACATTCCCCCATTTTCTCATCTGTTTCTTTCTTCAACCCTGCTCGTATATCTCCCATTCCTGCCCTCCCGGAGTATGGTACCCTACGCGCATTTTCGGTTCTCGATCTATCTCAACTCGATTATGCACTGGCTTCGGATGCCCTGTGATAATGGGTCTGCCCTAACCAGGGAAATTGCTGTTAGAGTACGTAGCACCTCCCAGAATGGACATTGCGTTAGGGTTATTTCGTTCACACGAAAATCCTCCAGCGGCGGCGCGGGACGACGCTGCCACAAACCTAATACCCCCCCGAAGTGGGAATAAATTCTGAACAGGGGATGGAACACGACTGTTAAAGATGTTCCATTTCAGTCTTTTTCGTCGGTCGAACGTATCAGGGGGGGGGGGTCGTTCAACAGCCACATCAACAGAACACGGGAGAGGAGATGAGGGGGGGGGGGGGGGCGATAGGATAAGCAATCTGTGTTCAGCTTTACTTGACAATCGCCATAACGATGTGTAAGGAGGCGTGCCTGAAATTTGTTATAGTCATTTTCAATTTGAATATTTCGTATGACATTAATTTTTTTAATGACCACAATTTACAGACGCGAAAGCAATTCAGTCAGTCTCGGTTGAATATTGGCCGATTTTTTCGTAACAATACTATATCAATGTTTTTAAAATCACTTTCTTGCACCCGACCTCTCAAGTCCATTGTCGTGTGTTCGCGTGATTACCATCACACTGAGATGAGTTACTCACTTCCATCAGACGCTCATGGACAGGTATAAGCTGTTTCGGTATGGGGCCAAACACGAACGAAGGCACATGAACCATGACGTACCAAGAAACGCGTTTCGGGGAAGGGTTGATGAGGGGATGAGGTCGGGATGCAAGGGTGGCGATATGCCCTCATTGATGACCACTCGATTATTGCCGGGGGTATTTCCCACTGCATAGAGGTGGCTAGGGGTAGACCCCGCCCCTGTGCCTAATGCTTTATTCTTTCTGCAATTTCTAGTACAGCTCATTCAACAGTCGCTACTTCCTTTACTGATCCTGGTGGTTGGCGCGCGGAGCCATAACGATCAGAAAGAGTTCACATTTCGGTTGTTTGATCATTGCGCTGGAAAATGAGCATACCGAAGGCTAACCTTGCAGTTCCGCCGTACATGTACAGAACAACGCAAACACGCAAAACAGAGTAGCTCCGATGAAAAATTGAGCACATTTCTATTTCAATTGACGACAAACCAATGTTCGTTGGTTCACTGAGCTGTGAATCTGCCATCCACTGAGGATAATCTCCCCAAAAGTAATTTTTTCCTCCCAGAATTTAGCTACAGCAAAATTACTCGGATTAGCCAAGGCGAAGGACTGTCACAAAAGGCGATTCGCCGAGGCAACGAGTGGGTATAGATACGTCTAGAATACTTTATTCACGGTTGAGACGGGAATTATTACCATACCAAGTAGAATTTAGAATTTCCAGATGTTACAGATCGAAGGAATGTCATTTTCAAAATACATACAATATCTATAAGAGAAAGCGAAACTTAGGTATTTTCAATTCAAATTTCTTCAGGGAATCATCGGTACGAATCCGTTTGGTTCGCATGAACAAAGTGGCAAATGCAACTAATACGATTTGTGAAAAGCATGATGAAACTATTGAACATTTGTTTTGGCAGTGCGCATGTCGCTTCCTTTATCCTCGACGATATTTGGAACAGCGCCTAAATGATGCCCTAGTTGGCTTTGCTAAAGGTACAACAAGGGAGTTTCCAAAAAATATTATGTCTACAAAGTAAAGGTTGAATCAGAGAAGCCTAAGTGTAAAATTTACAAAATCAAAATCCCATTTCGCAAAGTGGGGAAACGGAACAAGCACCCTAACATCACTTTTGTTAACTAAGCTAACTTCCGCTGACTTAATTTTCGGGTAGATATTCCCCCCCCCTATTGTGTTTCACTGCAATAAAGAGTCAGAATATGATAGGGACAAAAAATTCGCCCTTTCAAGTTACCACGGAGAGTCACACGTCACACAGAATTGAAACTGCAACAAAGTCACGACAAACATACTCTGTGGTATAATTTTATTCCCATCACATACACAAGGTTACTTTAAACATAATTACGTCGGAAATGAGGCTCAGCCTTTCCTATATCAAAAAAATATGCATGGTCATTTATAATAATTTCTCAGAGATATCAACATTCTCACTCTTTACCAAACATGATTTGGCAGCTTGCAAGTACTGATATTGAAGACAAGTGCAGTAGGAAAGTTGGTTAGCTGCGGACAGCAACATTCCATTGGGCGAATACACTGCATGTTTTTCGCCATTTCTCATTTATTGTTCGTTCACATTCACGATCTACTGACAGCTGTCATAACCATGGAATGACTTGGAACCGGTATACCACATTGGCCTAATATTTGCTATCAGTGCCCATTCCTAAGCCTGTGGCATTTAACAGTGGAACACACTTCCCACAGAAATGAATATCGGACATTGTTGACACTCTAGTTATAGTTAACCACTCCACAATACCATGAAACACGACTGTAGGAGGGGGGGAGGGCGCAAAGACCCATTTCTCGTATCACTTAGACTGGACCGAGATGTAATGTAAAAAATTCCTAAACGAACGAACGAACGAACGAACGAACGAACGAACGAACGAACGAACGAACGAACGAACGAACGAACGAACGAACGAACGAACGAACGAACGAACGAACGAACGAACGAACGAACGAACGAACGAACGAACGAACGAACGAACGAACGAACGAACGAACGAACGAACGAACGAACGAACGAACGAACGAACGAACGAACGAACGAACGAACGAACGAACGAACGAACGAACGAACGAACGAACGAACGAACGAACGAACGAACGAACGAACGAACGAACGAACGAACGAACGAACGAACGAACGAACGAACGAACGAACGAACGAACGAACGAACGAACGAACGAACGAACGAACGAACGAACGAACGAACGAACGAACGAACGAACGAACGAACGAACGAACGAACGAACGAACGAACGAACGAACGAACGAACGAACGAACGAACGAACGAACGAACGAACGAACGAACGAACGAACGAACGAACGAACGAACGAACGAACGAACGAACGAACGAACGAACGAACGAACGAACGAACGAACGAACGAACGAACGAACGAACGAACGAACGAACGAACGAACGAACGAACGAACGAACGAACGAACGAACGAACGAACGAACGAACGAACGAACGAACGAACGAACGAACGAACGAACGAACGAACGAACGAACGAACGAACGAACGAACGAACGAACGAACGAACGAACGAACGAACGAACGAACGAACGAACGAACGAACGAACGAACGAACGAACGAACGAACGAACGAACGAACGAACGAACGAACGAACGAACGAACGAACGAACGAACGAACGAACGAACGAACGAACGAACGAACGAACGAACGAACGAACGAACGAACGAACGAACGGAAGGTGAGACATGATGACTTGTGAGCTGCCTCCCCGCAGCTAAAAGGAAATGATGATTTGTGAAGGGATTAGTTGGAAGATTTTCTAATGGATATGTATCCAGCTATAGCCTATTTCTTTTGTCATTTTTCAGTGAATTCATAGTAAGAGAAGGTCTATAATTGAGTGAATTGGAATTCACATGAACCATATGCAAATCACATCTCTTGTATCACCTCTGCTTTTATGGTTCATCAATGAGATTTTATCATGGCGAAAGTAGTCACGACTACAAATGAGAGTCAGTGCACAAAAAAAAAAAGGGGACTTTTTTTTTTTTTTTTTTTTTTTTTTCCAATTTTTAAAAAAAAAAAAAAAGTTAATACAAATTTTTCACAGCCTTGTAGCCTTGGCGTGTCAGTAGACATTAAACTAAATGTTCATATTTTCTTTGACATGTCCCTCGATAACAATGTACAAACAAAACCAATTCACTTTATTTTGAAGTAATGGTAAAACCAAATGGTAACTGAATGCATCTAGTCTTGATTTGGAGACCCCCGACTACAAGGGCAGTGATACAAAATGAACAAAGTAATTAATTACTTTGTTACAAAGTAAGTACAGTATACAAAAGTAATTTGACAACCAAAGTAAACATATGCATTTGTTCTCAATCCAAAGAGAACAATGGGGGTCCTCCTGTACAATAGTCCTCATAGTACAAGAGTTCCTCTGACTGAGTACTTCAGTGACGAATCTGTGATATGAAAAATATTACAAAGGAATTTGTGAAGAATGAAGATACATGTTATGAATTGTAATGAGGTGTGATTCCCAGCATCACGACTGAATAAATGACAACACCCTGCTGATACGAGTTTCAGTTTAGAAAATGTTCTTGATCATTTTTAACTTACAATGAAAACAAGTAAACTGTGTTGATCATTTAGGAGGAAGATAATCATAAACATAAATGGGCAGCTATGTATAGTGATTAAATAAAAAAAAATAGGTGCCAATGAAAGTAAAAAAGCGTTGTCCATTCAAGTTTTGAATCTGGGCTCTGTTAATTCTCAGTCTTAGCATGGCCTTAAATTAGGCATGGCGAATTGTCAAAGGAGGTTTGATCTGTCGTTGTTAATGACAAAATGACCGAGATGTCAGGTACAGTAATTGTATAACCCAATAACAAAACTATGAACATGCCTAGCGTTCCTTGCCACTGAGTTTTTTTATATTGTGTTCGCGGAGCCTTCTTGTGAAATCGTGATATTGCACGGAGGAAGCTACCCTGTTAACACAGAAATTAATGAAATGATTAAGATGCAGAATAGTGCGTGTACACGTTTTTTCAAGCTTATTTTTTGTCCATATTTCCAATACTAAACTTTTTTCTCACCAAATGACATAGACAATATTCTTGAATTTGCCACTGATGTTATATATTCTGAGCAGAATCAATTTGGGACTACACAAGAAATATAGAACCATTGTGACCATCTGACTATAAAACCTAAGGGTGATACTCCCTACAGGTACAGCAAAGATGAGGGAGGGAAGTGGATACTTGCAACAACAATACTATCAAAGAGGTACAACGGAAAAGTCTGGGACTTGTAACTCACTCAGCTTGATCCACTCACGGCAGGGCACATATCCTGGGAGTCGCCCAGTCAAACCCACCCCACAGATTCCAACCACTTGCATCCTTACTCCAGGTAAGTGAATAGGCGTGGGCTAACCATACCCACCCCCCCTCCAAAATTGTAGGCAAGAATTGTCTTCCTTATACACAGTGAAGAGATGTAACTAATTGTACAGGAAAAGTAGCTGTACAGTAGTGGCGCTCAACAGACTGTTAGATTTCGTAAAAATACCTGTAAAACTAGTCTGATATTGTGTCTGCACTTTTCTACACCTTCTACAAGCCGAGCGAGTTCCCCGTATTTTAAACACTTCGCGATAGCTAAAAAGACAATGAGTCAGATACCGTCAAAGAGAACACTAGATCGTTAGTGTTGATCTTTGCTTAACCCACTGGTGAAGACTTCCTATGGAAAGCAGTTATTTCAGCAGTAAAAAAATGAGAGCATTCGAAAAGATTCATTAGGACATGACAAGTTAAATACCTTAAATAGATACTGAGGAATTAATGCAGGTTAGGCCAGCACATAAACCTTTCATCGATAATATTCAAAAGTTTTCAAACACATAACGTGATGAGAAACAACATGATATAATTTAGCACAAATTTACAGTTTGTTTCTTTCAATATCAATAATGCAAAAAGAACAAATTCAAGAGTGATTTATAATATAAAAATATATTTATTTGCCCATCAATACCCCCTGATTGAAAGACAAAATTTCAAAGCACCCTCAATATTTGGTTGAGAAAGACTACCACATGAAGCAATGCACTAATTTGATCATACAGTGAAAAAATAGCCTCTGGGAGGAAAAACAAGAAACAATTGTCTATGGACAGCACGCAAATATGTCAGGATTAATGTCAGGATATCTGGAGAAATGTCTTGTCTCTGACTCTCCTCTCCATCAGCGCGCGCTACAGGAGATTTGCTTAAGGGGGGGGGGCAGGGGTTGAGGTCGGAACCCAAAACAGGGCGCCCTTATTATAGGACTCACCCCCCTATTGGCCAATAGCCCCAGACACATGCTGCAGCAAAATTTGAATAAATAACAGCTGCCAAAACCTCTACTGGACTGCATTTAAAAATTATTTGATCAATTGGGTTCATAGGGGGGGGTCTGAGCCCCCTGCCTCCCCCCCCCCCACCCCCTACCCGTGGGTACGCCAATGTCCCCATCGCCTCGATCAGTGAATGATTAGAAACACTAACGCGCATTGAAGACCAAATCAGGATTTCACTTATTGACTGCATCTGACAACGGGTAATATGTTGGGATGTCTAATCAGAAGAAATGTTTGTGGTTTAATACTCAATGATGCGAAATATACAGTTGTTTTTGCCATTGCCGAAAGTTGTACACACGTACGCTACTTCAGGAGGATGATTCTGTCAATTTTTTTTCAAAGCAATTCAACTGGCAATCAAATGCATTGGAGACGAACTTCAAACGGACGGCAAATTTAACGTTGGGCTTAATTTTCTGGAAAAATTCTATGGTTGGTTTTTCACCGCATGGACCGCCATGGAGAACCTTGGCCTTACCAGTAACTAGTCAACTCAATTGAACCCCTTATGGAGAAAGTATACCCCCCTATTTGAAGTGCCAGAATGGAATATCTTAAGGAAGCCAATACTGATGAGTGAAGTGTAGTTTAGTTGGCCTTATGTAAGAGGCTCTTCACTCCCTATAGGAAGTTACATTGGCCACTACCACAAATGTACCATATTTAATTGAATACTCAAAGGTTTATGATTTACCAGGGCAAATATGAATATTCACAATGATTATGCAATCAACCATTCTTCTCTTAACTTTATGGCAAATGCCTTCAAAGAATACCATCTTTGGTAAAAAATTTCAACAATATGATCTTAAGGTGTTTTTTTAGTTTAGTACTTCAACCTTGAAATTCTACCTTAACCGAGACCAATTCTTCTTCTCATATTCTTTAACCTTAGGTCAGTGGATTTTACAAGTGAAAGGCATGACTAGACTTGATTGGGTCTGTGCAGCACTGTAGTACCAAAGAAGGTTGAACCGCCTGTCCAAAATGTGATGTTGCTTCTTCTGCACATAATTAGGCTCAGCATGGGATGGTTACAAACCTTGACCCAGAACAAAATACACTCACATCATGTGTAATGAGGATGGCTAGAACGATGTTGGAAGTAACTATAGTAACCAGCCTGGCCAATTGATCTCGACCATGATATTTAACAATGAACAAACATATACAGGACAACACCACCACTCACCTTCACTTTGAATCATTTCCAAATAAACAATCAACGGTCGGCATTCTCCGTCCGAGTTATTATTACTGGTTATCAGGTCAAGGAGATTGAGATGCCGTTGCAATTTAGTGTTGTTAAAATATGAACAAAAATCAGATCAGATATAGATCATCAAGGTCATTGGTCCCACACAGGGTTTGACACACATTTTTGGATTTATTCCTCTTGGCAGCCATCACGAATAACTACCAGCAGTTTTCAAGGTCCTCAGAAAGAAGTTACAGAGAGTAGGAGGAAACAGAGAGGCGGGTATGAATCCAACAGATACACTCCGGACACGGCAATCTAGTAAGCTGCAAACCTCCGTGGCCTAGTCAGGTCACAGGACAGGGTACTAGCAGAGAGATTAATAGTTTCTCAGAATTGGGTCCTAATTATAAACTTGTTGCTTCAGGTTACCATCTCTGGACAGTGGATCCTCTCAGTCTTGAAGACTGAGAGGAAGATCACGAGTTCGATCCTCGTCCTCGCACAATCAGCTTCGTCTCAAAACGGTGTACCTCATGCCATTACATTTCATCTGGCTTGAACAGGAGTGAACATTTTTCTGACTACTTTCCCGACACACAGGAGAAATTTGGACCTTCATTCGGTCTGACCATCCTACTGGGAACCCAATTAAAACTAGTTTGTCTGGCATTGTGAGACAGGAATAAGAACTTTCAACAACAATTCTAGGATAATTTTTCATGGTAAATAACCCCTCAAGTTTGAAGATCAATTCGTTCATAATTGTCAATTCTGGCCTTGCAACCCATCAGCTTCCCACCATGTCAGCTAGGCGATTTGTAACGCTACTCTTAGGTGAACCACACCCCATCCATCTCCATGCTCAACTAATCGGAGTAGGTGGCTGTGGAGGGGAAACAAACTCGAGTAAAACTAGTAATTGTAAAGCTGCAGCCATTATTCGCCAGACTGCTTGAGTGCATAACGGTTTCCTTCCCTGTTGTCAGAGTGATATCTGTAAAACTGTGTTGATCTTTCGGAAAGGCGCCATTCAGGTACCAGTCATGATCATTGTTATCCACCTCCACCTCTGGCCTACACCACTCAGCACTATACTCACTCCCTCCTATTTCCCACTTCTTGGGTTGCCATAACTTTGGATCAGTCTTCTCTAGCTCCTGAGATAATCCATCAACTTCAACCCTCCTCCACATAACATGTATTATAACTAACAGGGTTCCTGCAGATTCCCTGGTACGATCCATTTCATGGCTTTTTCCATGACTTTCATGACCAATAAAGGATTTCCGTGACCTTGTCTATGACATCTCCCACAGAAATATCAACTGAACATCCGAAACGATGCCAAAGCAACAACCGCAAACAGCTGACAACATCACTTCATGAAAATTTCCATGACTTTTCATGCCTCAACACCTTTTTAATTAATTTCAACTCATCCAGGCCTTGATTTTTATTGATGAATTCCCATGACGTTTTCAGGTTTTTCCATGACCGCAGCAACCCAGTGGGGGGGGGGGTTAAACACACCCAACACCCCGCTCCCGCTCAAAGTGGAATGAGTGTCATTACTCATTTTACTCGCGTCGCATTCTTATTCCACATTAGGCAACCAACCCGTGCAATCAGTAGTAGTACGGTTCATCTAACTCATTCTACAGAGGCATTGTCATTTCACAAGAACCCGGCGAATAGTGGACTGTGCACTTCGCATGACGTCAGACGAAAAGAACACCGCAATATCTGAAACTAATATTCACAGTAACAAAATTGGAATTTGGCACGAGAATGATTTTGGGGTCATGCCATCAATGCAGGGGACGTCGTGTCGCTTCTGTTTCTTTCGCTGTTACTGTTACTGCTAGAGGAAATGGCCTCTTTTATCAGAGCAAGTCCAGAGAATGATAGCTCAATTACATCATTACAGTGATCCCACACACTGACCAAACTATAGCGTTTTGCAACAACTGAAGCTAAAGCCTCAAAAACCTCCAGCCTTCTGGATTCCTCATTCAGCTGGCAGCAAGGTCTTCAATCAGTCAACCATAGTCTCTCTGATACATCAACTGTCTTCTGCAACCCCCCCCCCCCCCTCTCACCCCTCTGTTTGGCCAACCCGAACAATCATCTGCCACCGCTGCCACCCCCCTCTGTTCCCCAACACAGCATCTTTTTCACGGCCCCTACTCGGGTTTTCTCCACCCATACATCATGCCCTCATCTGTTCCTCCAACCACAAGTTTACGGCCCCCCCCCTCCCATTCGTTCATCAAACCATTTGGTTCGACGTCCCCCCCCCCTCTCCTCCACCTCCCATCCTCTGTTCCTCCAACCCACCCCTCTTTCCTCCAACCACAAGTCTCCTGCACCACCCCCCCCTTCGACCCTCCCACCACAAGTCTTCACCCCCCCCTTGTTCATCAACCACACCAGTTTCTGCCCCCTCTTCTGTTCACAACCACGCCAGTCAACTGCCCCCTCTGTTCCTCTACCCAAAACAGTCCTCATGATCAGCCCACTCTGTTCCCCCACCCCACAAGTTACTGCCCCCTCCCCTCTGTCCTCCAACCACATGGTCGGACTTCCCCCGATGTTCCGCCAACCACAACCAGTCTCCTCTCCTTCTGTACTTCCACACCCATTGTACTGCCCCCACCCCTTCTGTCCGCACAAACACATGGTCATTCTTCCCTCCTCTGTTCCCCAACCATGATGCGTCAACTACCCCCTTCTGTTCCTTACCCAGACAGTCCTGATTGAAAGCCCCCCCCCCCCCTCTGTTCCTCCAACACAAACAGTCTTTATCCCCCCCCTCCTCTGTTCCTCCAGAAAACAGTCCTCCTCACCTCTATGCTCGTAAACCATGTGTAGGTTTTTTTTTACTAACGGATGGTCTGTGTCCATCACGTAGTGTCGTTCATGGACTGGATGGGTACCGGCCCAATGATCACCTCTCATAGTGTCCGGCCCACTCGATGGGCAAGCCCGAATGACTCTCTCTCTCAGCTCACGACAGTATAAATCCCCCTCAGCCATCATAGCCTGTAAGTGGGCTCTTTCAGTCACGGGCCTCGGTGTGGTCCGTCTCCCATCTTCTTCCTTTACGTGCTTAGCTGGGAACCATCCAACCAACCGATTGTCCCTCAATCGCCTGCCCCTCGTCGCCACCAACCTAAACGGAACAAAAAAGAAAAAACTGCATTAAGGAATGACTAGCAGGATGAATTACAAAAATGCTTTAGTTATGAAATAGCTAGAGGGAAAACTAAATAATTCAGTCCATCTCCAATGTTATATGAACTATTAATACTGTTACAGATTAGAGGCCTTCGAAGTTGTGTATTGCAAAGAATCGAGAAGTATTCATCATGCAATAATATATGATATCATACTTCCACAACCTCAAATATCCTCTGCTCCCAATGGAATGTACACATTAACTTCATCCACTTTAAAAAATAGTCTATGAGAGAGTATACCTAGTGGGTTGGAAAGTTTCATAGTTTACTTCAATGCGAGAAGACAACAGAACTTCTGTGGGATGTTTGATTTAGTCCAACACAATGGAAACAATGGAATACATATTGAAATTTACCTGTGTTGTTTCAATGTAAATTCTGCATCTTGCACAATAAGGATCCCCTCCCAATTTCTCTGCATAATGGACCAAACTTTGAATACCATTAACTCCACATAGCAACATTGTATTAATCTGCAGTTTGGGACCTATAGATATAGGTCTCCATTCCACAATATAACCGGTATCTAAATTGTTCTTAGGCCATTGTTGTCCTTCAATTGATACTTTTTTTTCTTTTACACACCTGAGCAGACAAAATCCCTGTGTACTTTTTTTTGTCTGCATACCTAGGAATAAGTTCACATATATTTAGCAAACAATTGCGAATGGAATATATCAAGTAATTTGGAGGTAGGAATTGTGAAGAGAGGTATCATTATTTTTCTATTTGTATAAACTTATTTTATTTACTTTTTACTCTAGAACCATATGAACCGTGCATTCACTCAGTTTAAACAGTTTACATTTTTGCAGGGAAATCCTACCCTTATAACATACCTCCCAGTGGTGAAACAGATTTGATCTAATATTGCAAGCGGCCCTTACATACTAATAGAGGGAATGGCTACATACCTTCCTCTCACACTAAAATACATAAAAAAAAAACCATACCAGCATAGATTGACGTAACACACTAAACACAAGAGCATGGTGGCACAGAGATTGGATCCCCTCCCTCAGTAGAGTTCCAGACGGCTGATCAAATGTTTTTCAGTTCAAATCCTACAAGAGAACTGATCAGCATTTTGATGTGTCTCAATTCTCACCCTTATCATACTGGTCTGCGACATATGTGTGCCCATTGGCGGGCGCTCTAATCCCACCCATTTCAAAATGCTATCTCTCCAGCCAATCAATCAGTGCCTTTGGAATTTGCAACCCTAACTTAAGAATTAGTGTTGGGCCGATTATCGGTTAACCCACTATCGGTATCAGCCGATATTGGCGTATCGGCCTGCTACATCGGTATCGGTTAAATTTGTGACATTTGCCGAGAAATGACCACCGATATCCACCCTGGCGTGGTTCATGCAGAACCTTCCGGTTGCCCCTTTTTTTTCTTATTTATCCCAGAGAATAACTTGCCTTGTAGTTTTAATGTAGTAGAGACATCTTTAACGATCATAAAGCCAAGTCGAACCACGCCACGCTCAGCTCTGTGTCAAACACTGCATACATCCTTGCTACAGCAGTTACGCTAGCCTACATCCAACGTGGTCTTCGCAGTCGACACAAACCCGACAGGCGGGGCCTTCAACGATCACCACATGTACATTCTGCACACACTGCCTGCATAGCGCGGGCTGTACGACTCTACCATTCAACCTCGAATCCGAATGTAGTATCGGTTATCATTGTTGTGGACTATGGGGTTCTCTAATTTCCATTGCTATTGTGTGCGTGTGTGGGTGGAAATGTTGAACGTTCTGTATTGACAATTTCCACATAGAGACTGGTCGTATTGGATCTTTATCGACTATAATGTAGTTGAACGAGTCGTAGGGTTAGCCTGGTTTTGTAAAATAGTTTTTTAACTCCTAAATTATTTACGCATAAGTGCCGTTATCGCGACTGACAGATGCAGTGCTACACAAAATCGTGTCACACATTCCAGGCATTCTTTCGTTCAGCATGCTGAACAACAAAGTGTGTGTACCTGCACTCTGTTCTCATAGCCTCGTGCGATAGTAACTACTACTACTGCTCTGCTTACACGAGGGGTTAATCGAATGCAATTATTTCCCAGCTTGGTATGGGACAAGATATGACTGAATTTTGCACTTGCCAAAACAATGAATTATTTGGGGAATTTATGTGTGCTTTGTGACATCACGGAACCTCGTAACTCATTAGTTATGAATCGAACATAGTTGATGTACTACTAACGAGTTTAGCAACCATATAGAAAAAGCACTTCATACACACTGACGGTTAAAAAAATATCGTATCGTATCGGCCGATACTGAACACGAACTTTTAAATCAGGAATCGGTGAAAACCGATCCGGGCGTTATCGGCCCACACTACTTATAATGCCGAATGCGTCATCGCGACTGGAGAAGGTTTTTTCATCTAATACATTACTGTGGCTTATTCCTGCAGAACAAATGGTGGCTAAATGAAGCCCACCCTCAATTTAATCAGCATGATAAGGGTTGAAAGTACAATATCCACAAGAATTTTTTTTTTCAACTAATCTCTTGAAATGTTATCACAAAAGATCAAATGGCCCTCGATATTGCCAAGAAAACCAACGTCAATGACCGTAAAATTATTTTGTACCTTCAAAGGGGTCTTCGTGACCTCGTAGAGCCAATTTTACGGCAGATTTGTTTGTGACCTCCTATAAACAACATGATACTAAACATGGCAACGCCTGACAACACGCACTGACGCTAAGAGTGCGAGTGTTTAGATTTTTTGTGCATGTTCTAACATGATTGTAGAAAATCCTACAAACGAACGCAATTTGCCCATTCTGTTCTCTCACGCCAGGCACGCGTTTGTTAATGGATCCGAAATGTAGGAAGTGTGCCGCTACCCTCTGGTGCTTACTGACATAGAATTCTGGCGGTATTATTCGTGCCAACAATATGGTCAATAAAAGCAGGAAAAAATTTGAATCAAATGATTTCTCGTGGGAGGGAGATGGACATACAAAAAAACAATCTGTGAATTGAAAAAAAATCCATCTTGTCACTATGGCTACTTTTAAGCAGTCCTTTTCTCTACCATGTGCTGCATAGGGACCCCTGATGAAGTTTAGTGCTACCAGCTATGTATCAGCTCTGCTTCATAATCTACAGGATTGTCAGGAGTGTGTGCCTGTTCTATGATCAGGATATTTCTGTGAAGCGTTATAGACACGTCAGTGATTTCTTTCTTATACTGAAGAATTTGACCAGCTTGCTATCTATGAGCATAGAAAAAGTATAGGAACAAAGCCAGTGCTTCACAACTGGAAAGGCTGACATGAAAAATCTCCTGTAAAGCTAGATCTGAATGAGTCCAAGATCAATGATAAAGTTTTGCTCTTACCATCCTCCATCTTCTTAAGACATCCCCAGGTCATGGTGTCTAGCCTGAGCTCATACTGTCCTTAGGAAGGTATGGCTTTATGCAGAACACAACGTGGACAGTCTGTGGTGGAAAATATAATGAAACACAGATACTAAATACAACGATCACTGGTAAAACATACATTTATGTTATTAAAGGAAACTGCAAGGCTTGGGATGCACATACAAGGTTTATAATGGAGAACGAAAATTGTATCCATAGTAAAAACTTCATTTCATACAGGTTCCTATTGGAGTTATTGACCTTCAAAAGTTTGGTCTATTAGGCAGAGGAATTGGGGATAATCCCAACTGCGCAATAATGCATAACGTCAACACTTGGACAAACCTGGAAGTTATGTTATGTCTTTCATTGTTTCATTTTGTTGATTAAGTCAACATTCACCAGAAGTTTCAATGTTTTTTCTCACCAGAGTAACCATCAACCCCTACCAACCCACTACAAGCAATCCTCTACAATTGACTACATGCTTTCCCATGGAAACAATGGGGGAATTTCAATGTAAACAAAAAATGTTCGCAGTGTTGTGCAAGTATACTCTTTTATTATTGGCATGTATGATGCTTTTTGATCTATACCCCATACACCATGCACACTTGGACTGTAACTCGTAACGGAAATCGTATGAACTTCGGATTTCGACTGACACATTCAGTTTTCTCCAGCTAATAATGGCCTCTTTTATTCATCCTCAGATTTTAGTTGTTCTTTAGACACATATTCACTTGTTACACCTGACGACTGATGGGCGATGCCGTTGGGCAGTCAGCCGTCAATATCAACATTTGATGGTCTCACAGTATCTGAACTATTTGACGCAATGCCACTGGGAATTTTTTATTCTTGACGTCATGAAAACGCTCTTTCAAGATTAGATGATCATAGTCCAATCCTCGAAGTGGAGGCATTCAATTAGCTGCTGCCCACATCACTCCCAACATAATTTTAGGGTTATTGGACAACTGTCTCAACACTGCACACCATGTGTGGCTTTTACTATTTTTTCTACCTGGTAATCAATCACATGATTGCATTAGTTCTTTGACTACTATAAAACACTGGCATATCCTGTCCTCTATTTTCTGCTAAACTAAGCCCATACTGCTAGTAAAACTATGCTGCCAAATGGTTTCATTCACAACCTTCGCAAACAACATTAAAAAAACAACATTAAAAGGTGTGCCGCACTATTTCTTCTCACATCATTCATGCATGCACAGTGTTTGACTGCTGAAACCTCAACCTGCGGATTAAAACAATTCGTTTATAATTTGGATCAGAAAGATTACAGCATGGGTAAACAAAACATATACATACGTTAGGTCGAACCAGAATACTACATTAAACAAACATTGTCAATGAGGGTTGTATGCTTATAAAGAGGTTTAATTAATGAAACTTGTTGACTTTTTTTTGAACCATCTGGAAATAAGATGATATGACTTCCACACGTCGCTGGCGACACAATTCCTAATAAACCCAGCCCGCAATTACTGCCAATCATTCCACACGCCTACAGCGTGCTTCCGCACTCATGGAATGTCTCACGATTCCAGATCTCCTCATACGAACTGACAGTATTCCTGAGAGTCTATCCTATCCCCCCTTAGCGAGGAATAAATTCCTGTGAGACCTATGAAAGTACCACATTCCATCATCTGACAGTGAACTGCTGAACATTACCTCTTGCATGTCACTGACAAGGACGTGTCGTCCTGTGGGACTGGCCGTGTTTCATGCTCTTGTCTAATTGACAGCACTCAGCTTGCAGAAATTATTGATTTAACTTCTTTGCAGAACTGGATTCCTGGGGGCTGGTTTCATTGAAGCATTTTTTATTATGATCCCCTTGACTGTCAGAGGGCGAGGACTTGTATAGTCTATTATTCTGAGGACAACATGACATGTGAACATGGATTTATTTGCTGATGCACATTATTTTGAGAGTCTAAATAATTTCTTGGTAATCTATTTCACTTACTCAACTGTACTCCATATTGCACTATGCACCCCACCCCACCAAATTGAACATCTGGCAATCTGTCACAGTAGTCCGGGCTGGCAATCCTATCGCCCTTCTTATTTTGCCAGTTGAAGTTTCAGTTCAGTGCGCATCTTGGCTAAGAATTTCATCAATTTTTCATCGCCGAAAATCACCCATCTGCTTTTAATCGTTGTGGAGAATCTTGCAGGAAACATTTTTCTGACTTCGACTATCAGGATAAGTTTATTCCTAGTGGTTTGCGTGGGTCAGCTCGCCCACCTTACCATAGATGTGGTCCGACTCTTCCTGCCATCCTGTGCCAGATTGGCTCCACCGAGCCAGGGGCCGGCTCTCACAAGCCATGGGCCAGCTCTCCCGAGCCGTGTACCTACTCGTCCGGCCCTCTAGAGCCGGGTCGGCACTCTGGGTTTGAGTTCATTCGTCGACGCATTCAACTCTTCCTCCAACTTAGTCAACCTTTCTCCAGGCATCGGAAGTCATCTTATTCCGTGGGATGAAGAACCTCGTAGGACCGCATATCTCTGACCAAGAAGGTGCTCAGGTTCACAATGTGCGCAGCCCCGTTGCACCACAAGCCTGGTTCCACGGGATACCGCTGCCAGATCGGCTCTCCTGAGCGAGGGTTGGACTTCACGCTCTCCCGAGCACCGCTTTTTCGCGAGCCTGTTCCAGGGGATTTCGCTGCAAGATGGTATGCCAGCGACTGTAGGGAAGACTCCCACGACGTTTGTTCTCAGCTGCTTCTCCAACACAGTCTCGGCCCAACAGGGCCATCACCAGGGCTGTTCCACATCTACTAATGACCAACAACCATCGATCGTGATGGCAGGACGCTCAAGTGGCCCGATGGGTTAGTTGGTTGGTTGCATAGTCTGCCAAGGGGTAAGTTGAGTACTTGAGTGAAATAGATTTCACAGACCTCACTGGTTTGTGAATCTGTGAGCTTACGATACTTACCCCACACTACTGTCCCCACTTCCGGGCCATCACCGGGCGCACTCCTTTGTCGGATCACAGGCTGTTGCCCCCCATTCCTTTGGATGTCTCTGCCTGGAAAAATAAGAGGACGATAGGGTTGCCAGCCAGGACTACTGTAAAAGATTGCCAAGATGTTCAATGGCATGGGGTGGGGGTGCATAGTGCAATAGGGGGAGTATAGGCTCCACAGATCCACAAACCAGTGAGTTTTGTGAATTTCGGTCCAGACTCAATTATATAATGGAACAAGCACAACTGTAAACATTTTTAGGAGAGCTAAGGGGGCAAAACCACTAAAGAATACTAAACTAATTTTCGGGAGCTGTTCGTGGACTAAAAACACTGCGTTCCCTGGACAGTATGCCGCTTTTTAAGGCTGGACTCAAGACCTTTCGTTCCTCTCGTTGTTACTAATATTTTGTTGTGTTTTGTTTATGTTGTTTGTTTTCCCTACATCGCACGTGAAGCGATTTGAGCGACCTTGGGGTGATATAGTGCTCTAAAATCATATTTTTATTATTATTATAAGACTGCAAATACCAATTTGTTCAAACAACGTCAGACCGAGAACCTCTGTCAATGTTAGGAAAAAAATCTTATAGGCCTGGGAAAGCCACTTGTGTAGTCCTCTTCATTGGCAGATCGTATGTATATCAAACTGGAGAATCAAAATAGCCAACCCCCTTAAACTTCTGACACGATATACCTCCAAATTAGTGTTTGGGCAACATTGAAATATTTCATATAATGAAAGTGGCATATCTGGGGTCATCAAGGTGGAAAAGGTTTTTTCCCGATGACAAAGGATTTCCTAGAGCCATAATGAAACTGCTATATTGCTACCAATTTTCGGGAAGCGTCCCCATGACAAGAAGCCGGGGGAGGCAGTGAATTTATATGGATGATAGCCATATTGGTCACCTTTTGCTTCTCTCAGTCCTTTCTCCTCCCTCCACTTCTGGTGGCCACCATCCCCAACATCCTGATATTTACAGGTTGTCCTTCCACTACTACTAACAATGGAGGGCATCTGGATATACTGCTCCCTTTGGTACCCTGCAATCTAATCCAAGGGATTCTCTCCTTTGCCAATATAACCTCAGATCAAATACAACAACACCTACATCATATGTATCATAATGATGCGCCCTCATTGCCCTATTCTCACAGTTCTGTTTCTTTATGCCTCTTACTTCTAAGATAACAGAGATAGTATGTGGTTATTCCAGCTATGGTTTTATAGAAGTATTAATAATAATAACTAGGCTTATATAGCGCAAACTCAACAAAGAGTTATTCCAGGCGCTTTACGGGTGTTGAGAGTGCAGTGGAAAAATTAGGACTGGGAAAAACGAAAAGTTTTCAGATGACGTCGGAAAAGATCAATAGAATCAAGGGACCTCGAATAAACAGGAAGGGAGTTCCATAAGCAGGGAACATAATTATCAAAAGCTACTATTCTCTGAATCAGCCCCACTCAGACAGTGCCAGCCTCATGGCACTACCTCTCTGGTCCAAAATTGATTTGATCCCATGCCATAAATACTGCTAATAAACGAACATTCACACACATACTTTTTTGTTGTGAGTCCCATGCAGTAGGTACCAATACTGAACCCCATGCTTTGATAGCGATAGCTGCCTATAGTCTACTCACCAGACGCATCATATTCCTCTCGCCATCTCACCGGGGTTGACGGTGCTGAGGGACTGAATCCAACGCTCCTTGTCACTCCTGATTAGGAAAAATAGATAGGCATCTCCATGCAGTACCCCTGAATACACCAACAACCTTAATGATCATTCCCGGGGAAAAAACATCCATTCAATAGGCATATCTCAGCAGCATTCTTTGGTTTGAAATACTCCTTGAGAATATTCACATCAAGAAGAGCTATGGTAAGCTGAAGTGGCATCCGTTATTTTCACTGCATTCCGCTGAAAGTGCATCGGAATGTCCCTTTTAAAAACAAGCCTCTTCATCCCACTTTTATAATGTTATGTGAGTAGAGGGAGTAATTCTCCAATTAAGTTCCGTCTCGGTAGGTAATGTAATTTTGCCAGGGGAGCTTTGAAAGATCGCAACTCAGCTGATTGTTCTTGCAACCTAGTTGTTAGAAGGTGAGGTCGCCTGCCCCATCACTTTCTATCCCATCCCTTAGCATTAGCAATTCGTAGACAGATGGTGGGGCAGATGTAACTCAAAATGATAAAGATAATCACTCCTTACATACAGAAGTAAATTTATATCGTACCAAATAAAGGAGCAAATAGAAAACAAAAATGTTTTGAAAGTACATGTTTATTTACGAACGTTTTCGTAGATTGCCAGGTAATGAAGTACAGAAGGATTCATCACCTGAAGGGGGAGATGGGACTCTCCTAAATCGTTCTATAAGGTTCTATTAACTGCCGCAAAATCGTACTAAGTATAAATTTAGAAGTGCCTATTCTCTTAATTGCCGACTGTCACACAATTACTGTAATTTCTACTCACTCAGCCTTAGTACAGAGAATGTAGTCCTTTTTGGTCTTCTGGTTGTTGACCAAGAATGTCATGATGAAGACATAGCTGGCCTCGGCGGGAGACCACTGCCGAACAGCTCCTCCCTGGGCTCCTCAGGAATCTTTTCTATGGACACACAATTGGTCAGGCACCAATCCTGTACCTCGCAACGCTTCTGATCGCTGAGGAAGAAGGCAAAGAAGGGCATCAGAGGAATAGCAAATTTGTCTGGTCTTGTGTAGTGAACATGGCTCAGTAGTGATCATTGGCACGGTGTTTACGCGGAGAAATAGGTCCGCCATATACAAGTATGCATGATTAGAACTTGCCATAAAAGAGAGGTTTTATAACTAATGGCACTTATCCAGCTGAGGGCTAGGATTATATAGATGCAGATCATGAATGTGACATAATAATTAATGACAATTTGAGTCACATTCAGGCTAGCATGAATATGGAAAGTGTTCCAAAGGTTGTGATTGGCTCACAGATATAGGAAGAGGTTCCATAGCACCAAAAATTCATCAAAATAAAATGGGACGAGTACAAAGTCTATTCTGATATAAAGATTGAATTATATAGAGTGATACAAAATGTATCACTTTATAAAACTGGCGTATGAGTTCCCAAATATTCCTGACAATGTTACCATATCTTAACCAGCATGGTCTAGTGGTCTGGGGATTATGCTTGGAACCCAAGGGTTCTGGGTTCAGATCCCAGAAGAGCCGTGTCAGTTTCTTCTCTATGCGGGCATAATCAAATCGGCTGCTGCCAGGTGGAGCGAAGAGAGTTTAGATGGGTGTGAACTCTATCCAATGATAAATTCATGCCGTATATTTCTGGCTGCGGTGCGTCCAGGCACCAGCTGTGATGAGTAGCTGGTTTTCGCACTGGGGAAGGAACTGCTATCCCCAGGCAGCACTAGCCATGTCGGCCTGGACATGAAAAGTAGGTGGACTACTAGGTAGGGCCCCAAGTGTCGGGATCATTGGACTCTGCAGCTAGGTGCTGCCAGCAGCGTGGCCCCAAACTTTCCATTTTGATCCTTGATGAAGTCAAAGGAATTATATACAGTCATACCAGTGCGTCTGTATGCATGTATGTGGCGCCCAGATTGTAACATGACAACTGGACCCCACCTGGTTGGATCAAACTCATACTTGGTATTGTGTTCCCCATGATGAGTACATGAACCCTATCGTTTTATCGGGGTCAGGTCAGAGGTCATCTGAGGTCACCAGACATCAAAGTCTGAAACCTTGTAAACATGAAGAGTCCAGAATGGTTGGTCCGATCAAGTTGAAATTTGGTGTATAGCTTTCTTATGGGGAGTACAGGAACTCTATTGTTTTTTGGTTCAGGTCTTAGGGTGAATTTTGGTCAAAGATAGAAAATTTGTGAAAAGCGATATTTTGGGCTGTACACGATAACTTGACCCCCCAACCCGGATGGAAGAAGCTCATACTTGGTATATGTTTCCCCATGATGAGTACATGGAACCCTATTGTTTTTGGGGTCAGGTCAGAGGTCATCTTAGGTCCCAGACATCAAAGTCTGAAAACCTTGTAAACACTATAAGTCCAGATGCATGGTTTGTCCGATTCAAGTTGAAATTTGGTGTATAGCTTTCTTATGGGGAGTACAGGACCCTATTTTTTTATCTGCCAATAAGCAGCTCTACAAGTCCTCATGTCTCCCCGTCCGATCGGCTCGTCCGTTCTGTTTGTCCATTCATTTGTACTTCTGAACCGTACCTGCGATCAGGCTTGAAACTTGGTGGGTGGAATGAAGGCATTCCACTGGGTAGGCCGAGTTACATTTTTGTTTCATAGTGTGATGAAATTTAATTAGATCCAATTATTACCCATAAGTCTTCATTCATAACTTCTGACTGTACATGCAATCATGTTGACATCTTGATGGGTGGATGAGCATGCACTTGCTAGGCCGAGAATTTTTGGCATAGTGTGTGTGATTAGACTGCAATTCATATCCAATTAGTACCCACTCGTTCTACCCCACAGCCCGTCCAATTGACCCTTGTGAGAGTGGTTCATTACATAACTCTACGAGCTGCAGGCTGGCTGCTTGTAGAGGGGGGGAATGTTTAATTGTCTGTCAGCACTGAAGCGGCGGAATACAGGCAATACTGGGGGATAACAGG
This sequence comes from Sclerodactyla briareus, assembly GCA_026419785.1. Classification (NCBI taxonomy): domain Eukaryota; kingdom Metazoa; phylum Echinodermata; class Holothuroidea; order Dendrochirotida; family Sclerodactylidae; genus Sclerodactyla; species Sclerodactyla briareus. Next base: position 133,724 of record JAODTK010002032.1, on the reverse strand, counting down.
CAGTTCTGTGGAGGATCTGTCATCACCTTTTCATGATGTTAACGGTGTGGGTGGGATGAATTCCATCGTCGGATTCAATGTGTTTACACTGTTCACTGCTACAGCTAGCCTAGGAGTTGTGCTGGGTTAAACACAAAGTTTTGTTGGCGTACATATAGATAATATACAGGCCTAGGAATGATTTAGTTGGGGACTTTGTGATGGGCACTGATAGCAATTATTAGACTAATGTGGTAGACATGTTCCAGCCATTCCAAGGTTATGACAGATTGTCAGTTAAAGGTAATGACTGTGAACAAACAATAATGTGGATTGGTGAAGAACATGCCGTGTATTCACCACAGGAATTTTGCTGTCACACAGCTAAGACGTTCGACTGACTTGTTGGTTTAGGTCTGTACTTGAATTTTTGGTCAGAAATAGGAAAAATTTTGTTGGAAAAAGTTGATTATTTTGGCTAATTTTGGCTTGTAAACACGACTACTCAACCAACCTGGGATGGATGAAGCTCCATACTTGGTTATGTGTGTTCCACATGATGCTGCATGAGTCCTATTGATTGGGTTAGGTCAGAGGTTCAACAGAGTGTCAAAAGTGTGGGAAACTTGTAACACGAGAGTCCAGAATGTTGGTCCGATCAAGTGAAAATGTGGTTGTATGCTTTTTAGGTGGAGTTAAAGGAACCCTATTGTATTTGGTTTAGTCGGTGTTGTATTTGTAGGCAGAAGAAATAGAAATTATGAAAACTTGATTTTTTGGACAATTTTGGCTGTTACACACCATAACTCAAAACCCACCTGGAGTGATGAAGCTCATACTTGGTATGGTGTTCCCCATGATGAGTACATGAACCCGATTGTATTGAGGGTCAGGTCAGCGGAATTCTGAGGTCACATAGGTCAAAGTCTGAAAATCTTTAAATTTGAGTGTATTCTTTCCTATCAGAGTATCAGGAAACCCTGTTGGTTGGTTGGAAAATGGGAAATTTGTCAGATGTTATGTGCCCATAATGAGCTGGTGCAATATCCTCCATTTTCCTTGTGTCTGGCGATAGGTGTCAGAAAGAGTCGCGGAACACTAAGCCTTTTGGCTTTCTGTATTCTTACTCTTCATGCTGTTCATTCACTTTCAAAGGATGACATATATTTCTTCAAAAGGACTGTAATAACCGAGTGGTGGGCACAAAATTTGTAGAGCGTGGCCTTCCACCCGGGGACCAGGGTTCGATTCACGGCCGGGGGTCATACCAAAGACTTTGACAAGAAAGCCAAAAAGGCTTAGGATTCGACTCTTCGACACTTAGCCAGACCACACTGACAAATAGGAGATTGTACCAGCTCATTATGGGAAACATAAATGCTGAGAAAGTTTCCCAGTTTCCCAACCAACCACACCTCGACCTACGATGACCCCAAATATTTGTTTAAAAATTTGGGGGAGGGACTGAAGGTAGACCATATTAATTCAAGTTTCGTGTGAAAATCCGACAACTTTGACAACTTAATTAGCCATATTTTATTGCTGAAAATCTAATCAGTTCATCTACATATATCCTGTATCTATAGCCCAAACCAAGGCAACATATCACCTATGATTCATCCGTAATCTTGAAACGAGCATAAAACAAATAAATTACATAAAATCGGCTAATTACCTTACTTAATTAGTAACTTTCGTGACCAAAATCATTCAGATTGTGTTTTCACCAAACCCTGATACTACATGCCCCAAAAATTCATCCACACCACAGAGTGATCGCCAAGTCTCTGCATGAACCTTTGTCAGGCGAGGGAAAAAAAAGCAGTTCAGTGCAATCATCACCCACAAATTACAGTAAATTTCACTATAATAGGTGCAATTCCATGATAATATAGTGTGATAACGTAGGGCAATTTTCCGGGTGACGTCTACAAACAAAACTTTCAACTTTCAACTTATTTTGTCAGAGCTGTGAGACGGATATGCTGCCTCTGACATAAATTGCTTCAACCCTTGACAAGTCCTGGCAATTATCACCTCTCACTTGTGATAACGAGGACCCTGCCTCTGGCACGAATCTCATCGTACCCCGTGTTAGGAGTGATACCATCCCCTTCTTACGAACGGACAGCTTTCTGGGACAGTTCAAGGTGTGAGAGAGACAAGAAACGAGAACCAGTATGGCCATTTTTTCTACATTGATATCAGAAGTGAGTGTTTTAGTTCAGTAGGAAGTTCAGAAAAGAACTCTTGATCAATTCTGAAAACCAAACATTTGCTCTCTAGCAAATCCTGCCATTTGGACACTCTGCCAAACATGGTTGGTTTAAGAAAACATCCAACACTCTTACCCATCATCACACGAATTTTGTTTTTTTGATTCTTCTCTTTCTTCCGGTACCTTCCCATTCAGCTTGAAAAAACTATGATAACACCTGTCATCAAGGAACGTCCTTGGATTCCTAGCGCCATGAGGAGTTATCGTCATGTGGCTAAATATACCTTCCCATTCAGCTTGAAACAATCTATGATAACACCGGTCACGGGAACAAACTCCTGGATCCTAGCGCCATGATGAGTTATCGTCCTGTGGCTAATATCTCTTTCTTATCCAAGGTGATAGGAAAGTTACTGGACACGTGGATAGCAATAGTCTCGGAGAAAACAGTTCACAATTGTCATAAGCAAATCACAGTACCGAGACGCTCTTCTAAGAGTGGAAAAACGATATTCTCCAATCAATGATAAGGCCCCGGCTGGTTATTATGCTACTACTTGAATGTCAGCAGCCTTCGATTTACGGGATCACAACATTATTCTACAAACGACTTGAAGACGTTTGGCTTAGTGGTTGCATTAGCTCGTGGTTCAGTACGTATCTGAATAATCGTCCACCAGGCGGCTCGGTCAGAGGTGAATTTTCAGGGAACACCGACGACATACTCTCTTCCTCAGGGAGGATCCATTCATTGGCCCCAGGTTAACCCCTTACATCGGTAAAATCATTCGAGAGTGGTCTAGATCCCACGTTGTTATACTGATGATATGTCCAGTCTATGTCTAAGTTTGACCCTACAGAGGTGAAGGGAATGTTCAGGTGGGTGCACGTAGGTTAGCATCTTGTATACCAAAGTCAAAGGTGGATGGGGGAAATATGTTCCAGCTAAATCAGGAGAAAAACTGGAAGTTTATGTTTTTGCAACATAATGTTTGCAACTTTGTATCAAATATTGAGTGAAACTTGCAATGTGTGTATTCATCCATCACCTTGCTGTAAAAAAACCTAGATGTTAGTTGGATGCTTCCCTGAACAGTCTAATCAAGTCAACTGGTTTCCCTCAATATGTAATAATAGGTAACAACTTCCATTTGGGAAATTGCTGACCGCACATATGTGCCTTTATCACACTGGAAGCTTGCCATCATGCTGTCAGAGGGTTGGTCCTATTCCGCCTGGGACTATGCTAACTCTCTCCTACTTGGTGCACGTAAGCAGAGGCGTCGATCAATTTTGAAAGGGGGGGGACTCATCGAATGCAAAGACCATCTACCAGAGCGCCACGATCGGTTGGCGGGAAGCGTACCAAGAAAAGTTTCAGATTTCATACCCTTCCAGACGACAGAAATGGCACTTGCGATTTGGTTGAAAATCAACTCAAAAGTTGTCATTGTGCATACTAAGATGAGTTACCGAAGTATTAACATGGTATTTTTTATTGGCTTTTACACTTGGATTTGTTCGCGTGGGACCAGGGTTCTACCGAACAGTTCCTGGTGGATCGGAGGGAAAGCCATAGGCGTTACGGGACCATTCCAATTCGGGAGTAGTAGGAAATTTTGTACCCGAAAGTCATCCGAAACTGCGGGCACGCGCGGAGCGCCGCAAATTTTTTTGAGTTTCCGGGCATTTTATTCGAAAAAAAGTGCCACAAAATTAAAACATTTGTTTCACTTTGCTTTTTTCTTTCCAGATTTTCACAAAATTTTTTATCTCCAGAAAAAATTGGGGGGTTGGGGGGGGGGGCAGTTTTCCCAAGGGTTCTGAAAAATTATTCAAGTTGAATCAAAAGATTCGAAGCCATACATTGCATATTGAGCTACAACGCTGGAAAAAAACATTGCGCGCAAAACAAATTATGCACTTTTGGCTATTCAATTTAATATTCGAGAATTCGATATGAAAAGATGGGTAATCCTTCGAATTCCGCCCTAGTCGGGTCCAGTTCTTTACCTGGGGTCCGCTTCTGGAATTAGTGGACTTAGACAATTCCAACGCGATTGTTGTTTGGTTAGACAACAAAATTGAATCAGTTTAGAGTTGATACAAAAATTCGGGAATGTGCTAATTTTTTTATTACGGTCCGGAAAAGTGGGGGGGACAACCGATATGATATCCACCCCACTTTTGAAAGTGGGGGGGACAGTCCCCCCGTCCCCCACCTGTTGACCAATTCTTTTGACCCTGTTGGCCATGATGAGTAAGGACCTGATTGCAACGTATCCAGCGCCTCCAAAATAAGGCTGCATGCTTGGTTTTGCCATTTGGGGAGGTGACCGACCCTCTCGCGGCCTCCTTGCAAGAGTTACATGGCTGCCAGTTGCAGGAAAGGGTCACATATAAAGTGTTCTCAACGTATTTAAATGTTGTCATGCTCAATCTCCTGGGATTTGGCTGACCTCATCACGTTGCAGAGAAGTAGACCTTCGTGGATACAGGCGCCGACTTCGCTCGTCCTCTAATTTGACCCGGCTTTGCATCCCCTTCTACAGCGGAAGGCGGGACTCCTCTTTCGGGTTGGTGCTCCTAGTCTCTGGAACTCCTTCCTTTAGAAGTCAGAGAAGCAAGTTCGGTACCTGTATTCAAGAGGGCGCTTAGGACTTTCCTATTCGTAGAGCACTCTGTGTTTGCTTTCTGTTTCCTCTCCATTTTCATTCCCATTTTGTAAGGCGCTATGTTCTAGCTTAGAGCGCCATGTAAGTGCTCGTAATAATAACCAAAAAGAGAACAACAGAACTCTCCCACATTCCTGAAAAAAAAAAAAACAATCCAAAAGTGTCCTGAAGGGTAGTACAATGTTAGACCAAACAACATCTGCAGGAAGGCTATTCTACTCATTGATCACTCTCTTTGCAAAGAGACACTACAATGATCTGTAAAGCACTTTGAGATATTTGTTTACGTAAAGCACTATCTCACTTATTATGTTGATATGAATAATATTATTATTATTATTATTACCCTTTATAGTGGTAACCTTAGACATTCAAAGAAGTGGTCAACGTGATGATTGAGCAAGATGTCTCGGAACTTTCTAATCCACTTTAACCAGTAAAAGAATGATTTGTAAAGGCTCACAGGATGTGAATCAGACTCTCGGGGGGGGTGAATTAACCAACTTCCTTTTTTTTTTGCACCTGAACCATAACCACTTGTTTGAGCACAATGGTCAAGCAACAGTCGTCTTTCAACGACCAGATTGAAAGAGACATGTCAAAACCCCACAACCGAGATTTCTTTCCCATTTGAGCTATTTGTTTCACGCATGATTTCACCCCAATTGATGACGTCCCCAGAGTAAGAATGCAAATGTGCCCAATGACTTGACACAGTAAATGCTGATAATTTGCATCATTACGGCCGATAAAATTAGGAGTTAATACTCATCATGAAATTGCTTAATTATTCGTCATATCTCGTGAACCCATTTTGTAAGTTTTTTTTTTCATCATATCCCAATGTCCGTTTCTTCCGTCACTAACATGCATGTTGTGGATTGACGTGTGTATTACACTGACAGGGTCCTCGATTACTCTCGAGCACGGGTCACATTGCGCTATATCAGAATTGCCTCCTTTCCCACACTAAATCGCCTGTACTTTCTTGCTGAGGTTGGGTTTCTGATATGCAAGATATAAGACAACAGCATAGCAACAGTTGGGTTTACATGACTCATTGTACTTTAAATTCTCCGTTCAATTTTGAAAATTTTCTAGTTCTTTCTTCTTTTTTTCAGCATTTACTAGTGCAATAATCATTATGTTGTAGCATTAGCATCAAAGGACCGATGGCAACACAGCATTATTATGTAGTATTTTTTTACGTGTTTTTCATAACTACTCAATTTCGGCAACAAAAAGAATTCCGGGAAGTGCAAACCTGGCCCTCAAACTGGAAAGTTCCCCGTAATAGCTTCCTATAATTACCGTAAATACTCGATGCCTGGAATGAAATCACTATACTCTCTGAGCACATACCTTGAACTCCATCCCTGATATGGCCGAGCCATAGTTTCTTATGTTCTTGATCTGGGTCATTCTCTCCAACCCCTTATTATCACCTTCCGAGCAAGCTGAATGACACGTACACCTTTTGAAAACGCTCTACTCGCAACCATGGTGATCACGAAAGATGGGTTAATGAAACATGACATACTTAATGATACTTTTAGATACAAACTGTTGAATTGAGACTGATTGCTCATTATGGGATGTTTACCACATATGAACATTACATTGTCGGTTAAATGGTCGTGTTTACCCCATCACAACTTGTATTGCAGTCCATTGGTACAAATCTTATCCAAATGGCAGACATCCATTTGACTAGGTTCAAAATTGACAGGTCATTGTGGGATTAAAACTTACATCAACAACAATGAACGATCATAACACATTTGGTAAACCAATCACACGGAAGATTACATTTTAATGCAAGTTTAAAGGCAAAGCCAAGTCAATCAATACTCGTTTTGGTGTTATAAATTGTTAGAGAGAATGAAAAATCATTCAAATATCCTTTTGTACCTTCATAACGAACATGCTCTGAGCATGAAAACAATTTTGTCTGGCATGATTTTCAATACAATCACAGGGGCAGCAATCTGTGTTGAATATTGGGGGCCATATGAGGGTACACATCAAAGCGAGCGCCCCCCCAAAAAAACCCATGGGTTTGGCCGTGTAGCGTAGAAGGACATTGTTCGTTTGTACATAGACACCCCCCACATCGTGCAGGAAACGGCACTTCTGGGGTCATATGGCAGTAAGCAACATCCCTCAAATTGTCAATAAAATCCTGAATTGTTCATCTGTCTTGAACGTTTCATTCTTACATTCGGCCCACCGTCGTTTGTTGAGCGTGGGGTACAAAGAAACAACTTGTTTAAAAGAAGCCCCAGCCCCCCCCCCCCCCGATTGCATTTCCCGGACCGTTTGGCAGTGGCACGTCCCAACAAGATTGTCCAATCAATTTAGGATTCAATTTCAGAATGTTTCTTGAAAGTCACTACTCATGTTTTATCCTTCCAATTTGGGCCAGCATTAATGGTCTCGTATAGGTACATAGAACTTTTAGCCTTACTAATCCCCCAGATTTTCCGGAACCGGTACTTCCCAGGTCTTATGGCAGTAAGCGAAATCCCTTAAATTGACAATAATTTCCTGAAATGTATTTTTTCAGAAACAATCTGAAGGGGAAACTGATCCCTGTTTATTCATTACAATTCACGCCACCATCATTTGACGCGTACCTTACAATAAAATAGTCTTACCGACCCCCCCCTCCCCGCCAGATTACCGGGAGCGGCACTGCTGGACTATTGTAGTATGCATCATTGAAATTGACAGTGAATTTCTGAAACGTCAATGTTAATCCTTACCATTCTTCATCGTGGTCTCCTTCCTATCATAAGCCATGTCTTAGAGATATTCCATCGATGACACCTTCCAATTGGGTTGAGGCTGCCCGCAGATGAAAATTTGCTTGAACATCACTGTTCATGAGAAAATGTGTGCATTTTTTGGCCTTTGATTACAAGGATTGACCAGTCACAGACATTGTCATTTTTCAGTTTGTTTCCGCTCAAATTTTCGTCCCAATTTCTCCTGTCTCAGATTGTTTCGCCCCGCTCTGCGCCTGTATATTTCCATACGCCACTCACGAAACCTCCATATATGTGCACGATCCCCTTCCCTGTTTGTTTTTCGTTCATATAGCTTTCATCTTTATTAGAAACAGCCCATCAGGCTGGCAAAGCAATCTTGACAGTAAGTATCAGAAGTAGACTAAACTGAGTGCGTGTTCGAAATGGCGTTGGATTCCGGCATTGTTGAGTGGGGAAGAAGGTGGTGCAACATGCATCAAGTCCTGAACCAAATTCCCCTCCTCGTGCCATATACCTATATACCTACACTGTAAGATACACGTTGGATCAACGCGATTTTTTTGCATTTTGGCCACATAAATTTAAGCACTCTACTAAGAAATATGAGTTCGACTTTTTGTGTTAATGGACATACTGTACAATGATTATAGATTTTTTCACACAGTTCGCAAAATATTGGGGGGATAAATTTTGATATTATTTCCCCCCCACCAACCTATTTGGGGGACATGTCCCCCCATTTCCCCTTGATCGCCGCCCATGCACAATCCTATGACATTTAAATATTTTCGTCTGACTTGCCCTTTTAGAACTAATTTCAGAGTGGGTCAGCATAATATGACATTTTAGCAAAAGTGAAGTGGAAATATTCTTTATATTCACTATGCTATTTTATTGATTTTTGTGCTAACAAGTACTAATAGTTGTCTCTAAAAGATTTAAGGGCAAGTTCTATCGTCAACATTTTTAAAATTGCTCTGGCACAGCTTTGGTATGAATGCACTTCATAGGTGGGAAATTCTGTGGTTAACAAAGCCAAATTGACCAGAGCTACTGCGACAGCACATTGCAGTCAGACTCCGCTCTTGACACAATAATTCTCAACAGTTTTAGAACCAGTTCGATAATGTTAGACTTCCCCAAGACTCAATATAATATGTGATTGACAAATATACTATCGTACCCAGAGGAGAGTTGAGGAATAGTGAGAAAAGTAGAATCCTTTTTGCTTTCCTCAATGTTTATCTTTTTTTTAGTTTTATGGAACACATTCCGGCCATTTTTAACTGCTGTTACTACCTCAAGTGTGCATCATGGAGGCTCGAAAAATGGACCCTACCTCAACTCGCCCATCGCCTCTGAGAAAATGCTATCATAGACCCGAACACGATACTGACTTAGCCCGATGCATATACTCAACACAATTTCATTGAGTTACCACTCGCCCGAAGGGCATCTCCAACCAACTTCCTACATCCCGAAGCAGTCTCAAGTAGCCCCGGGCTACCGGCTTATTATTTTTCGGCCTGCACATGGATTAGTAGGGCGGTCACCGCTTGCTCAATCACTCAGCATTCTCAACGATTGCCAGTTTGTGTGGCTTGTCCAACTGCAAGTGTCTGCAAGCATTGCTCACCCCGAACCTTGCACAGTGTGAGGCATACTTTAAGCTGTGATCCACATAAAACACTAAAGGCCCTAATCTTGTCTTGTCTTGTCTTGTCCTATGCAAACCCCACTCGTGGTTATCACTGCATAGGACAGCACAACAGGCACACGCTAATTGAAGAGTTAAGAGTTGAAGATGATGATAATAATTCACACCATCACCAGAACACACCCCATGACCCTAATGCCTACATAGTGGGCTAGATGCATTCCGATCTAGAATTGTTCTTGGCCAAACTGACCACCTGAAAACTTTGGTATTAACAATAACTGTCCCCCCCTATAGTTAAGTCATTCACTTATGATGATCTTGTGCGTAGTTTAGTCTGTAACAGCTTTGAGGTCGTACATTGCCCTTCCCTCCTGCAAAATGGCCAGGCAAGAAGTTGCAGGAGCCTGCGACACTGGTTTGACCGGTGGTGATCCTAGGAACAAATCTGGCCGCTTTGCGCTGAACCATTTCCAGCTTCTTTAATGTTACAACGCTTTGTCTGGATCCCAAACCTGAGGAGCTATATTCCAAACAGGGACACCAGAGACTTATAGGCATGTCTTCATCGTCCCTTTAGTCTCACAGTCATACAGATGTCTACTGATCAGATGGAGGATCTTGTAAGCTTTAACCAACTATATGTTATATGAGTTGTCCATGAGAGCTTTGAAGTAATGGTTACTCCAAGATAGGGATGGTCTTTCACCAGTACAAGGCGAGTATCGTCAATTACATATTGGAATGGTACAACTTGCCTCTTTTGGTGACAACCATTGCCTTGCATTTTGATGCATCAGATTGATCTGCCAGCTTACTCCCATTGCGAAAAATTATCCAGATCTTGCTGCAGCATGTTACGTCATTTGACTCCATTGATAGTCCGGTAGATTATGCAGTCATCAGCAAACATTCTGATAGTGGATGCTATAACAGTTGGAAGATCATTGAATTGTATAGAGGAACGCAATGGAACCTATACGTACCGTTGTGGACCCCTGATAGACACTTCCAGAGCTACTTCACACCCCATTTATGAAATGCTGGGTACGATGGTTCAAAAATGAATTTTTCCAAGTGAGAATTTGACCACAGATGCCGTAATGTTGAAACTTATGAGCCAGTTGCTTGGAACCTGTCAAAGGCTCACTAAAATCAGTGAAACAACATCTTTGCTGAGCTTGCAGTCTAGATTCTTACTAATCTTTTGACATTACATAGCCATTGGGTTCACAGGATGTTGTTTTCTAATCCCTGTTGAACTTGGCATGAGAATGGTGAGTGTCTATATCGTTCATAAAAGTTGGTTATGACACTATGTTCCCATCCCACTAACCACCGACTGAACTGATCCCGACAGCCGTGGGTGGACTGGAGGGTAAATAAATGAGATTTTATTCTCCATGCACCCACCCACCTCGTAAAAGCTCGACAGCTTCTTTGGCATTATCGTCAACCTCTGACTGCGAATGGTCTAGAACAGCCTGTATAGAAAAATTAGACACCGTCAATCAAATGATATCTAATGCACTATTCAAAAGGGCTGTTACACTAGAACTGACCACGCTCTGATGGAGACAATAGTATGAGGTCTGATAGGCGCCTCTATTCAACATCATATACACCTCCGCACGGCGTTATTTTTTCATGTATGCAGCCGAGCAGGGAATCGAACCTATTCAATGCCCAGCAAGGATCGACCTGGTACTGCCCCTGTTTGCCAGCTGCGAATCTCTCCACAGATACACAGATTAAGTCAATGCCTCTTTGGCGGTACCTTAGTGTGGGGGTGTGGAAAATCACACACGACGGCAACATGGCAAATTGCCTACCCGTCGGTTGTCCCTGCTCCCATCCTTTGTGCTGAGCGTCTAGCAAGAAGGCAACAACGGTTTACAATTTTTAGAGTCGTGGTAATGACCCCACTGAGAATCAAACCGGGTCTCCCGAGTGGAAGGCCACGCTCTATCACTGTGCCAACCACTCTGTTATAACTGTGCCATTCGGCAGTATTTTGTTTTGTGCCAGATGGAAAAGAGGAGGCCTAAGACCTGTCATTATTTTTCCACAGCGTGTTCATCCCTACCTTAAGGCGATTATAGTTAACATAGCAGTTTTCGAGAGCAAATTAATGATTTGCAGTTGTTGTTACACTCCCCTATGATGGCCACCCCAGTTTCAAAACTCATCAACAGAATTTTTTAACGTATGTAACTGACAGGGTTTGACATTTGAGTGAAGTTCACATGAAAAAGTTGAACGCAACCCAACTGTTTTCGGGAGAGAAAAACAGCCCTGTCTCTGCAGAGGTAGATAGATGAGGATACCCTATCAAAGTGCTATGATAGGAAAAAACCTAATTGTGCACAAATTTTATTGTGTACTCCCCAATTTTTGGAGGATGCAGCTTCTTCGCTGAAATAGTTACAACATTCAAAGACTCCTAGGGGTGGTTTGTAGTTCGAAATGGGCAGCACTGGGGAGCGCCCAATGTGAAAAATGCGGCATGGCACGGACGGGCACTTAAGATAAGATTGCCAATCTGGTGAATACAAGGTCAAGAACGACACCACACTGCAGACTCTTAGAGCAGGATTAAGAGCTCACTGTAACCTCACTACCCCTAAGTTGAAGCGGGGAGTTGCAGAGAATCCAGGGTCTATGAGGCGGCCCGAAAATTTACAATGCACATACTAGGCTTATACAAAAGCTTTCTCTCTGTATCTTGTTTGTTTGTTTCGTTATTTGTGCTCAATACGTCAAACACCAAGTGATACTACTGACCAATAAATATGTAACAACAAGAACAAAAGCCAGATTTAACAATAGAGTCACAGGAGTAACACCCATTGAGCCAACAATGGCCCATTTCCATGGGGGCCCCCATAATGATTGCAACAATCAGAAGACACGAAACATACAAAAATAACAAAAACTCACCGCCTCTCACCCACCATAACCATCACCCCAGCAACTTTCATCAGACTCCAGGTCGCTGGAGAGAAGGCAATGAACATTAGATGATGAAGTTCCTCAGTTTTAGTTTAAGTATGAATAGATTGAATAGATCTGATGCCATCAAGAGAGCGGTCATCACCTACAGCAGTGGCACAAAGGTGGCACCATGCACCCCTTTTTTCACAGAACTTGGAATATAACTCTCGCACGGGGTGCACTATTAATGGACTGCAGGACGTTTCAGTAAAAACTATAGTTTGAGTAAGCGAACTTTTAAGAGCCATACCAGTTTTGTGTGTTTAGTTTATTCGAATGAATTTAGCCCTGTTCTCAACTGTCATCATACCGAGCTAAGCAATCGCCTCCTGCCCCATATGAAATATTTGGGCCTTGCAAAAGCATAAAATGACACTGTTGACTGATACCCCCAATTTTCATGGGAGATGATTAACAAGAGTCTCACACTGTTCATGCGGCGGTATGTCATGTCCCCAATCACTGAACTGCCCTTGGGCAGAGCAAACTCACCGCCAGACTTGTAGTCAGAGGAAATTAGTCGCAAAATAATGCCACTTTCACAGATGCAGCGGATTTTTACAGAGCAAAATCTCTTAGCATGCATCCGGATTTGGGGAAATCACACACAGCCGATTCGACCATGTGGGTTGAAATGAAAAAAGTACCATAGGTATTAAAGACAGAGGATACGAATAACATTTTTTGAGATTATTTTTGAAGCTTACCTCCCCCCCCTCACTATATAATTGCACGCCTTCTAGTTGAAATAAGATATGAATATTCACCTTTAGAGGAGAGGCAGTCCTCCATTTCTCTGGAATGTAGCATGAGGAAATGACATGAGGTCCAGGTGCTGACAGTCTGGGTGTCTCTCCACTCGGGATCACCTCCATGGTAGAGCCTATCTGAACACAAGTACAGTGATAACGAGAGCAACTATTAACTTGACAAAGAAGGCATGGCCGGAACTACGTATGTCAAAAATTGAAGAATGTGAAAACATGCTTGGGTGAAGGCGCCTTGTACTTCTCCAGAGCCCATCACTGTTGACCTTCTCCAAGATGTGCCCGGGCTGATTGGCACGGCATGGGCCTGACTATCTAAGCAAGTTAACCCTCCATTCGCTCAGTTTCTATAACTCCACAATGCAATGCCGTACTTTCCAGCTGCCCACCTCCTTCATGACCTGACTTTGAAACTGGTACTTCAGAATTGTCTGGGCCCATCCCCTTCTCCCCAGCAAATCAAAGTGGCCGCAATTGCTAATTTGTGATTAAGAAGCAATTCGATCCATCTCTGTATTACATGTGTACACTTTTCCCCTCTATTAGAATCTTTCTGTTCAGGTTCGTGGTTTTGCTAAATCAAATCCTCATATTAAAAAACATGACACAAGTCTTAATCAAATTTACCTATTTACCTGAACCTTTGAACCAATTTTTTTAACCTCTCTCGATGAACACCCAATATATCAAGTATCTCACGCTCTCTTGAAGGATGTAATAGGAACAGCAGTTTGTGATCATTTTGAACAGAGAGAAAGGATCGATGAAGGAATAACACATACACATACATAGCACAGGAACATGTGCAGTTCAATATTACTTGAATTATCCATGTACAGTGATATCTGGCGCTGGTGTTGCCACATAGTGGACGTGTGGTCCAAGTAGTGTACTCACTTGGTTTATCAATGTACATTGATATTCTGTGTACTCACTTGACTTCATCATGTACAGTGATATCCTGTGCTGGTTGTTGGTGCAGATGGACCTGAGTCATCAAGTAAGTGTACTCACTTTAGTTTATCACTGTACAAGTGATATCTTGTCTGGTGTTGGCACGTATGGAATTATCAGTCAAAGTAGTAGTGGATATCTGGATCTGTTGTTGGTGCAGTAAGTGATGGAGTAGTCAAGTAAGGGACTCACTTGAGTTTATCAATGTACGTGATATCTGGTGCGGTTTTTGGCACGTAGTGGACGTAGTTGGTCGAAGTAAGTGGTACTTCCTTGAGTCATATGGACAGTGATATCTTGTGCTGGTTGATGATATAGTAGTGGATGTAGTGGTCAAAGTAGTGGTACTCACTGAGTTTATCAATGTACATTGATATCTGGTTGCTGGTTGTGTGACACGTAATGGGACGTAGTGGTCAAAGTATGTACTCACTTGAGTTCTCATGTACAGTGATATCTGTGCTGGTTGACACAGTAATGGGAAAAAACCCCCCGGTAGCGGTCAAAGTAAACAAAAGGTGTACTCACTTGAGTCATCAATTAGCCTTGATATCTTGTGCTGGTTTTTTGACACAGTCATGGACGGAGTGGTCAAGTAGAGTGTAACCACTTGAGTGTATCATGTACAGTGAGATCTGGTGCTGTTGTTGGCACAGAAGTGAACATGGGGTCGAAGTAAGTTACTCACTTGATTTTAATCAATGTACCAGTGATATCTGGGTGGTCTGGTGTTGCGCAGTAGTGGACGTAGTGGTCACAGTTGGGCAGATGATTCAGGAGGATGCTCGGGACCTGCTCCAGTGTCAAGGAGCTCTTCTGTTAGGTGAGCAAATCTCCAAGGAAGCTGGCCTTAGAAGTAAAACATCAATTTACAACTGAGTTCCAATAGAAACTGACAAATTCGCAGAATAGTATAAAGGAACAAACTCATTTACCTCGTTAGTTAATTGTACCTCCATCCTTCTCCTCTCAGGACAAATAACCGTTTTACCATAGCATCATAATTTTAATCACGTGCCTGGTTCTTTTCTGTGGACTCTTCTAAGATACTCGAATGGTGACGTCAGTGGGGGCCATGACGAGTAGCCGGTGGGCTCTAAACAAATTCGCGCAATAGCACCCGTAGTATGAATGCGTTCAAGAACCGCTTGTTTATTTTTCAGGAATCAAGGGCGTATTATTTAAGTTCGAGTGTTGGTTCAGTTTTCTTTCCAGGGGTGTTGTGGCTTCGGGGCGTTTTGAGGATAGTCCTTCCTGACCCTTATTCCTACTAAACTAACTACTAGTATTGATGTTGCAACAGCTACGCGCTCTCGAAACCAGTATGGGGCAGTGTTTCATCCCTGATTGCAACCACTTCGGAAAAACAAGATTGGGCATTTTAATGAAATTCCGAGGATGGAGGGAGAAAAAGGATAATACGTCTGATCACGTAGTTACCTCATTTGTACTTAAATTCGGTGATTTGTTGAGCCATCGAATAGCATATACCGATAGGGTATAGGGCTAAGTAAATGTTAATAGGCCTTACCAATCATTAACACGCACTGCAATGTCGGTGTTCTTGTCGCCCCTTACTTGGGCGGAAAGTGTCAGGGCGTCGCCAGCCTCATGAAAGTGTGGGCAGGGGCAGCCACAAGTAAGGCGGGGATTGGGGATTTGGACCTCACCCTTCGCACTACTACAACAAAGTAGCCCGACTCTTCGAACACGTTTCCTTTTTTAGACTATTTTAGGGGTTTCTCTCTTTCGTGTTCTCTGCAGATGTGTGTGAGTGGTGGGGGGGGGAGTCTTCAACCATACTTTCAAAATGTAGCAAGTCTAAGTTGGTTATAAGTAATTTGCAAACAGATAGGGCTTCCCCAGTCTCCTACTCTCACACCATGTTTTTTTTTCCAATAGCATCCAACATCAGTTCATCTCACCCCTGCACAATTCTTAGAAGTGATATCATTATCCTCATCAAAGTAAACCTGGGAAGAGAGATGTACCAGTAGATAAATCACGAAGTGCGATTATTCTGTAGAAAGTTGAGGATTTTTTTTTTTTTTCAATATTTTTCCTTGTTTTTCTCCTCTCTTTGAAATGTAATTCTGAAAGAACTCAATATCCAGGATAATAAGTTCACTGTGTCAGTATTTTTTATTTGTATTTTCTTATTTTCGGTAGTAGACTTAGAGTGGACCTGACTGTAGAAAAAGTTTACTTTGCATTTCCCAGCCTTTAGCCCTGCACTCCTCAATTAGCCTTGATAATGAGTGCTCTCTAGATGTTATAGACTATTGACACATTCAGGTCTAGCATGGAGTTCTTTCATATATAGCTACATCATTTCACTGGGGACCAGAGTCATCGGCATCTTCTGTCCAAAGATGAGTGGTCTGTAGATGCTTAGAATATTAATTATCACAGTAGATATCAAAGTCAAATAGGTCAAATCATGTCCTTATGACCAGGGTAATTGACCGGGTATCCTTTCAAATCTGGGAGGGGGGAAACAAAAAAAATGCCCATCTTTGTGAATTATTTTGTGAGGGTTATAATTGAAATGAGAGATCGAGGGACCCTCATTAGTCACAATAAAAAGTTCTAGAAGTTCGGGAGGGATTGTCACTCTATGAATTATTTTTTGGGGAGGGGAATTGTTAGGACAGATCCCTATGCCCCCATGCCAGCACTGCGGTTAGCTTCTGCCCTGTTAAACTTCTGGTGAAGAATATTCTGAGGAGCCTAGAGACAGTAGAGGCCTCATAGTGATGGGGAGGACTGCTGAATGGAGGAGGGCAAGGTCATCATCTTTGTGAAGAATTCAATCCCCACCACTGTCCCATGTAGGCCATATCAGGTCCTTCAAGGTGTCAGGAAGACAGCCAAACCACGCGCCAAGTTCTTACTTCAACTTGTGCACACTCTACTCAGAAGTTGAGCCATGTTATCAACCCCCCCTCATTCAGTGGCATTACCAAATGGGGGGTATGTGGTCTCCCAGGTCCCCAAAAGGTGGGGAAGCTATTGAACTCGTCTACACATTTTTTTTTTTCATTGGGGCTTATACTTGCCAAGCAGAGGTCAAAACCTTCTAGGCCAGCAAGGATGCAGACCTGGTGCACCTGGTGTCAAGCTGCGATCCTCACCAGGTAAACGGAAATATAAGGCAATGGCCCTCTGTGGCGGCTTTTATGTGAGGTGGAGGTACTCCACCACAAAGACGGCCACTGTGAATTGCTACCCAATCGTTAGATAAGAGGGGCAAAGGAAATGAGGAAATGAGTGACAGAATTAGAGTGTAAACTAGAGTGGATGTCATTGAGCTAGGGTCCTACTTCTAGGTGGTGAGGTGCATTTAGAGCAATGTTTCCCCTAGGAAATCCTGGAATCTGCGGACAGATCGACAGTGGGCCCTCCTGTGAAGCCACTGAGTTCCATTCATAGCTGTTCATCCACAGTAAGCTTCTGGTTCTGTTACAGTCTCTTGCATTTTTATCATAGCCGAATAAGCATAAATAATCGACAGCTTGAACGTTAGCTACAGTACTTTTATAACAACAACAACCAAAAGCAGTTACAAATTCATTAGCCACACTAATTAGGACTAGGCTAGGCCTAGATCGATACACACGGCTACTTGATAATATTTCTGGTCAGTCTCATTTTGAATTTCTAGGTCAATTTTGCGGTTTTGTCAATTCCCCTGATTCATTCAAGGTTGGTAGGAGGATTGATCAGTCGTCCCTACCTTATCATACCCCACCAGAGTCACTAATACTTGGGGCCGACAGAATGTCCTGATGAGGAAACTTCATCTTTCATTGCAAAAGATATGTGGTGTTTGCATCCTTATTGCTAATTGGTTTTAGAGATTGTCTGTCTTGAAGGACAACTGCAGGTTGGATACAACAGAAGTGTATTTGTGGAGAATGGAAACTGTATTTAAGGTCCAACCCCATTTCAATACGCTGTTCCTATGGGAGTTATTAATTGGCCTTCAGTTTTGGCCATTGAGCAGAGAATTGGGGGAGGATCCCAATTGCGCAGTAACCACAGTGACCTCAAACATGCGACAAAAAGGAAGGAATTATGTTATTGTATTTAAGTGTTTCATTTTGTTGAGTAAGTCATCATTTAGCAGTAGTTCTGTTGACTTTCTCACACTAAATTAGTAACCATCAACACCTACCCAACCCACTACAACAATCCTCTCCTTAGATAAATGCGTTCGAAGTGAAAATTAATGTTTGAATTTCAATAGCAAAACCAAAGAATGTTGACCAGGGTTGTGCAAGTATGACATTGATTATCTTTGCATGATGGGATGCATTCGATCTTGCGAAATACTCATGCTTCACAATACACAAACTTTGAATGACATAACTCTGTAACGGAAGTCTAGAACTTCCGGTTTTTTAGACTGACGCATTCGTTTTGATCCAGCTATAAATTAGCACCTGTTTTTTAATCATCCTGCAGTTGTATTTAGTGATTGTACATGATCGGATTTGATAGTGGTTTTCGCCCCTTCTCCATGTTGGGATCATCGCAAGAGAGAAAAACGCCTGTGCCGAATGGAAATTCCAGCTATATGACAGGTGCGAGTTCTTGCACGAGCACCAGTTTTGCAATAATAGTAGAGCCGTGCGATACGTTGCTTAGCCTGGGCGATTGGGGTTTGAATCCCGGTCAGGTCAAATCAAGGACTTTCAAGTACCTATAGTGTTGCCTACTAGCTGTGGCACAAACCAGCATGAGCAACTGAAAGCAGGGAGAAAAAAAAGAAAAACGAGGAGTGGGCAATTTGCCGTATGGAATGATTATTATCCCACCTCCACGTTGAGGGTGGCCTTACCATGCCAGACAGACATCGCTTTTTTTTGTGCAAAACCTAGTGACAATGAGTGTAGGTATCGAGGTCTGCAACCTTGCTGAAAGCCTTGAATAGGTAATAATAATTAATAAATAAAATATAATAAGTCTTATAGAGCGCAGGACAGAAAAAGTCTCCAAGTGCGGCTGGGTACGTACGACACTCTGCGTGTCTCTCCGATGCTCTCAAGATGGTTTGATGGGACCGGATTGGCCGTTTATAGTTCATCTGTAATAGGAAACTGCTGTAACACCAACACAAATGGTTTCCAAGTTTGGAAAAAAGAAAACACACAGCACCCCCCCCTCCCCCCCCCCCCCCCCCGGACACAACAACTCACCGGACACTAGCGTCCCTGATTCTTCACATGTGCGAGAAGAGAGTGTGATGTCTTGGTGGTGCAAAGGATCTGATAGTTTTGATTCCAAGAAGTGAGATATGATGAGATTGAGACTACGAGGTAGGGGGCTCAGAGGTGATACTCATAGTGAGGCCTGCAAAACAATTGAAAGGCCGTGTTTATAATGAAGATAGATAGTGGGAAGTATGAAACAACAAATTCCTTCATAAAACGCATTTCATCAAGGTTAGTCTTTTCGAGCTAGAGAGAGGAATGATTGGATGATTTCCTATTTTTTTATTGTTACCAGTGTTTTGTTTATGCAAATTAAATGGAAGTAGCCTCTTCGACACTACTTGTAAATTTGAACTTGATCTTCTTCCCTCACCGATCGGATAACCATACGAACCATCACTAAGAAAAACACCAAGGGTGGAGGGCCTATCTTGAGGGTTAATTGTTTGAAGAAGGGAATCTAATTTTGTGGTAAAAGACCTCAAAAACTTCCGACAATACACTCTGCTAATGAAGGCACTTGCTTTTTCACTGTTATTAGTAAGTATGCTTCCCACCTTCCACTATAACCTAACAAGAGGGGGCTTTTTACTAGAGGGGGCTTTCAGTTAGAGATTGTATGGATAAGTGTTACTTTCCTTGTTTCCTCTTGGGCCAACCAAGAACTTCTAATTACTGCTGGGGTTCTTCTAGGATGAAATGTATCAATTGCCCTGCGACCTTACTCCTGTAGTTTTGCTCTTCTTTTCAGTCCTTGTATCCAGTACCCCGACTTCAGGACCAGTCTGTCTCTCAGAGAGGAAAGATATTATTTATCTTCCCTCCAGGTAGTCATTCACTGATGGCTTCCCTGGCCGGGGCTCTATGCTTTGTCAACGGCGCTGCCGCTGCTCCGCCGACGCTGCCCGCTGACCCCGCCGGAGCATGCGCGCTCCCGCCGGCGATGAGGTGATCCCGCCGGCGCTGCCGCATGCTCCACGCCGGTGTCCTCACTGACCCGGCGGTTGCTAGGGGAGTGGGTCCTACAGGGCAAAGGCGTCTCCCAAGAACTATTCCGGAGCGGTACGTCTACTTGCTGAGCAGCAGTAGAGACTTCTCCTCTGGAGACCGTGTCGTAGATTTCGGTAGAGTGAGGCTACACTGTGGTTTGGCCCTGAACAGAATAATATACAAAAATTTATTAGTGCATCCTAAATAAATTCCTGGAGCCCTCTTCGAAACAATTATGAATGTAATGTAATAAATCCCCTGCTGATATTAATAAGAAAATTGGACAAACCGAATAATGGTAGACAAGAATAGCACAGGAATGAAGAAGTGAAGGCACCCAAAATTTGAGATCTATACATTGAAATCATTGGTCACTCATTGGGTGATGTATGAGGTCCCCTGCAGCAAAAAACACACCCAAAACAAAAAGGGCTTGTACTCATCCAGTTCAAGAAGAACAGGGGATGTTGATGTTGAATTACCATTGTCTATAAATTGACAGCAAAAAGGATACACATCCAGCTTACACCATTCCCAAATACATATAGATAGAAGCAAAATTATTAATATATGTATCTACTCTCTACGCACAGTTCGGTGTTATACGGATGGGTCGAAACTTGAGGAAGAGGTTGGTGCAGTGCGTCGACTCACCCCCCCACCCCCAAAAAAACACGGTTTGAGAAATCTGGAGGGGATGCGGGTGGCCAACCGGGATTTGGTAATTGCCAGAAGCTCAACGTGGCATGGGGTTGGGAGCATAGTCCATGTGACATAAATAAATGAGATAGAATAGAGTATGTATTCTGCTCGACTCCCATCTAAGACAATGAGTACTTCCGTTTTCCAGTTTCCCCGGCGAAAAGTCTTAGCCTTATCACATGTAGACTAAGAGAAATGTTTGAGGAGGCATTCCAAAACAAAAAAAATCTAAATCCTGTCTCTCGATAGTCAGGCAGCTATTGAGGCGATGATAGAATTGGAACATTCTGAATCTGTTGTGTCTGTAGGGACAAACTAACGAATTTCAGGGGTCTTCGGGATAGGCATTCTTATTTCCCATTCATTCCTTCCATTTCTCTCTTTTCCCTCTCCTTTTTAATCACCGTTTGATCCACCTCCTACTGAGATTCAAAAGGGGAAACATAGACCTGAGGCATGGTAATCTGTGACGAAAACTTGAATGGAAACATTAGGATAATGATAACAAACGATTTTTTTTTATGACAAACGATATGCCTATTCCGAAAGTTGCAAATGTGTTGGTCGTTATGGTGATACAGGCTTGTGTTTTTATGTTGTTTTGTATGTGAGATAAGCCAGACAGTATAGGCAACATGTGAATGTACTTACGGTACTGCGAAAAGTTTCAGACAATAACTATCATAATTGTATGTGAAAGTAGTCTAGCCTACACATGCGGAATTCGCATGCTATGTACTCTGCCTTGTTGACAGCGCCAATTTCTCCGACGATTTCACACAAAGTAGCGCTAACATAAAGCTGTCTAACTACTTCCAAAATTCTTGTTACTAAACATGGCCTTTACGTTCATCCAGTTTTTAATATGAGACGCTGATAATTTTTAGGGGCATGCGGTGGTGGGTAACCCCGGTAAACTCTCAGTGCGCAGTTTATTTATCCCAAATTTAATCGACCACTTTCCATGGTATCCTAAAAATACACCTGTACATTGTAGGTAAAGGTGAAATTGTGGTTAGGCCTTCTTAGGAGGTAGCAAAATGGTGTGAATGAAGGCAATGGAATGTTTCAACGTGCAAAAAGTTTCATATATCGCTAGTGTTATGCTAAAATGGTAAGAGAGACCCACCCCTCATCCCTAGCTGAAATTTGGGACGCAATAGCAATCTACCCACGTCTACTGAAAGAAAAAATTGGTGAGGCACAAAAACGACAAGTGACTTTCATTCCTTTCATGTGGTGGTTCCTTTTGTAACTTAGGAATGAAGTAAACAAAGATGAAAGCAGTAATGAACGCAAAGCTGGAAAATCTAATAATAAAATGAAGGAAACATATATGTTTTGGAAATATTGTATGCATTACTACGTATAGTATCTATAGAATGTTTGATGAATTGAAGTTAGTAAAAGTTGGAAGAAAGGAGGAAACTGCAGTTAGGTCATGAAAGTAAAAAATGCAAATTAGCAAACGGCCTCCTGAGGCTGAACATTATGTGATCGAAGGCGCAAGGTCACTATGCTGACTGTAGCTGTGGAAGTAAAAGAAAATGTTCAGATTTACCAAATAAATGCCAAAGCAATCTGTCCATACATCCCCGACATGCCTGACGAGGCGTGTAGTTTATTGACATCACTTCTGTGTGCTAATCAATAATTTTTGTGCAGACAGAGACCTCCCAGGCAGCCGCTCTCTCGTTATATCAAGGGCTATTTTAAGGTGCTTGCCTCTTCTGTAAGATAATTACCTCAGGTGGGTCGCTGCACTTCATGAATATTCATAGTATATCACGCATGGCAGTGTTGGGGGATCAGCGCACTGGACCTGTGACTCATTATCTGCCTGGCTACAGCCCATAAAGGGAGGGGCGCCCAACGGCGGCGATAGGAACGTAGGGAAAGGAGTTTTACCTAGTGGCGAAAAATGGCACTGAGGGTTATGGTGAGGACGAGGGAAGCTGCAGATTTAGGGTCTCCACCTTCCCTGGAATATTTTTTTTTTTTTTGATAGCACGTAACGGAAAAATTGCATGTTTCAGGCATCGAAGAAGAAATTTGATTGACAGCCGAATGCTTGCTTGCACTACACCCAACTCTGTCTTCAGTGAAAAATTGTCCTACTGTCGCAGTCCTAACCTGGAAGATGTTTTTGAAGATCCCCCAGGACCTCCCCAAATAGTACGGCATTAATGTGGTGTATCATCCTGCAAACATGTCTGTACAGGCACGTTCTTGTTTCAAATCATATACCACGTACTGATCAAGGATGCTCCCCAGCAGTTTTAGTGTATATGCTCACCATGCTATTTTTTAACTGTACCCACTCCAAACTCTTCGAAAACATGATCATTCCATTCCTCTTTCACTATTTTATTGTTGATTAGTTTGGGGGAAATCTGAGAATTTTTGTGCTGGTAGGATGTGTCATTTTCGTCGAGGGTTTTGAAAGATTGCTCTGCACACCGTGTTCGTGCAGCGTTGAACTGCCAGCTTTGGACACAATAGAATTATAATCTCAGTACTGTAACCATAGAAGGTTTAATAATCACAGCAGTGGAGTGTGGCCTCAAGCGCATCCTAATTGGTAACTATCATTGGTCTTGTCCATCCAGTTTTTCTCTTCCGCGTTTTAACCGAATAACCATGCAGGCCTTATCTGATTGTGCTGACCATGCCATAGACTCACTGCCTACTCATGTAATGAGGTCTGCAGTCATGCGAGCCATGCCATAACTCATTGCCTTAATCCCATGTATGAGCCTGCGCATGCCTGACCTCATGACCTCATTGCCTGATCCATGTATGGGTCTGAAGGGTGCTGACCATGCCATAGACTCACTGCCTTACTCCATGTATGAGGTCTGAAGTGTGCTGACCATGCAATAGACCTCACTGCCTTATTCCATGTATGGAGTCTGCAGCAGCTGACCAATGTCAAGACTCACTGCCTTATTCCATGTACGCGGTCTGGCAGCATGCTGACCATTCCATAGACTCATTGCCGTATTCCATGTATGAGGCCTGCAGCATTCCTGAACATGGCATAGACTCATTGCCTTATTCCATGTATGGGGCCTGCAGCATGCTGAACATCATATACTCATTGCCTTATTCAATGGTATGAGGCCTGCCTGCATGCTGAACATTCATAGCTCATTGCTTTATTCCATGTATTGAGGGCTGGCAGTATGCGACATGCCATCGACTCATTGCCTTATTCATGTATGTGGCTTGCAGATGTGAACATGCCATAGACTTATTGCCTCATTTATGTCTAGGCCTGCTGCATGGCTGAACAATGCTATGACTCATTCCATATTCATAAGGTTTGCAGGCAATGGACCATACCATAGACTAATTGCCTTATTCCATGTATGTGGCCTGCAGCATGCTGACCATACCATAGACTCATTGTGTTATTCAATAAATCAGGCCTGCAGTATGCTGCTATACCCCCGACTCATTGCATTGATTTAAAGTATGAGGTCGCAGCATGCTGAACATGCCTAGACTCCTTGCATTATTCATGTAGGAGGTCTGCCAGCATGCTGACCATGCCATGGACTCATTGCCTTATTCCATGGATGAGGCCTGCAGCATGCTGAAATGCCATAGACCTACCATTGCGTTTACTTCACATGCTCTATGAGGCATGCAGCATGATGAACATGTCATTGATTGTTGGCCTTATTCCAGGTCTGAGGCATGCGCAGCATGCTGACCATGCCATGGACTCATTGCCTTATTCATGTATGAGGCCTGCAGCATGTGAACATGCCATTAGACTCATTGCCTTATTCCATGTATGGGGCCTGCAGCATGCTGACCATAGCATAGGACTAATTGCTTCTTCCATGTAGAGGCCGCAGCATGCTGAAAATTGCCACAGTTTGTGACTCATGATTTATTCCATGTATAGGTCGCAGATGCTGACCATGCAATAGAATGTCATTGCCTTATTTCATGTATGTGGCCTGCAGCATGCTGACCATACCATAGACTCATTGCCTCATTTCATATATAGGTCTGCAATGCACTGACCATACCATAGACTCATTGCTTTCTTCCATATACAAGGTCTGCCGCTGCTGACCATAGCACATAGAATCTTGCCTATTCCATGTATAAGTCTGCAGATTTTAATACCGCTTACTGCCAGGAGGCCCTGCCTCACTTTCAATATCTCGCTACTAGACTACTCCGACACTACAATGTATTCCTCCTGCAATGGCTCCTTATCTGAACCCCATTTATGTGTCCTTTCGTTTGTTTCTCACTAAGGTATCATCAATGAAGCACCATGCAGTACCCACCTTTCGCCATCCTGGGTGTAGTCTTCACTCCTACTCATGGCATGATCCGTGCGATTGGCTCTCCTCGTCGCTGGCTACCCCAATGCTTCTTTCACTAGCGATGGAGGATTGAAGTTCCTCATCCCTGTTGCCTCCGTCGATGTGTAGCCTATGTACCGGTGTGTACCTGTAACCTGGGAGAAAAAATTCAATCACAAAATACTGACCAATGCCGTGTAAGTTTGTTACTTCATTCCTCCTCATTCCACCCTGCCGCAAGCCAAGTAGCTCGTAAACTGTCTTGATAGGTAAAGGATGGAAGTGGACTGTGGATGGGCCCTTTTCCAGTATGTACACCTCATGAAGGTTCCGAATAACTGCCTGTAATTGTAAATATGCAGTACATACCAAGGAAGAAGAAGATCCTAAATTATTTAGCAATTATTTTTGCAGACTGCAAAAGCTCTATTCTGTCCCCTCCTCACAAACGGAGGCTATTCCCCTATTCATCTGAATTTGTTTTGTTTTTTCAATATTTTCTACAACCCAAGGAGAGGCTCAACCTATGGGAGGTGCATGGTAACAGCATTAGTGGCAAGTGCAGGAAATATATGAACAGCACTTGGTCCATACATGCCCTAGTAGACGTACATGAGAGAAGCCATATTTGTTTCTTCAGTTTCCTTTGTGGCTATAGAAAACCGCAAGTTCATTTCAAATTTTTGTTGTAGTGTAAGTTCCCCCCTCCCCACCTTTCAGAGAAAAAATACTCAGGGGTAAACCGATTGTCATCCTCATGTACAAAAACCTACCTTTGGTGACTTGACTCAACAAAAATGCCACATGACATAGCTGTGAACAGCTCATATGCCTTGCCTGTGATGAGAATGAAACCTTTCCTATCATTTTTGTTATGAGTCACTATGTTTAAATATGCAGGTGCCATATATTCTACAAGTTTGTTTGATTCAAGATGGGGGCACATCCCTCATTCAACATTGAATGCTCCCCGCCGAAAAAGTAAATACCCATACAGTATATGAGTGTAAGTAGAGTGTTTTCAAGAAATATTTCAGTCATGACTGTGTCATTTAATCACGATACACTGACAGTTCTGAAAGATTTCACTGGCCATATAGAGCACACTACCGGGAAATAGGTGCGAACATTGCCACTCAAGTACGCTGTTTATGGGTGTGAATATAAACAGAACCATGAATCGAATTGTTCAGTGACTGATGGAATTGGAACGAGACGGGAGGTTGCCCGGTCCCTGATTGAATGCAATACTACAGGTATGAATGGAATTATCATTAAAAGTTATACTGATACCATCACAGAACTAGACTGTGTAGGTGGGGTGAACAGCCCATGTGTGGATCCCCGTTCTAGCAATCACATTGGGTAGAAGTACAACCCATAAAGACCTCCATTTTGTCGGCAACCAGAACTAGCTAGCTAGCATCACCAAGTTTTTAGGTCCATGGCAGCTACAAAACCATTCACATTAATTATGCAATTTGGACCTCTGATTAACTTGAATGACCGTCCAACTTTTCGGGATCATCTAAGTGCCAACCCACCAAGTGTCGCTCAAATCCTGGCTAACTTAAAATTTTCGTGTAAATTATGCCATTAGCGTACCCCAGCATTGCAGTGAAGCCCACTTTCTGACTCATCAGAGATTTCACGAAGTCGAACTTTTATACCAAGTTCAGACCAATCGGATAAAGTGAGAGTGTAGCACTAAGGCATGAGTTTCGGCGACGGCGGACGCCTGGGACGGAGGCGGCTACACACCCAAAACCATAATATCCCGGACACTTCAAGTGTCGATTAGATATAATTAGTATGGTTGGATGTGCATGAGATTGAATGAGTAGTCAGTCCACAGTTGGGTATCCCGGAGAATTTAAAGATCAGCGAAAAGAAACTCACATTTTTATGAATGTACCAGACTGCTTCAATTGAAACCAGCACAGATGGAAACGCATGTTTGATACCCTGAATTCACACACTTCGGAGTTCCAAACTACTTCCATTTTTGTGTTTTATCTACAATGATGCTTGAGGTCCACATGTTGTCACGAGTGAACCAAATGAATGTAAGCCCTTGGTTTTACACAGAAATTGTGATTTTTCACCCTTCATATAAGTAAAAGGTGTAAGATGATTTTTTTCCTTTGAGTGCAATGAATGTTTGCATATATTCTTGGAAATGATGGAACTGTTCATGGCATTTATCTTGATATAGGAGATAGACAGATTATACACATAGACCGAACGTGGCACAGTTGGTAGTGCATCATCCTACCACCCGGGAGACGGGGTTCAATTCCCGGTAGGGTCATACCAAAAAACTGAGGTAGGCAATTTGCGATTTGACGTCCTGCGGTGGATTATCCCCCTCCCACTGGAGGTACCACCAAAGAGGCAGGCCTCTTCCATTATCTGGTAAGGTTGGCAGCTTACAATACGGTGCAGTACAAAGTCTGCACCCTTGCCATTGTGGTCCTTGATAGGTCAATTCTCTTTGCTCGCAGTTATCCAAAGAAAAAAAACCCTTGAATAATGCTTACCTATTCCCAACAACTCGTCCTTCAGTATTGAACAGTTGCAATAGGAGCTAAACTGAAGAGCCTTCAAATGGCATCAGTAAGTTAAGGTGATATCATGTTACATCATGAAGTTGCCAAGGCACAGGTGAAATGAATCTTGATCAAACCAAAACCAAAATGACGGTGAAATACGACTTCTATAGACCCCTAATCGTTGTCTCGCAAACGAAAGTTCATTGGTATAAACCAACGAATTGAGGTGTTGGCATTTTTAGCTTTTGGTCATCACCACTATACTAGCGTGGACTATGTTGTGGCGGCATTAAGAGGAAGATAGTGCAAGAAACTAAACACTGCGGACCATCACATGCTTACGGCCTATATCACACAAATAATACTTTGGGCTGGACCAGCTAATTTGTGTACCGGCCAATCGTCACTATAAATTCCAGCTGGACTCCCAGTAGGTATTGGGGATTTTGTTTTTTTTTTTGACCTCTTACGAATGCAAATGGTGATAAAATTATAATTTCAGATTAGTAATTTATTTAACTTCGCCTGCATTCCCTTCTCGTCACTTTTATATAGGACCAGAGTTTTCGGGTAAGGTTCCAAAGAACCCTTTGACCAATGACCAACTCACATATCCAATTACTCAAGAGAGAGGCAAGACTCCTGAAATTATGTTATATTTCCTCTGGACTACAGTAACCATTCAGCCTGGTTTGGTAAAAACCCAATAACCCAAACAAATCAGGCATATATATGCTAAATATTTGTTAAATAATAAAATAATATAACAATTTTATATAGCGCACAGACCAACGAGAGTTGTCAAGCGCTGAACAAAACGGAATAACATATCACACTACATGAACAGTAATAGAAATGCCATTAAATGTCAACATCAAGAAACAGCATATGGATTGAACCGAAACGGCTAAATATGAATGAAATTGAAATTGCTAGATTTGAAAATAAGAACATTTTGAAGACTTCTTGTGACTGCTGTTCTTCACCTACACGACAAACCACACACTTTTTATTGTGGTGTAAATATCTTGATCTTGCCATGAGCGGCTACACATGAATTACATAAAATAAGCTAATTAGTACCCTACTCGATTAGTGACTGTCCTGGCCAAATCCTTATCAGATCACGTTCATCCAACCATGATAACACATAAGGGCTTCAACGAATCTGTCTCACGGTTTTCTGAGAAATTTTGCAAATGATCAAGGGCACACTGAACACACAAGTGTTGTATTAAGTCTTCTTCCTCTTCCTGCTTTTGTGGCAGGTGAAGACAGATCCTTATAAAATATTATGATACTCAAGGTCTGGCTAAGGCCACATATACTTCCAAGAAAAATCAGCGGATACAAACGATCATGCAATTATTTTAGCCAATAACGCTTCCACTAGAAGATTAAAACAGGCGATCGCTCCCGTGTCTCGTCTGGTTGCGTGATAAGAGTTCCCTTTAAATAGTCACTTGCAATAACTTAAAAGCATTCCATGTGTCACTTCCCATTTTTGGTAGTAGCATTCAACAGAAACGCTCATTATCAGTGACCAATTCAAATTCATAAGGACGATTATTGACTATATCTCGCCAAGGAGGATCGTTGGGTGGACATGTGCCTAAAAATTTCCTCATCTAGTACTCATCATGGCGAACCCATAATTGCCTAGACAAAATAGGGCAACCCCCACACAAGACACAAAAGAAAGACGCTGTAGATCGAAAGCAGTGTAAGACATCCGCGAGAAAGCCTAGTGCAGCTTGCGCAGTGTGGAGGAAAAAAGGAGCGAGCATAGGTTTCGGTGACAATGACGTGGGAGCTGCGACCAAAATGGGTTGCTGGAAGAAGAAGAGCGAGTAATGGCAAGTACCCTGGAGTAAAAGGATGAAACAGCATCTCCAAGCTCAGAAAGAACATTGACCATAAAAGTAGTGGTAAGAGGAGACGGAGGATGATACATATCTGTGATGGGATCGAGGCTGAAGTGAGGAATTAAGATGATCACTTGATGAGACGAATGGCCTTGCTCTGAATACGATCAAGGACACTGAGAGAGGATGGCGAAGCTACACCCCAATATGGCAACCATATTCCATTAGGCAGCGAATTTGGGCTTTGTAAAGCATAATTAGCTGTTGTGAGGTGAAGTATTTCCTTGCACAAAATAGGAAGCCCAACTTCTAGAGCCAGTAGTAGCGATAGACCCGATATGAGAGTGCCAGGACAGGTGCTGTGATTTTCCTACCAAGGAGATTAAGCTAGTAGACTGAGGGAGGATCTTTTCAGCCATGAAAATAGCGGGGCATCAGAAAAACGCCGACAGGAATCGGCAATTTTAAGTTTTAGATTGGTGGAATGTAACTAGATTAGCAGTGCCCCAGCTTCAAAATAGAAATGTAGTCATTGTTCTGACTGGCAACTATGGAACAGTTATAGACAAAATTATTCTGCTTCTGGGGACGAGAAAAGCACAGAGTGTGGTGAAGGGTAGAATCATCCGCAAAGAGTGAATACTATAGGAAGTAGAGCTAAGACGATCGTTGATAAAAATGAGAAAGAGTGTAGGAGAAAAAACACACCTTGAGGAACAACAGCATTGATAGGAAGTGTTTGGAGATAGTCACCATAACCAGAACAGAGATAGCGCGACCGGGTAAGAAAGGCTGGTCAAAGGGTGGTCCAAGAAGTTGGAAGGGGGCTGAAACCAACTGAAGTAATTGGTAAGGAGTCCGCATGGCCATACACGGTCAAAGGCATTCGAGAATCAAGGGCAATGCCCACTTTCACTGAAAAACTCAATGGCTTGGGCTCACTGAGTGGTGACAAAAGATAGGTCACCAGTACAGTAAATACGGCCATGCCGGAAACCACCACTGGTGGACACTGATGAGAGAGTGAAAATAAAGAAAGTTCAAAATGCTGTTGACTATAGGTTCCAAACTTAGAGAGAACCGAGGTGATGGCAATCGGCATGTAAAGTGGAGGGGTCGGATGGTCATCCTTTCTTAGGGATGGGCAAAAATGAGGCATGTTTCCAAACAGAAGGGTAGCATCCCATAAAACAAGAGGGTAAGCTTGCTAAGGATGGGGGAAAATATTTCAGGGGCCACTTCAGGATGACTATAGGAGGAATAGCCATCAGACTAGATGACTTCTTACTGTCTAAATTATCGAGTGTTTGCGGATCATGACGAGTTAGTTAAAAACAACGTTTACCAGAGATCGTTTCATAAAGCTGGCAAAAATGGGGAGGATTGAAGGCATCTTATACACAGTGGAATTGGAAGAGAATAGTTCAGCAAAAGTGTTAGCTTTAGAGGTGGATCATGGCCAAGAAGCCACCAGGGTTCAACAGAGGCGGGAATTTGGAAGCACCAGAAATTCTGGGGACCCAGATTTGGCCAGCGACCAACATGAACGACTACCGGAAGGTAGTCGTTCTGCCTAGTTTTCTGCCTTATCGATTGTCTCAGAGCACACATTACGAGCAGTTCCATGGCCTGACAAGAATCAGGTGAAGGTGAAGATAGACAAGCTGAACAAGTCAAATTTTTCTCCTGACAGCAGTGGTACATGATGATCGAACCACGCTGGTGATGAAGAAGAGCCTGATCTTAGAGTGTAGAGAATAGAATTGTTTCTCCCATAAGAATAATTTCTGAGATAGCAGAAGCAGGAAATTTCAACTGGATCGGATCTAACTATTCTGGGACCTATCATGTTTCACAAGATTTTCGACTTTGACTCTGGTGACCTCTATTTTGACCCCATAACAATAGGGTTAACGTACTCATCATGGGGAACACACATAACTAAGTATGAGCTTCATCCATCCAGGGGGGGTCTAAGGTATGGTTTACAAGCCAAAATTGCCGAAATATCGACTTTTTCCCCAAAGTTCCTATTTTTTACCAAAATTCACCCGACCTGAACCAAAAACAATGGGGTTCTGTACTCCCCATTAGGGAGCTACACACCAAATTTCAACTCGATCTAACCAAACCATTCTGACTTGTCGTGTTTCAAGGTTTTCAGGACTTGACTTCTGGTGAACTATGCCGTGATCCAAATAATAGGGTCAGTACTCATCATGGGAAACACAACTACCAAAGGGGGTTTGTTTTTTTATTGTGATTCATCCATCCAGGTGGGGTAGAGTTTCTTGTTACAAGCTGGGCGTCACATACACACACATACAACAGACGCACGGGCATGACTGCATAGATTCCTTCGTCGCAGGAAAAAAATTGAGAGATTATTTACTGTGAGATTCCGTCATTATTTCATTTGGTACGGACGTACTTACTGTTCGCGGAGGAGTGAGCTGAAGCCTCCATTTTTTGTCACCCCTGAACATCCAATGGGCCTTCGGGTGTGTGGTGGAGCTGGGTAATAAATTGTGGCAGAGGAGCTTGGACCAGTTTTCGAGGAGAAAATGAACAGTGTTATCTGTTTCTGAGGAGGAATTGTGGCACGAATGTGAGTGAGCCACCAAGATTACAAAATGGAACAAACGATAATAAATTTTCATTGACAACACATGACTGGTGTTCATGAGAAACCGGGCGACATGGCCCATGCAGGGTTTTTCTCCAACCTAAAACAAGCACACCAAAGTCTTTAGTTTAATCGGCTATGGTAGGTCACCAAGGTATCAGAGCTAGGAGGGCGGGACATGTTCAGCCTGGCAAACAGAGCTGCCTGTGAAGCTTTGCCAACAGAGCCCGGCAATGGCAGTATAGCAGAGCCAGAGTCTGTCCCTGGGCCCAGCACTAGGTACACCGTCCATAGGCAGGACTATGACAGAGTGGTAACATCCCCTGTTTAGGGCCACATGAACAGCCTCAGCCGAAAACCACAATGCTGCTCCGGCGAAGAGTGAAAAGGTATGGGCCTCTTGACCGACGGTGACTCGCACGGTCCCATCTCTGAGGAGGGCGGAGGTCAGGTTAGCTACAAGTTGAAGGTTATAGACGTCTACAGCCAATCTCGCCCGGGCCTACCATACTGCTGTTGTAGCGCACTGGAAATCTGCTGCCAAAAGCAAAGCCTGCTGGTAGCGCTGTCAGAAACTGAAAGTGGAATGGGGAGTGGGCAGAAGAGTCTTTTGGTTGTACCAGTTGTGACTTTGTTGGGGAGTTGTCACCACTGCACTCAGAAATGAAACAGCCATGACCCAAACTTGGGAGGACCCCGCGGACATCATAGTGGCTCTTCAGCTCGCGCTGCACAGAACCGCTCTCTTGTAAATGGGACGCTAGGTTTTAAGCGTTGTCTGTACCTGGTCCTGTGATGAGTGGATTGCCTCGGGCTGCCAACAATATGGACCTAAAAAATAGAAGAGGAGAATGAGAGGATGTGGCTGAGAAGAAAAAACAAGTCCTGGATTACATGAGAACTGTGGGACTCCCTAGGACACATCTATCCACGCAGAGTATGACAGAGCAATACATTAACCCCCACCAATTCTCGAGGCCACCACACCCTTTGCGCCTGCCACTAAGTGTAGAGGTGTAGGTGTGGAGAATGGACGAATGACAAGTGGTCATCGGGTTCCACCACAAAACAAAGCTGTACTCGTTAGCAATGCCTAAGGAGCCAGGCAGAGGAGGTGGACTGCCAGGGGGATGCAGGATGCTCGAAATGTACCACCCATCATGACACCTCGGAGATGAGAGAGTGTGAGGAGAGTGGCGGACGGCTTGTGCCCAGAAAATAACGGCTGGGGGAAGAACCATGTGCATGTCGGATTCCTGACTACGGATGCTGATGGTAAAGGTTGCATTGGTTTCGGCAGACCAGTAACTCCTGTTGGACCTGCTGGATCAGACCCACCTGAACCGATCACCGAGACGAGCCCTAACCAAGGTGAAAATGGACCAAAGGTATGTCCCAGTTATAACTCTAGACCAGGATGAGGCATCAGAGGAGATTTGCCGAGGGACCGACTGCAGTTGGAGCTAAAACGTGAAGAAATTCCACAGCCATGATCAGGCGAAAGTGCAGACTAAGTATAACAATGTGCTTGGACCTTTCTCGGCTGCTACAGTGGAGACCATTCAGAGTGACCCCAGCAAGTCATTCGTATGCAAGGCTGGGCGCAGATACAACTTCCCCTTTCTGCCTAGAATAGCTAAGGGTTCCTTGTGCATTGCTGGCGAGAACAAAGGGTTGATTGAGGGTATACTCACCTCCAGTATGTCCCCCAAGGGACTCCAGTCAACCTGGTTCGAGATCTTCACCCGGAAGGCGGGAGCTGTCAACGGGGCATTCAGGGTAACAAATCCCAAGCACAGCTGTACTTTCTCCCGGAATGGTGGATTCCGTGACCACAGTGCGATACACATGGTAGGCTGTCGGGTTAGGGCTCTCACAGAATTAGGGCTCTCACAGAATAGCAGATGCAATTCCACTCTGAAAGCAATGGAAATGAGGCGTGAGTACCACAAACTACACAAGAGGGGTAAAAGGTACAAATCGCGAAGAGCCTAGCTGAGAACCCGACGGTACGAGCTCCACAAGGCGCATCATGATGGTATCAACACTACATACCTAACTGATCAACTGCTGCATGACCATTCCTATGGAATTGGACCATCCCACATCATGACTTTACTCTGCTCATGTTTAATTTGTGCAATCAATACGGGCTAATTATACTATAGCTAATTGGAAGGTTCCTGGTATAGTATTTTTGGCAGCTGAGCTAGGCCTAGCCTATTTGTTCACCTCCACTGTAAAACATACTCCCAGGGATGACCCACCCACCATATTTAAGCTGACATTCATACCTGTCATGGCACTTTCAATTCACATACCTTCACCGTTTAGTTTTCTCGCCAGGGTTGCCTCGCCTTTTTAGGTTATTTCCGACCGGGGCTGCCAGTCGGAAAATCAGATTTTCCAGCATCCAAGTGTCATTCAGAAAATAGTAAGAAATTTGCCCTAAATATCCAAAACTGGCATATGTGGTACTCTTTGATATGGTCTGTCCACTGCAGGCACACTGGACCTAACAGGGATCAGGAAATTGGTCTAAAGTGCGCACCAAAGAAATTTGGGGGACTATTTTTTTTGAGGGGTAACTTGGGCTGGCGGAGGAACACCAGTCTATATGCAGTATGCTGCCTGCTAAGGCAACACAAACTAGTAGGTTACAATGCGCTATTAGGGCCTCTCATTGACTTCCACAGTAAACAGACCCTCTTCATTCCTCTCCTGAGCACAGCAGAAGTTTTCACTTGGCATATGTCACACACACACCGTTCCAAAGCTAACAAGCCGACCGATCATGACACCTTCGAATTACCATACCGTGACCATTTCATTTCTTAGCTCAGTAGAGCAGGTTGAAGTTAGCACGTCCGTTCCGGACACCTTCTTCACCTCATAATAAAATAACACCAAACCCCTCCAAACAGAAACCTCTTGAATGTCTGCAGCTTAGCTTTTGTAGCTGGTTTCGTAAGCAGATCAGCAACCATTTGTTCAATGGGACAGTACTGCAGATCGATTTTACCCTCCTCCAACACACCCCTAATGGAGTGGTATCTGACATCTACATGTCTACAGACTACAGGACAGCTGACGAAATACTGGGTCCCCTTGGTTATCCCCTTTTTATGTATACACATTCACACTGCAGCTTTTCCCCCAAAACACCTCCCAACAACGGTAGGAGATATAGTGCCTCCTGGTTAGTTGCCCCCAAAGCCATATTCTGCCTCACAGGTATAGAGGGCAACCGTAGCTGACCTCTTCGCCCTCCATGGTATAGGGGCACTCTCATCATTCAGGTAGAAACAATACCCTGTGGTACTCTTCCTGTCTGCTGAATCCCCCAGTCAGAGTCAATATAGGCAGTCAGACAGCCGACTCCGGTGGAGACTTTCGGAAAGTTTCGGTATGTCACCTTGTATTCAACTGTGGCCTTTTCAAATACCTTAACACATGCTTGGCTGTGACTAGATCCTCCTCTGAGGGTCTGCGAGGTTTCTGGGAAAGCGTCCCCACTACCCAAGCAATATCGGGCCTAGTAAAAAGTTGCTAGGTATATCAAGCTACCTACAATTTCCCTGTACCTATTGGGGTCGACCTTCTCACTTTGAATCCCAACTTTCACTTCACAAGGTGTGGATCTAGGTTTACAATCCCAAATTTTCACAATGTACTTGCTCTGGTCCATTGAAATTTCTCCCTCTCCTTGCACCAAGTTAATGCCCCAGGAAAATAGGAAAGTCCTATCAAGCTCCTTTATCTTAAACTTATTTCTCATACAGTCTTTGAACTCGCTCATGAGAGCTTCATTACTGTATGCAATGACAAGATCATCAACCCAAACTAAGACATAGATATCTGATCCCCAACCTCTGTGATATAAGCAGTGATCAGCAGGGTTTCTTTGGAATCCCTAACTTGTTAAATGTTCATGAAGATGTTGATTCCAGTTCCTGTTTGACTGTTTAAGGCCATAGAGAGACTTCTGCAACTTCCAAACAAGTTCTTCACCATCCTCAGACGTCCCTCATACCCTTCAGGCTGCCGCACAAAAATTTCAGCATCAATATCAGCATTCAGGTAGGTAGAACTGACATCCATCTGATGCACTATCAGGTCTTGCTGCGCTGCAGTTTGCGTCAGTGCACGAACAGTAGTCATGTTCACAGTGGGAGTGAATGTTCAAAATAATCAACCCCCTCTATCACATCTGGCTGTATTCTTTTGCCACGTACCTGGCCTTGAAGGACTTTATGCCTTGAGCAGTCTTCCAGTTTTCAGAGCTTCTGAGCCCAT
The DNA here is from genome assembly GCA_026419785.1 of Sclerodactyla briareus. Taxonomy (NCBI): domain Eukaryota; kingdom Metazoa; phylum Echinodermata; class Holothuroidea; order Dendrochirotida; family Sclerodactylidae; genus Sclerodactyla; species Sclerodactyla briareus. The sequence goes on along the minus strand of JAODTK010002032.1, from coordinate 97,134 downwards.
TGCCTCGACGCAAGTTGTAGAGACGTTATCACAATGAATCATCACTTTCCTAGTCAAGTTTTGCAGTTCTCCAGATATTTATTTGGGTGGTGCCCTTCGTCTCTGAGGGTACCTTTTGGACTGGTCAGTCTCATTTTGAATTTCTAGTGTCATTTGGTTTTTGTCAATTCCCCTATTTCATCAAGGTTTGGTGGCTGAGGATTGACAGTCGTCCTCTAACCTTTCATCAATACCCCACCAGAGTCACTAATACTTGGGGCCGCAGCCCGTTCCCGATGAGGAACTTCATCTTTCATTGACAAGATCTTGTGGTGTTTGCATTCCTTGATTGCTAATTGGTTTTTTAGAGATTGTCTTGCAAGGACAACGCAGGCTTGGATTCAACAGAGGTGGCATATTGTGGAGAATGGAAAACGGTTATCTATAGGTCCAAACCTCATTTCACTACGATGTTCCTACGTGGAGTGGGAGTGATGGGCCTTCAACGTTTGGGCCATTAAGAGAGAACTTGGGGAGAATCCCATTTGCACAATACGCATGAACGGGGTCAACCACATGGACAACACAGGAAAATGATGTTAGGTTTTGATGTATTCATTTTGTTGAATAAGGTTATGTTGCTTCCTCACCAAAGTAACCATCAACACCTACCAACCCACTACAGCAATCCTCTCCCAAGACTAAATGCTTTTCGAAGTGAAATCAATGTTTGAATTTCAATGGAAAACGAAGAATGTTTGCAGGGTTGTGCAATTGATGACATCATTATTATTGCATGAGGGATCATTTCGATCTTTTGCAATACACATGCTTCACAGTACACAAACGTAAAAAGACAAACAATCGTAACGGAAAGTCCGAGAACTCGGGTTTGGACTAGCGCATTCAGTTTTTATCCAGCTTTTGAACAAGTCTTGTATAAATCATCTGCAGTTGTCCTTTAATGAGCCTTACTTCAGCACTTTATCAGTTATCAGGGTAGTGACACAGGGTAGGGACTTTGAGTAAGTGTCATACCCGACAAATACGCCTTGTTTGCTCTTTGAGTCAAGTTTATTTGCATCATCGGGTGTATGTGTAGCATAGCCTAGGGATCCTAAAACATGCCATTTCCCCACATCGGTGTATTTCCTGTGATGCTCTTACGGGTTTTTCCCTACCTATGTTGAAACACGGATTCCTAATGTGCGCTGATGTTTTCACAGCGTAGGTCCACAAGTGCTTGTGGAGGGAGTTGACCTTCAACAGGAGACACAACCATTCAAAGAGGGTGCGCCAGTACAGTACGTTCCGGAGGTTGCCATTTGATGAGGTGATTCTGGAGATGAGAATTCTTGTTCGATACCTTTTTGTCTCAGGAATGACGTGAATTCTTTGCCAGTTGATTTCACCGCCTTGTCAAATCGGAGGCACTAACCCGAGGCCCCCCCATCAGGGAACAGTCAGCGGACCTCGGTTGAAGGCAGTTATGGAGTCACTCTTGGATTGAGGGATATCAAACACCAAACCTGAGTAATCGACAGTGAATGACATGGCATACTTAAACCCTGACGTTTTTGCCACATGTCTGTCGCGACGCAGATTTGCTTGGATGCATTTTTCCTCAGCCCCCAAGCATGCACAATTGCGGAGTGTCACTATACTGGATGGTTTGGCTTAACTGGTGGCTTATGCTCATTCACACGCTGTCAGGACGAGCCCATAACGAAATTAAACTTATGGAGTTCAAGAGAGTCATTGCTCGTCGGTGTGTTCTCGTTGAATACTCTGGAGGTTCGCTAGATGAAGCCAGTTGCGTGTGGATTGCATCGTAAATTTGACGCAGGCTTCGAACAGATTGGTGCCTCTCAACCCCACCTCGTACGGGTATAGACTCTTGATTTTGCACACTCCGTTTTCATGAGGGGTGCATTCTTCTTGTTCTGCCCAGCTAAAAGTTATTTACCATGGTAAATAACTACACCTTTACCATACTTTTACCATGGTAAAATGTGGTAAAGTGGTAGTAACTGTACCATGGTAAATCATGGATTGTGGCCCTATGGACATGTTTTTACCATATGGTAAACCATAGTGAATTTACCAGACTTTACCATGGTATCCATGGTACGAACATAATGTCACATCATTTACCATACATTTACATACTTTTAGCACACTTCAAAACAAACACGTTAACAGCAGTTTTACTCCAGTCAACTAGGCCCCTACACAATGTCACCTTGATAACTTGAATATCAATGCAGAGGAATAATGACCCAAATGACCTCAGATACAGTAACATGACAAGCTTTTCTTCGGTTGTGGTGTCACAGTGCAGGTTATGGTAGGTTAAATAGTTATCGGACCTCGCGTTCAGCAAAGTTGCTAAAGGCTGGAAGTTCATGTATGTCGTCCACAGTTGCCAGAAAGCTGATTCGCCCGGACTCAACATCAACAGGACAGCAAACAGTCTTTCCAGTGTTCCTGTGTGAAAGAATGTTACTATGTTTACTAATGCATTATCATCACTATACCTAGGCAGAAGTTGCATGGATGAATGAATAGATTGAACACAACCTATTAATAAATTGTGGTGCCTGTGACATATTTTTGAACATTGAAATATGCGTTACGATTGGATTAGTTTCAGTAAAGCGTTCGGTGAAAGCTATGCAGATAAATATAATTCCCCCTCACTATGAAAAAAAAAAGTATTGCCTTTCACCCAAACGGAACATACCGCTCACTGTGCTCACAGGACCTCATTCGGTACTCGATGAAACAATGATAACAAACACAAGGTCTTTTTCTCAGGATGCAACAGGCTCCATGAAAACAAGCAGGAGAAAAAAGTAGGTAGGAAATTTTCGAAAAGTAGGCGGAAAGTAGATTTTGATCGAAAAGTAGAGCAAAGTAGGACCTTCATTGATTCTCAGAAGTAGTTCTCTGTTGATACTCACCAGCAGGATTCATCAGCAGAATCATGTACCTTGTACTCACAGACATAACCAAGCCATATATGAAAAGAACAATATATCACCACATTTATTTCCCATTCTTCTGTTATTATCACAACATGCGATGTGAATCGTCAAACATGAGGACAGATAACCTGAAAACTATACAATGTAAAAACTGTGCATAGCTGGGTTGAGGTTTGAGAACATGATGAATATTCCAGTGATGTTCCTCTCTACAACCTTCAGTTAGTTATTCAAAAGGAGAGATTGGACAATTACTGCAAGGATCAAGATAAATTATACCACTTCAAAGCCGGCTTGAAACTTACTGACGAAGAATACCAAGGACTATACAGGGCAATAGCCAGTGCTCAAAAGAGGATCTGTAGGTACCTGTGTCACTTTGGAAAAAAAAATTATGTAGTAAATGTCATTAACTGTTCATCAGTCATGAACATTGTCAAAAACATGCTCCTTCAAAACAGTGACACAGAGGGCAATCCACAGAAATGCAAAATCTCTCGGAAAATCTTGTGTGAATATGTTCATTTGTCACCCACAAAACCTTTTATGTTCGATTCCAAGATTTAATCAAAAGAGGTTCTCCCCATAAATCCTCATTCTCTACAAATTTATGCATCAAATTCCACCATTCGATTCTTTGGCCAATTTTTTGGAAGAAAATACCCTTGTGACATCATGTAGTAAATGTCATACATGTTCATTCAGTCATTAGTCAGGACATTGTCAACACATGCTTCTTTGTAAACAGTTAGATATCACAACTCTAGGCATGATCATTATGTAAACCCTTGCGCTTAGCAACTAACTGAACTAGGGAAGGTTGTTAGTAGGCAGTTGCTGAGAAAGACACTGAACTTTGATGACTCCCCCTATATTCAATACTATCAGTGTCAATTCTTAAACTATTTCGGTGGTAAACCAAGACCAGCACCACACACTTACAAAATTGTATGGGCCAATAATGATGAGTACATGCACTGCAACAATACAGGTGGGATTTTCTATGGACTTCTCTGGAACTCTTAAACATGGGTTACATACCCATGCAGAAACATCAAAAAAAAAAACACATGACTTAACCATTGGCAGGGCCAGGAACATGGAACATGACAGCAGAGGTAGGTCACTGGCAAAGGCTCTTGACAAGGTAGTTCATGATTCCCTGGTTTTCTCTCCTATTCCTTTGAACCTTCTCTATTAAGTTCCAGTTTTGTGTGGCAACAGATAGAAGACCTTGGGGACAGGGATTCTCCATTGTCCTTGTCTTTTATGGCTTCCTGTTGCTTATTGCCTCGCACATATAGCTTCTCAGCTCAGACAGTCGCCTTACAGCTTCCACGTTTTCTTTTGTGGAGAAGTTATTCTCTAACCAGTTAGTGATTTTTTCGTACCGTGTCTCTGTGCTCACTATGGCTTCTTTTTCCTTTGTTCTTTGGACCCATGTTGAGTTTCCAACTCCCCGCTCTTCCGATCAATCGCAGCATAACGCACTACGGGCGAATCTATGAGCCCCATCATTGCGGAGGTCATAGGCATCTCATGGGCAGTTCAAGAACCAGTCGTCATTGACTGATCTTGGAACAATCTCAAAGATGATAAGATGCTAGATAACAGGAGTTCCGTTCATTGGTCATTGCCCATTGGCCAAGACATAGAGGTATGAAAGCCTTGAAGTCAGTTGACCAGCTTAGGAAGTTATCACATAAAGCTTGGACGCCAAGAGTTTTCGATTCAAACACATGTCTCAGTAATGGTCAATGGAGTTTGTGTATATCTTGTGATGGATTGTTCCCTGCATTTGTACCATCCTCGGGGATTCCTGGTAGATTTTCCAGTCATCTGTCAAGTTGTCTATTTCCGCCGGATGCTGGGACTCCACTCTCATGCTACTGAAGAGATGAGGATGGAGCGACATCAGGTCCGTCAGGATCTCTTTCTAAGGGCAGATGGGTGATGAGGTAGCCTGTTGCCTTCTGGGAGAAGTTCCTCATGTCTATGATGGGCTCTTGTTGGTGTCTGTCCTGGTTTAATTTACCGAGAACTGTGGTTCGTGTTCCTATTCACACTACAAGTTTGTCATCTGGTAGCTGATTCTCCTTCTTTGTTAGTACGATGACAGCCGGCATCCCCTCTGATTGCCAACTACTTCCCCTGAGAAGCGAAGTTGAGGACTGCGGACTAAGACTGACCGCTTGGCTTGTAGTCTGTTCTGATGGTCAGGCTGTAAACTTGCAATGACTAGACGTGAGAATTGCAAATCGGTTGGTGTTTAGTGCTGGGAAAATGTGTGATGATGAAACATTACTCAGATTTTTTTTATGGAGCAACTTTAGAAAAAAGTAGGAGAATGTAGGATTTTCAGGAAAAATGTGGAGAAGTAGGCGGCAAGGTAAAAAGTAGGAGAGTTTGAAAAAAGTGGAGGAGCCTGTTGATCCTTGTTTCTTCTCCTTCTTCTATGCGTCATCCTAACTAATTGCAAGAAAAGTACACGATTTTTTTTTAACAGAGGTTAGACCGGACACAGTATGCATTTAACTGTTCTGTTTTTCCTTCGAAGAGGCCTTCACGGCATTCGCCCAGCTTCTGGCGCATCATCCCGCTGACGGCTGATGGGGCTGTTTTTGGAAGGACAGCAGTTACACGTCTGGAAGAAAAAGCAAAGGTTTTTGGACAAACTGGAGGGTACGTAATCCTGCAGCGGGCGTCAAGGGATAAGCCCCCACATGCCACAATCTCATATCAATCCCTTGTGATATAGGAGTCAAAGAGGAAGGCCTATTGGCATTCCAATATCAGATTTTATACTGATTCATACCTGACTACATGAGCAAGGTTGTCTCTGATCTGGTTGGAAAACAGACATCTCAAGCATGTTGGCATTGTCAGTTACCTCCTGCTCAAATAAATTAATTTCACCAGTGACGTCAAAATGTATTATGTGTGGCATTTAGTTCATTACTTATATCAGGTGAAGTAGGTATGAGGCTGAGTTGTAAGGCCCCAAAATTTGTTCAAATCAAGACATATTACCAAAATATGGTGCCAGTCAAGTTAATTTAAGCAAGTCACTTACAAGTCAATGGGATCATAGTCATACAGTCATCTTGTCAGGTCACCAGCACTTTCCAAAACCGGCAAGATTCAATTCACAACTTGTTACAACAATGCGGTTCGATAGATCAGAGAACAACTTCACAATGAATCACTAAGGGTTAATATTAGCATATAGTAGCTCAGGACTAAATGGGTCAGTTCACATGTCTTCATACGTACAGAATGAAAGGAAGTACTAAGAAGTTTATACATGGGATTGGGCCAAGATCCAAAAGCATTCACCATGCACTACTGAACTTGGCATGTGCAGCTTGGTAATCTGTAGTCTTTTGTTAAGACGGTGGTGACAACTCTGCCCGATATGCGCCTTCCTTTCGTGTGAGCTTTTTCACATTTCTGAGGTGCGACCGCAAGTACCTGCAGTGTCACAATTCCCAACCGATTATATTCACAGAAGCTGTGGTTGTCAATCAAAGTGCATATTTTTTTTTTCCTTGCCAGCCAGATAATGATAAGGTGACATCACTCAAACGAGTGAAGGAATAAAATTAATAATCGTCTCAAAACAAGACTATAGGTAAACTGACGATGTGTATATCCGCGCAGAAATTGCCTTTGGACCGTTCGGAGAAGGACATGTTCATGTCCTTCTGTCCCCCATGGATATCAATCAGCCGGGGACAGGGATGATTACATAACCCTGCACCGATTATCCACATTCACACTTCGGGTCCATCCTCTTCTTTATCTGACCCCATGACGCCAGTCAAGGTGTGCTGTGCCAAGTATTCAGTGGAATCATGGCTGTGAGCAGTTCAGGGACCAATTTTGCCAGCAGTCCTAGTGACGCAGCGTATTATTACTGAAATCGATTCCGCTCTTAGTTTGTGTGGTCCTAAGGAAAGATTGAAAATATATTCCACACATAAATTATCAATTCACTAATCCGAAGTAGACGTGTGGGCAGGCGGGTAAACCACGACGTGTATACCCTCGAAGAAATTACCTTTTTGAACCTCATTAACAGAAGCACCATTAGGTATGTCCATTGAACTCAGTGACTTTGAAATGACTACCGGGTTGTTTAGAACCAACTGTAGCCACATTCTCCGTCAAATACGAAAAGCAGGAAAAATAGTGAAAGAATACAAATTGACCTTCTTGGGTCTTGAAATCCACTGTCTGGTTCCCGGACCGACTTTCGTTCCGTTGTAAATGGACTAATATTCTGTTTCGTGTAAATCGGAACAGCAATCTATTTTTTTCGCAGAGGAAAAAAAAGACGGTCATGTTTTTCGGGACCAGCTTTTGTCAGCACCCACCCGGTTTCGTGTAAAAATTGGACTATCTCTGTATATCCGTGTAAAACCTGAAAAATAGAGGGCCAGCAGCAGACATGCAGTTCATGCCACTCTCGAGCTCATCTGACATTTTGGATGGGGGGGGTGGCTTTATCTCAATCGTTCACATCCTCAGAAAACCATACCTGCCTATTTCGTTTGCGGAACCTTCATCTGTGGGTGATTTCATTGGGCCCCGCATTTGTTCTAACATGTCCGGCAGATCTTTAAGCCAAAAATAGAGTGAATTATTCAGACTAAATTATTAAACCAATCATGCAAAAAAGGAGAAACATTTTGAAACCAATAGGTTTTCGTTGCTCTCCAAAGGGAGTTAAAACAAATTTACTTGATGTGACCGACACTCAATACATGTCATCGAAATCCATAAAGTTAGAAGGGACCATATTACCAATTTCGTAAGGTATGAAAAAGATGCAACTCATACAAGGCGCAAGTCGAAACGTGTCTTGCTAGCTGCAGAAGGCAAAATTCATCTGGCAAATACGAGCTTGCAGTCTTCATCATTTCACCCATTTGTTGTATTTGTCCATCAATTGACCATTACTGAAATCACCTTGGAATGACTTTGAACATATGTCTACCACATGGCCCTCATATTTGCTATATTGTGCAGCACAACTTTATTGCTATATGTACCCAGGCCATCTTTAGGTACCCACACACAAACCCATTCTAATATAGGCTCTGTGCAGTGAACGTGAAAACACCCACTTTGAAACTACCTGTTGGTCCCCCATGCCTCAATTCATACCACCATGGAGGTAGTTCCACAACGGGCTGAAATCCATCCAGCCACCTACATTATGAGAAGGTGATGACAAATCTTCAACAGAACTGCTGTTATTCCCCCCATTGCCTTTATCCTTCACTCAGTGTGTGCAGATAAATTGAACAGTCCCCTTCTGGCTGTTGCCTGCCCCTGCATAGGATAGGGAGTAAGTAACAAACCTCTCTCACAGAAGCTCAATGGGAAAGACTGTGGGGGCACTAATGGGAAAACTAATGGGATCTAATGAAATTCTAATCCCCTATGCAAAACAAAAATTTAACTCGGCCTAGTCAGCGGCATGCTTCAATCCCCACCCACCCACCAAGTTTCATGAGTGAACGTGACGAACAGAACCGACAGACCGATGACTATAACGAACAAACAAACGAGAGACACGATTACTGCAACACCCGCAGTGAAATTTTAATTTTTTCATTTTTGTTTCATTTTTATTTAGACGGTTTGAAATGGTAAAAACTCGAGAACGCTAATCTTACCCGAGGCCCTTAGCCCCTTACACGATAACAACAAAAAGGGTATGATACAGAAGAAGCATAAGAGGATAAATCACTTACAAAGTTAAATACTTTCTGGTCATTAATCTAATCGTTCTCTCCGGAGGTTCTTATTTTCTGCTCGCGGCTTTTTCTTCTTCTTTTTACCATACCTCCTCAAGTTCCGCCTCCAGTTTCTTCTGGGTGCTATTCTAATTTCTAAGAACTTTTTGAAGAGAAAGGACACATCATACCATAGAAGATGTGTTTTTTTTTTAGATTCTGAACGATTAATCTTTGATTTTTGAAATTCGTCAAAATACTGTTGTCAGAACAAGTGGCACGACTACCATTTTTTGACTGCAGTGGCGTCACAAGGGACTGTTTGTAGGGGATCCAAAGTCCTTGATATGCTAGACCCGCTTAGCATGTCCTCCCAACCACTGACTGCGGTCGGACGGATCGGGCTGTGCTTGAAAAAACTATGTACCTCTTGAGTTGTAAACATCATGTTTGTGGACGACAGCGGCCCCACAATTCTGTACAATGCCGAGTTCAATATATGGCACAGAACACAAGTGTATGTGCATTAGGGTTTTTTCGCTGTAAGCCGGGCTGCTCTCCCCATACTTCCCAGGGCATCGTATAAATCACTGTCTAGGAATTGAACGCGTGTGCAACTCATTAGATTTTCCTTCCCCCATTGAAGTAAGGGACGTTTTTTTGTGCCATGTGGAGGGGGAGTAGGGGGGAGGGAGGGGGGGGGGGGAGGAAGGGGGGGGGGTAGGATTAGCGATGTCCCTCACCTTCATTTGGAAAAGTCTAATGTATTTTGTATAGCCTAGGCCTATTCACTTTGATCAAAATTTGCCATAAAGAGTGACAATGAAAACTCATTGAAGCCAATGGAACTTCAATCACAGATATAATATAAAAAAGGTAATACAAAATAGGCCTACTGCTGTTTATTTTGTACACTGGAAAAAAGGGGGGGGGTTCCAGAAACCCCCCAAAACATCCGCCAGTCCCTTGCGGACCTGAGTAATATGGATCGAGAATTGTTTGTACTAGGCCCTGGCAGTCCTTCGGGAGTGAGCCTATCAAAACATCATATTACAACTTCTCGCCTGGGGAGTTCTTTTGCACGTTCGAGAGGCGCTGAGCCCCAATGTCTTTTCAGCACGTATGATGTAGCGATAGTCACACTTTCATCTGTAGCCATTTCAATGTTATCAGCTGCATGTAAAGACTCACAATCCTCGGTTTTGTGGTTTCCCCCCTGATAATATTTACAATAATCCCCATAGGGCCTAACCATTATTGTGGGCGGCTCACAGCTTTAGTGCGCAAAGATTACACATGAAATTCGTTGCCCAAGTTCGTAATCATCCGATCCATTGGAATAACTAAAGCCCGCTGAAACCTCTGGGCCATACTGTTTGGAAATCTGGTTATCATTCGACGCCATAACGTCGATTCTAAGATGATGAAAGGAATAAACGCTCGATAATTTAAAGTCAAAACTCCAGCTCTTGTTTTTAGCCGGGTATCGACCATCTGCAGGGATTGTGGGTAAATCCAAACAGTGAACACGGCCAAGGGTGCAACAACAAAATACAAGTCAAGAGGGTGCAACCTAGAAGAAAATTCTCCATATGAGGTGATCTCTGCATAATCGGCTCCGTGAAGGCCCGACCGCTCGGTAGAACCACAGCCTATATATGGGTAGACTCCCTGATCTGGCCATTTGGAACTAACTGGATTGACCATGTTGAATCCACGAGGAGGTGACCCCCGTTATATTTCATTTGGTTGCCCGGCCCATATGGTTCCTTGGATTTTTGGGTGCGAGTCCACTCCATATGGACAGTTTCATCTTCATCTGACTCATGGCAAAAGTCGCCGTCACTTATTTCCCGTTGCACGATGACTTACCTAGCTCTTTACCGAGCAAAAACGGGACAAACAATACCGGCTACTCAACAATTCGGTCGTAGTCATATTCGACCAAGGTGTCTTTCTTTACCAGTGTGTCCAATAGCTATGTCTTGATCTTAACAAGAAAGACCACGATTTTGCAGACATGACCCCAGTTTAGGAATGGGTACATCTAGCCTCACAACGCACAGGAGTTGCCGTTTCCGGCCATCTGGGAGATTTGTAAAACTCAAAATTTTCGTTTGCGCTCCGCGCCAACCAATGGTGGCGCTTCGCTCAGATAGTAACACACATCAATTCATCAAAAGTTTGGTCTGCGTCCCCGCCCCCCTAAATTTGTAGGCTTCCGCCGCACTGGTGGGGGGTGGGGGGGGGGGACGGGGAATTGATGAATTGAATTATTGAATAATCACTTCCAGACTCCACCAGACTGCATTTAACTTTGATTGAGTGCCACTCCCCTTACAAAATATAAATTTTTATTGGGATAAAACTTGTTTCTCCCACTATTTAAATTATGTTTTGAACAGGAGCCTGGAAGATGTTTCTCGACATATTTATTACCCTACACATATTCGGAAATATTATAGATATGAAGCATTTCCTCACGTTTTTAGAAACGTGCATGTTTGTGTTTAGTTGCCGATCGGGCGTGACATAGACTCTGTTTACGGGAACCGGTGATTCCCTTGCAACTGTCTCAACCAGTAACCACTTATCTGGACGTCGATACGTTGTGAAAAGTACGGCGGAGGAGGGGCACTGTCGTCCAATCAATCTTGAGAAGTGGGGGGACATGATCAAAGTAGGTGGAGGGGGGGGGGTGAGGATGACCTCGCCGCCAAACAAATTACTGTGTGAAAAATGAAATAAATGGGAGCATACCAATCAGGTTGAAACTTGGTGGGTTGATGAGCATCCCACGGCTAGGATGATTGGATTTTTGTTTGCATGGTGTGATTACATTTTAATTAAATCCAATTAATTAATTACCCCAATAAGGTCTTCACCCACAACCCTTTGAGTCAATGAGCTTGTGAGAGAGGTTTATTTACATTAGTCCTGGTCTCTGCAGGGTTTGTTTAATTACTCCTTATCTCTCGGGAGCACAACAACAGGACAGGACCAGGCAGGAGTAGTTTCATCTGTCAACACATCTCGGCCCAGTTTCTAAGCCATTGGTGACCTATTGAAATGTGTGTCTATATGGTGGGTTTCATTCCAGAATGAAGGTGATATGTCTGTCAACACATCACGCTATTGTTCTGTGGCTATGAAATTGGCACTGGGGGCACAATAAGCTTCAATACGCTATACACAGGGAGTCACAGTTTATCTAGGTAGTGGAGTGCTGGGATTTGGCAATCACCTAATGAGCCTCCCCACCACTTGTGTATGAGCACAGGATCAGTATCTACGGATACACGTGCAACAATAACCTTTGTTATAACACCATGCACATGGGCTACCAGGACCTATCAAATACTTCTGACGGACAGATATCAGCTATCAAGCAAAATCAACAATTTCTCTTGAAGAGTCCATGTTAGCTCACACAGTTGAATAAGAAAACATTCTTGGGAATTGTGGTGTTCAGAAATTAGGTTAATTTACAGCCGTGCAACTCTCATATTATTTCAGTCCGGGTCTGTTATTAATGAGAAATTGTTACACATAATGTGGCTCAAGGACTGTCTGTTTCTGGTCCTTCTTACTGCACTGTGCTGAAAGGAGCTGGACTGTGACTAAATCAGTTTTACCATCAGTCAGGTACATTTAAAGCCTCTTGTCTCATTAATACTTCCCATTGAATATGGAATTTATCCATATAAATGATTGTGTTTGAGACTGAGATCAATTAGAGATTTCAACATACTCATGGAACTTGGCAGGACATTACTGCTTCTGCTTTATGTGGATATGCTGACATGTTGCCAGGAGTATGTATTACTTGACATTTTTGTGTAATAACGCTTACAATTCTAAATCCATGCACTGTATATACTGAGAAGCAGTGTTAATTGGCACTGAGCTTTTGGATTTTGTCTCGCCTGAATGAGTTCAGGAACAGAAAACTAGAAATCACTATGTCATGTGTGTGTGAGTGTAAGTTTGTACATTTATCGTTAGGGGGCAGGATTTCTATCGAACCGTAGGGCCGATTGGAACAAAATGTTGTTGTAGCACCGGGGTTAGGTGTGGTAGACATGTTCAAAAGTAGGACAGATGTCAGTAATTATAAAGGTCATTAAATGTGAACATACAAAATGGAATAGTGAAGAACCATCGCGTGGGTTCTCCAAGGAATTCGCCGTCCGCACGCTACCAAGACGTTACACTTGCGCTTGTTTGGGGGAAAAAATGTAGAATGTGATTACAAACCAATAAATGACGAGAAACCAGCTGTCACCCCCCTAAGTTTGCAATTTACGTAAACAGGTGAGCTGGCGGGGAGCCCAACCCAGGCAACCTCCTCATTTAAGCTATATCTGACCGGCAAAGTGACGATATGTGAATGACGCCATCTGGCGGCGGAAATGTCAGGGGAGATGATTGGTGGGCCTCGGCCGAGGTGTCAGCATCATTAGTACCCGCGTCTCGGGCGCGCGCCATTCAAGCGATGCTCCAAACGTCCTGTTTTCGTCCAGTCCTACGAAGCGGAGAATCAGCATTCGTTTGGGCGTAGGATCAATTAAGGCCTCTAGATACCAGAAAATGGCACTTCCCAGTCTTGTCCTACTCTAGTTTTACGAGCTGAGCAGGGCGTAGTCAAGTTTTCGTAGTGGCGATGGGAATTTGAAATGGTGGGCATGTCATACTATCGATTAAAATTACCCACATCTGGTTGCCTAAACGTCATTGAAGTTCATACAATACCTATGAGAAACCGCAGTTTTCCACATCTTGGGGGCATTGAATAAAAACAATGCAGGACTCAGTAAATATTCTGGGTAAACACTTCACTTTTGTTCTGTTTCTTTACCCTTCTCGTATATATCCCACTCCCCGCCCGGAGTACGGTCACCTGCGCGCTATTCGAGTTCTCGATCTCAACTCGATTATGCACTGCTTCGGATGCCGTGATAACGGTTTGCCTAATTAAATCGGTTTTTAATTGCCACCGACTGTATGTCTCACTAGAATCCGGCAGGAACTTCGACCCATTGCAATCTCATGAAATATTCACCCTTTCGTAATAGGTTCTCCCAAGTTGTGTAAAAGCTTACCGATAGCGCTATCGTCTAGCTCGAATCGTATCAATGTGTCTGTTTAGGGGCAGTGGCGTCGCGCCCATTGGGGGCCCGGGGTTGTCATAAAATGTTGTATAATTTAAATGGAAAGGTATCTCGAAATCGAAAATGTAGGACAATATAGTCAATTGTCTTGATAATTGTTGCGCATGTTCCACACACACTTCAACTGAACATATATCGAGATAGCAATTTGCCGTGCCTTCGAAGAGTTGTCCTTAGTCGCGCTGATGTTTGATATCAAATATAGATAGCGCCACAAACCGACCAACTTTAGGTCCATTACGCTCAGATTGTACCGGCGAGAAAACACAAGCTAATGCAGCAAAGTTGCTGTGAAATTACACGCGGGATCCCCTGGTAATTCGTCAGTTGTTTTTGTTCTATTCATGGAAATATTTTCCAACATACACAAATAGACTCTCGGGGATTCCCAAATGGCGGCCCGCGGGCCGAGACTTGGCCCGCCAGATGAGGCAATCCGGCATATCATAAAATTACAGGTTAGAAAAAATATGATAAGATTCTCCATACAAGGTAGGCAGGAATGATAAACGAACGTTCAAAAGCCGGAAAAAGTCGATGCAGTTTAGGATGTCACTTTCAATAGAATATTACATCAGGTTTAGTCAAATAATATTTGTGGAGACTACATTTTTCGGGATATGGGATATGTTTTGTTCGATATTAATGCTCATCAAGCTGGACTAGAACATTTGCGACCCACAAATATCCTTTTTTGAAATTTTGCGCTACGCTGCCGCGGTGCATGCGTGCACTTCAAGTTCCCATCCACTTAATCTAAAATCGCATGAACTGCGAAAGATCTTTAGGCTGATGTATGAAGTTGTTTACAATCAGAAATATAAAAAAGGGCCATCTGGGCCTCACCATTTGGCATCTGTAAAGAGATCAACTTTAATACATTGTACGCGGCGCGGAACCCAATTATGCCGCTTCGCATTATAGGGCCTAAAATCGCATGAGCATAGGGGTGCTATGGGTGAAAGTTCATTTTAATTTAAAGTTAACTTTCCATTTATTCATTGAAAATGGCCATCGGGAAATCCCATTTAGCATGTAAATATTAATGATTAATTAAAAAAATCGAGTGAAAAGGTGGAATTCATACTGATGCTTCAAGTTTTTTTATAATTATTACATGAAAATAGCATCTTGAGATCACCATTTAATATTTGAGAAGACCCAATTGAAAAAATCTCGTTACGCTGCGCGGGAACTAGCATAATGATGCGAGTTCGCTTGGATCAGTATAAAACCGCTTAAACCAACCTTTATATTTAATCGCAAGTTCATTGTACTTTTTAACCTACTCATGAAAAATGGCCACCAGGGGCTCACCGTGCACGTGAAGCTGAGGAGGGACCATCATGATTGAAGTTCCGCTAAGCTTCGCTGCAACCAGTGGTGCTGTCCCCCCCCTTCCCCCTTCCACCCCTTCCACTCTAACTGGCTTTAATAGAATATAATGGAATCACCATACTGTCGGGTAAAGTGAAATTCATTATAATTTTTCTTTCAATTTCTTCATTTTTCATCTCAAAGGTTCATTCAAATTATTAAGAATATGACCATCGCATGCCATCGCATGGGAGCTTCCCATTTGCACTGGGCATTTGATTTGAGTGCGGATAGATGGTGAGCAGTTTTACTTTTTATTCACTAATTAATGATATCACCAATCATTTGATGATATCAATATTGAATAAGTGATATCACCAAATATTGATGATATCACAAATATTGATGTATCAGTAAATGATGGGGTATCATATCATCACTTATTTGATGATATCACCAAAATCAACAGATAATTTTGGTGATCTCATCAAATATTGTTGATATCACCGATTCAATTAATGATATCATCAAATAATCGGTGATATAATCAAATAGCAATAAGAAGTAAAAAACGGCTTGCCATTACCATACGGCCGATAATGTGTCGCGCAGCTCCATACGTACATGGAGAGTACGTAGGTGGGGGAAGCGATGGTGGTTTATTTTTTCTCTGTTGCTACTCATTCACCTGACACTCATAGTGACAGTGGGACTACAAACAACAAGGGCATGAAAATGTTAGCCTACCTCTTGTCTGAGACACCGATGGCCCCGCATATGAAAGGATATTTTGGTTTTAAGAATGATGATGAATGTGAAATACGCATAATTACGTTGGAAATGTCCAGTGAAAAAAACTGCACATTTTCAGTCGAGTTTGTAACAGATGCCTGAATTCGCGTATTCGGTCCGTATTCATTGGGTACCAAGTATAGGCAACGGGCGAAAGTGTCATAAACTCATTGTTTTAAGATCAATCTGCTTCCTCATATCTATTCTGGTGATGAATAGATCCAGTTGCTCACCTCTAGCAAAAATGTAGGACTCGATTCCCTTTGTTTGATGCATGAGTGGTGAAGATAATGTACACTCCGGAGTTGTCACCGTATCGAGAAACTGAAGAAAAAAAGAAGGTCGGAATCCAATCAGTGTTACTCCAAGCCGGATTCTGGCAACTTCTCGGGGGCATACCTGGATGGTAATGCGTGTAAGGAGGTTCGGACACAGTACGTGTCCTCTTTTCCTATAGTGGATGTCTTTCTGTAAATGGCATGATTTCATGGAGTTTGTCCCATATTACTTACAGGTACTCACAGGTTTCTTCTGAGCGCTGGCTGTCAGCCCAGGCCGCGAATTAACTGACGGCCACGACGGCATAGCCTTCGGTGCCCGCCAATTGCGTGTGCCCTGTACTTCAAGCTTCATCGGCGGCAGTGACTGCCGTGCCCCTAATTGCTCATTGCCCTCGGTGCCCTCGCCCTCCCCCTCTGCAAACTAGCGATAGTACCCTTCAGCAACTTCTGAAAGTTTCCGTTGAATCATCAGCCCAGTAATGAAAACGGTCATGGTCTCACACCATGTCAGAAAAGCAATAGATAAACTGCATAATTAACGTAACCCAGGCCTGGGGGGACCGGCCCGCTGCCCAAACATTACATAATAATCAAACGGCAGATGAATGCACCGCGGAGGCTTAGTAAGTCACATAAGGTACATTCACTATATTCTGTTCAACTGTATTTTGCTGATCAGACTCACATGGGAATTTTCTTCAAAAATGTTACATTCAAAGTTCAAGCTACTAGCAATGCGATATCGCATGCAGCAGTGGCATTGCCGGTGTTGTTATGGGTAGTTTAAACAGGGGATAAAATTACAATGCTCTGAATGTTGCGGTCAGATTCTAGCCTCACAGTGGGACCAACAACCATATACTAGTCGCGAAATAAAGGCTTTTAATACAGACCTGCAGGCCGTGGTAAATGCATGCGTATATAAGAGTGGGGGTCGGAGGCTTGTAGGTAAACAGGAGGTTATATGATTATTCCAGCTACTCTGTGAACACTGGTAGAATAAAGACAATTTGACACTGACAAAGTGTTTAGGAGGTCAGACAGAATATTTAAATAGTGCAAAAGAGCAATGACCGATTACCGGTGCCAAGGCATCCGTACTACCGGTTCCACAAAATCAGCAGTAATGTACAAACTCTAGCGCTACGAGAAGTCGCTGTACGGTCGTAGGTACGGTGTGGGGGTTGAGGGTGATCCTATTATGATTGTACTTGCTCTGAGTTCCTTCGCAGCGTGACGAAAACTTTCACATCCATGATAAATTGCAATGTTGCAGTAGTCCTACCATGATACGAGTGAATGAATTATAATGCCAGAAAGCTACATTTGTTTTTTCATGGAAAATATAAAAACCGATCTCATTTGGGTATCTAAAGTAAATTAATTACGAGTTGAAAAATCATTGTCAAAGTCGACGAGGTTGACGAACCGACAAGAATAACCACTAGAGCTCGCGCGCTTAGCTAAGCGGATAGCCAGTATGAGGAGAAGAGTTACATGGTATACAATGAAAGTTTGTGTAATTTTCATAAGTGCCCTCTGACCTGTATTTTCTCAGATTCCTTGCTGCCCTCAAAAATTCTTCTAACGTGCCTTGGTGCCCTGCCATTTGAATGTAAACGAAGGCAATTCTTACATTGCCCTCAGAAAAATGCCTTGCCCTTCCAACTTTTAAGTCGAGGCCTGTGTCAGCCACTATACCAGATCCACGTTGTTTCGTAGTAATCGTTGGTAAGATTCAAGTTGGCTTTAAAATTATATAAAATATCCGATCATCCAGTAATTGTCCAATCTCCTTTCGAAATATGAATATTGAGAGACTGGTTAGAAGAGATTACATCTCCGGTAGGCATTCCAAGCACGGGAGTTAACTCCAATTGTGAAGGAAATTCGGACGGAACACTCTTATTCACTCTGTCCACGACAAAGTTCTTGCTATGCGCCCCTTAGTTTCTAGAGTTATAAACCATGTGTTGTAAAAGAGGCGGTGGTAATGCGTATCCTAAATTTACAGTGAATAGCTTGTAGAACTCGATCATGTCACCCCTTAAACGCCGATAAGCTAGAGTGGGCAACTTCAGATCTTAGTCGTTCTTCATAACTTCTATCTTTGCATGCCAGAATTTGTTGTGCTCTTCCTCTGCACGATTTCTATGGGTGTGTTATGAGTTTTTCAATTTAATATGCGAGTACCAGATAGTGTTAGGCATATTCAAGATGGGGTCTGACAAGAGCTTTAAACAAGATGAGAAAAAAAATGATTTCTGGTCAAGAAGGTAAACGAACGGCCAATTAATCCCATAATGCTTGTGCCTTGTTTATCTTCGCACTTTAACATGTTCTTCAAAGTTGCAAGTTCCCCGATCAATTATCACACCCAATGTCGTTCTCATTGAGTCCATACTTAAGATTCATAGTATAAAGATGATAAATCTGTGCGTGGTAATCTCCTACTTATGACAGCAAGAAAACCACATTACCATTTCTCTGGGTGGGAATTTAGGTAGCCAGTTGGCTCTGACCAGTCCTGTGCTTCAGTAGATCTTGGTGCAGAGTTTCCCTATCATTTACAGTAGTGACGTTTTTCTGAAAAGCTTAGGTATCATATGCAAAACATATAGCACTCTGAAGTAATATTGTCAGGCAAGTCATTTATATAAATTACAATAAGGGTTGGACCCAGGGACGCTGCCTTGAGGAATACTGCTGGGACTGGGCCTTGCATTCAGAGAAGTTTTGCCCTACTTTTCACCTTTGATGTTATTCAGTAAGAAAGATTTAGTCCAGTCAACTACTTCTTCAGATAATCCGTAACAAACTAGTTTTTGGCCACCAAAAGACGGATGGTGTGTGGGACGTATGCTTGCCTTAATGAAGCCAGAAATTACAATCTAAGCTCCCTACAGTATCCAAAAATACGAGTCCACTATCCATTACATGAAAGCAGTTGCAAAGTAGTAGACCGTCCAGAGCTGATTGAAGGCCCAAAATGTTTTGGGAAAAAAAAGGCTATTCAATTTCATATGGTGAACGAGGTGATCATGATGATTTTTCTAAGACTTTACTAGGAACAAAGTAAGACAACCGGCCCGAAGGATGTGGCAATTTCTGTGATCATTTTTGTAAATAGGTGAAATCCATCCATCTTGCCACTCTGAATGAATCTCCGAAGAACGAAACGATTGATGCGAAAATATAGTTGAAGGCTTGGCAAGTTAATTGCGTAAGTACATGAAGAATCCTTGGATTGTAATCTTCTTATCTGGGGCTGCGAGAGTTACTTCTATCTAGTTCTGGAAAGAAGTTAGTAACTCTTTTCTCGGGATGACAAGTTTGTTCATAGTATATAGTAGGGGTCTGTGTTCCATTATAGGTATGTCCTCGCATTTCTCCAGGGTGAACACACTAGAGAAGAATGATGATAACACTTTCAGCTTTCTCAGTTATCAGTCTGGGTAAAATTCTCAGGTTGTCATCGATTTCAAGATTCTGTGACACCAATACAAGTATTTGTTTTAGACCGCGATACTTGCCAAAAATTCTTAGGATTCGTTTTTATTTCATCAACTATTTCTTTCTCTTCCTCTTCACAGCATTCCTTGTGAGCGTCTTGACCTGATTCCTCACTTGGACAATATTCCAAGTACTTATGCTTTCTTGTTTCCATAGACCGCTTCCAGACAACCCCTGTGCTTTCATAGGATAACCACTTTGGGTGTTAAAATTAGACTAACTTTCAGTTTTAATGCTTGAAGATCTACTTTCTCCTTGGTGGGAAATACCTGTTCGGAACATCCATCATAATTAAGGTTTTAAATGTATTCCACTGAATGTTATGTCGGTGAAATCTCAGCTCTCTTGCCAATTAATCTTAACAAATCCTTCTCTTCCTGTCGTCAAAGTTTGCTCTATTGTAGAAAAAATTTTGCTCTACCCAACGTTCTACATGCTGAATATAGGCAGTTGAACTTACAAACAATAACTGAATGGTCGGCTTTTGCCCAAGTGGGGAGATAGTGCAAGTCAGTAGTAAACCATGCCCTCCTCGTTTGTGAACCACAAATGTCTATATGTGCGGCTCCTGGCCCAATTTCTAGCTTGGTTGGCTCCCTAATAGGTTGAAATCCGGTATTGTCTATGATGCACAATAAATCTAAAATCATATTGCAGCAGGAGAGGAGTGTACCAGATATTCCAGTTTATCTTCTCAAAGTTGAAGTCTCAAATAATTAACAGATGACTATAAGGTTTGCGGCTTCTGCTGTCAAGAATTCAGCAGATATGCTCATTTTTCATGTCACTGCCACTACTTCTCCTATAAATGCAACCGACTTGTAAATGGTCATCCCCATATAGCTTGATGCTCCACCAAACGGATTCGGACTCGTTTTCAGATCAACGGGATTTTGTATAGTGATCCTCAACATACAAACATATGCCTCTACCAGTGTTAATTATATAAATTGACTCCAAAATTTATCGTAGTTCCCTAATGTAATTTGTGGCTGAGGAGCATTTGATAGCGAAAGCGTTCTTCGTTTCACTCGGTGGCTGCAACTTATATGAGGGTTCAGGAATTACTGACCTAAGCTCTAAACTCATTCAGGTTTATCATAATGCAATCGGTTGGATACAAAAAACAGTTAACAATTCCTGCAGGGATTTAAACAGTGTTGGAGTCGATTCCAGCTCTGGCAGTCTCTTTATATATCTGTTTCACGGGGGGACCCTCATTCTGTTAACGATATTTCCCCAGTGAGAGCTCTTTACTTCTTCTGAGCGTGGCCTTTAGTGCTTTCAGTTCCTCTCTCTCATTTGGGGTCATATAATGGTCAAAAAACACTCGCCAAGTTCTCCTGTTGCATCTCTTAGTTTTGAGAGATCCTTGCAAAAGGACTTCTTGTTTGCTCACTGGTGAAGGATACAAGCATGGGTCTATCAGTAGCGGGTTCCACTTTCTCAAGGTTTCTTTCCAAGTTGGTCACCAATGCAATGTCATCATCATTTAAATCTGTCCACTCCAAACAAAAGTCTGACAACCGTTGACCGATCCGTATCATGTCGGCCACTCGCTTCTTGTGTAGAGCATTAGATGAAACTTCGGGTATCTGAACAGGACTGCATGATTTTCTTTCTTCCATATCATTCATTTCCTTCACGATTTCAGTCTCGCTATGTGGTCCGGCTTCTTTGTTAGACCTATGTCAGCGGTTTGTGAGCTTTCACCTTCCTTGTTTACAATCACTTTCACTTCTTGCTGGTATGTAGCTATTAGATTTCTCAAGGAGCTTCAGCCTATTTCGAAGGATTCCAGGAAAGATGCATCGTTATTCTATTTCCCTATCAGCTTTCAAGTTTTTCTCTACCTTCTCATGCATTGCGGGAGACAGTCGAGTACCATCTGATATCGTTGCGACGCAGTCACCTTGCCTGTGGCGATATTAATGAATTATTATAAGTTTTTGAAGGCTGTCAAGCAGTTGGAATGCAGTAATGATTAGAGCAATAATCACACTCAATAACTTTATCAGTCTTCTAGTGAAGTTTGCTTTGCATACACAGCAGAGCCATCCAGTCTCAGCCTCATTTTTTGAACCATGTTGATGTTCTAATGTTGTATCTCCGTGAGTACTAGAGCCATAATAAACTGTACGGGGTAAATAAAATGTAATGAAACCTGGAGAAGGATATACTGATCCTATAAATACTACAGGATATAGGGGGCCCATGACCTATACCATATTGGGCGAGTGCCTACCACACGAAAACAACCCCACATATGGAGATTACAAAGTTTACCCCATATGTCCAGAGTTTATATCAAGGGAATTTCTATCCATCCAAAGGAAAAAATGCTTCCAAATAACGCAGGATGCCATAAAAAGCACTGTAGCACTGAAATACACAGTCGTATCAAAAATAAGTCCACAAGGACAACAAAATAAACCAAAACCAAACAGCTGTATTAAAAAATAAAAAAGTGGGCTGACACTTGGGGGAAAGAAAAAAAAACCGAGAAAAGAAAAAAAGCCCCCGCTACAATTTTTTTTTTTTTCATTTCTACCGATGGCAGGGGCAGGAAACCAGAAGGGACAATTAATGATTCCTACCAAACTCGTTTGGAAGCGGAGGTTATGGCCTCGATATTGATTGCTCTTATAAAGTCCCCCTCAGTGTTTAGGCTCTAAGTGAAATTTCACAGAATATTTAGTACCTCTGTTATCTTGCATTCATTTGCGTTATTACCGAGATTATTTCACGGAGCGACGCAGTGTTACCAGTGAGTTGCAGTTGGGTTGCACATTGGAATCCCCACACCCCTATTGCTGGCGGCCCAACCACTACTCATGATCATTCGTTTTTCGGGTGGGGTAGTATGGTATACTCAGTAGTTCTAAGGGGGGGTTTGTACAATCTATGCTAGATTCCATGTTGTAGTCCTACTGTATTTTGAGCATCCATTTCCAGTCTGTAATTCAATGTGAATTAATTTTTGTAGTCCAAAAATTACTGTACTAGTGGTAAAAATAATGGTCTTCCTTTCCTGAAACGGTACCAATTTCAGAAATTACCTCACTGGAATTTTTTAAGTGGACTATTTACTGTAAATGAGGCCTAGAATCTATTAACTGTAGTATCTGCATTGATTTTTGCTGAGAACTTAAATCACTCAAGGCAGTTTGAAGTAGTTTCAACTTCGTTGTCGTTCACAGTGATGTGCACCTAGCAAATCTAAGCCAATTTCTCCCAAACCATGGCTGATCACAGCAGGCATACGGGGAGAATTATCGCCACTGTCAGGAAAAACAATAGAGGAGGTGGGGCAAAGAGGCAGCGGTCAGCGGTGGCTCGCGGGCGCCGCGATGAATGGACGGCCCGTGAGTAGGTATGTACCTGCGGGCAGGACGCATGAGGAAATGTATAACAAGTTGGAATTCTGTGTGGAGCATTATCATAGGACGAGATGATAGATACAAGAACCCTATGCTGGGTGCAATGTAGATGGGGGAAGGGGGGGCAATTCTTGGTGAAAACTTTTGTTGGACAAACACAATAACGTGACTGAGGCTTTCTGGAGTGAAGCTCATACTTGGTACTCTACGTATGTCCTCCATGATTTTGGAGGCTCCGGGTGGGATCAGGGGCGACGTCTATACATAAATTTCCAGGGGGGCGGTTGTTGAATCATTTGGAGGGACCGACAAAGATTTTGGTGAGACCGATTTCTTGTTTGGTATTTTACCAGAGGGGCACCATTGCGGCTCGCGTGGAGGGTGCTCTGGGTCTCCGGATCTGAGTGGCAAATTCGTTTTCTTAGTGATCGTGTTGGATTAACTGATCTGGGGGAGGGGTTTAAGGGAGGGGCCCACCATCCCTTTGGAAAGTTTTTGCAAAACCTGAAACCCTCAGACGCAAAATGTGCTATCCTAGTACGAATTCTAGCATGAATACCATTAAAAAATATTCATTTTTCTGCCAACAGAGTTTTTACCGACTAAGTAACTGTGTGTTAAGATAATGTGTGTCAAAACGGGCTGTAACCTACTACATGAATAACCTGTGCACTCTATTGGGTTATCATATTGTTACTAGATTGATGTATGCTGGTATGAAGTTATACACGTGGTTTTTCAGAGTGCTTGAACCTAATTCACATAATGATGGACGGGTACATGGAAGACTTAGGAGAATTGGCATTCACATCATGGTCTTGATTAGCCATACTGATACCGCTATTTAATAATTGTCCGATGGGGCGAAAACTTGGCACACATGTCCATCCTATGCTGAAATCAATTTCCTGCACTCCTCAGACGTTCGCAACGCCCCTATTTTTATTAATTTTTATTACTTTTCTCCCCGACGATTCTCCGCTGGCTCCCGCGACGTGGGGGGGGGGCCCTGCTCCCGCTGGCACCGCCCCTGTATTGTACATCGATTTTTTGAATGAAGTTTACAGGTGGTACGAATATGTCGTAATTATGATTCAATTGGAGGTGAAAACGATTTCATTTTTTTTTATTATCTTGTCTCACTACCAGGAATTCCAGAGTGCACATCGTATGCCCAAATTGTACAAACTGCAGTCTGTGGAACTCAAAACATTCATTGTTGGAGGCAGAGTCATTTAATAATTGGGGCGCTATGCTGGATTGTTAATTGAGAGATCTAGTTTATTATAATATTTTTGTCGGAATTATTCGACCGCTGGCATCCTTGTCGCAAATTTTCGTCGTCTGCCGTCAAGCATCGAATTCTGTGGTTTACAAAATTTTGGGAGAGACCCCATTTGTAATGTTTTATTTAGATGTAAGATATGACCCCCGTTTGAGAGGGTCCCTGTTATGTTTGCATTGATCGAAGTAATTAGATTGTATTGTGTCTTAGTGAGCAATTATTTGTTACGCCGGTGGCCTATGCTTATGATTTTCAGAATGTTTTGCGTTCTGGCTGTCAAACCTCATGTCTGTCATATTTACATTAAAGCATCATATAGGTTATTATGGTGTAATTCATGAAGTGGCATTCTTTATGTTTGCAAGACTTGTGATTATGCCTGATGATTTATTATGGGCTTGTGTTTGTTGTGCATTTAAAGCAGTATAGTAGGTTATTGTGATTCACATAACGATGCTTCATAGTTTAGGAAAGGGTTCTGTAATCTACTGCATGTGTGATGATAGCTATGCTACTTTTTATTATTTCACATATTTTTGGATGTATTAGTGACCAAGGGCGTTTGTCTGTTTGTTTGTTATCACAGATTGAACCGCTACGTTCACGTTTTGATTCGTCCTACGTCGGTAAGATCGCGTTCAATACCGGGAAAACTTCATTTGCTGCGTCAAGTCAGTTTCACTTGTGTCACCGACTTTTTAGATATTAACCGTCCTTAAACACGGACTAAGTTAGTCTATCCGTCACAACATAAAACCACAACTGTCCATACCGGTGTCACGCTAGCATTCCCCGAGATTTGCAGCTTGTACCTATTGACATTAAGACCAAATTTTATTTATTCACATATAAAACTAAAGTGGCCACGCTACGTAAACAGCCTTTTGTGAAATATAATTTCACACTGGCTGAAATAAGTGGTGTCACCGACCAACACCACTTATGTAATAAGATGGCGCTATTCTAATTCCGTGGTTTTCCGACGGTTAGTTTGTGCGCCAGCCCCTATTTTTTTCGAAGGGAACAGAGAATACTAGGTCATGGCGAAAATCATTAATTTTTCACCTAACTCGAGCAGAGACCGACTTTTTGACGCCATAGAGCCAGACTTCTGATTTTCACAGGGGGGGGGTGTTGGACACCCCCCCCGTAATTCACGCCCTTAGTGGGATTTATGTATTTCTGTCTTTATTTTTGTGTAAACATGATAACTCAGACCCCGTCTGGGTGGATATAGTTTATTCTTGGTAGTGAGTTTCTGGGAAGCGTACTACACATATCCTTTGTTTTTGTGGTCAGGTCAGTGGATCTCTGATGCCCGGGGCAAATTCTGAAGAACATGTATGAAAATGTATTTGTGGGGAACTTGTATGCAGGGATGTACCGATGTATCTACGCTGGTTGGTGCTTGTTGGTGCTTGGTTGGTGTAGCCAGCACTCAGTCATGGCAACTAGCACTCACGCGCATTCAATCCTTTCAGCCGTCACTAGAATTTGGCTAGCTACATCCCTGGTTGTATGTTACCTGGCCCCAGTGAGCTGGTACAATTTTCCCTGATGCCTTATTGTGGACATAGGTTACAGATAAGTCCGTATCACTAAGCCCTTTGCTAGTTGCATGGTTCACTATTTCCCAGTGTGAGTCGCAGAGCTAAGAGGTACCATACTCAGGGTCACAGGACGGTGCGTGTGTTTTGTTTTCAGGCAGGGCAGAAATCTGAGGCAACATGGATGCCGTAAGAGTTTTCGAATTCTGAAGGCCATCAAAGCCGTTGCTCTTCATGGACAACTTCCCTTCATTTCTAGCCCTGGATGGCCTGGCCTGTCCCTTCTGCACTTTGGGGGTATTGTTTTGTGTTATCGCGCCCTCGTTCATGAAGTAATCTCTCCTGTACACGTAGTAGCCTGTTTGACTGTACTGTACTATAGCCTGCTTAGTGTTCCACTTGATTGCCTCCAAACTATTTAGCTGCCGCTATATATACTGAGTGAGGACTGTCATTAGAAGATAGACCTTATCATTTGTGTTGATGTTTCTGGTAAACGAGTTTTTGCCAGGTTATGGATAGCCATTGTGAGCAGCCTATATCTTGTTTTGTTCTCTTCAAGTTTACCACGGATCAAGTACTTCATGGTGCCATCATTACCTTTGGAAATCCTTCTGAAATAACAGTTGACAACTTCAGGCACTGCTGTGATTATTTGGTATGGTGTTTTTCCACTTGTAACTCAACATTGCATTATATACAGTGATTTAATTGTGCTGCTGTGGGGATCATCTCACAATGTTGATAAATTTCGGTGCTAATGGATTTTTGACTGTCCTGGTCCTTAGTCATTGAATTGGTATAAATAACCTAATCGTTGACTGTTGTAAACTATTGGTTATACAAATCAGTCACATTGTGATAGTTTTGAGAAGTATGGAAGTTGGAAAGCTGATATAGTCATTGGCCTAATCTGAGCTAGATCTTAGACAGTTGTATACCCTCAGAGAATTGGAGAGGTGAGTCATTGTTGAGGTGGTCATCTTGCCACCTTGGGCCTCATTTGGAAATACTGCCCAGTTGAAATTTTTTGTAGCATCTATGTTTTTGTATGCGAAATGACAGCAATACATGTTCTCAAAGTGTGTCAGTGCAATTATCCCTGCTTTTTTGAAAAACGTTCCACAATACAATGCCACCAAAATTCCAGCTGTATGGGTTTATTCAATGATGGACAATATAATTCGTGGGCGGTGCGTACCCACTGGAATGGTAGGGGTGGGGTGTGGAGGTTTGGGGGTCAAACCCTCCCATGAACCCCAGTGATTCAATACAATTTTAACCACAAAACTGATTTTTTGCAGCAGTGATGGAAAAAATGAAATTTCCCGGGAAGGAGCATTTATTTCCCGGAAAATTCAAACGATATCCCCCAAATGAAAGTCTTTCTCCCAGGTTTCAAGATTTCCCTCCAGATTGCAAGACTTCCTGGAAGAGCTTTGCAAATTCCATTTTTTTTTTTTCACCCATGATTTGCAGTTAAGGAGAGCTAGGTTTTTGCCGCTATTATTTAGTCAAATATTTCAGCAGCATGTGTCCCTAGGGTCCTCAGAATATTTAATTATTTGCCAATGGGGAGGGTGAGCCATTTAATGAGGCGCAACTTCCCTTGGGTTCGGACCTCGAACCCCCCCAAGACAAATCTCTTGGTTACGCGCCTGTCCGGGGAAAAAAGATGTAAGATGTTACATGTATGTAACTGTAAAATGCCTGTACTTTCCTTCCTTTGGTTTTGTTTCACCCCAGTGGGATTTGTGGGCACATTTTGCACAATGTCCACTGGCATTCCATTCTTCCCACGCAAGGAACTCTGGAATCTTTGACTTTATATCATCTGTTCATTTTTAACTTTCTCCAGCTCACCACATTTTGGTTAGGCTGTTGTAATTGTGGTTGTGGCGGTCTACAATTCCATTCTTCAGCATCTATCTATCTGTCCACAATTGGCTCTTCAATTGTTTCTCCTCCTACATCATTTGATGGATCTTGAAGGCCCTTGGTCACATTGGTCGCCTAGGGGTCAGTTTTGGCATTCCGTGAGAAATACACTGATTGCTTCTCTATGGGTTACTGTAAATTGGGTATCATGAAGTTGGTCTGTGTCTCAGGGGTCAAGTTGCTACCCGATGTTTCAGGAATTTGGTGACTTTTAAGTCAATGGTCATTTTGGTCAGGAGTCATTTTGGCCGAATTATCCTAATTGAGGGTCTATAAGAGAAAATGTTTCTTCCTTCACAGATTGAATCAGATGGACATGATAGTTAGTACTATCCTCAGCTGATCAGTAATTAGAGTACAAAGTATGTCATCTAGGGGTCCAATTTCAGCTATTTTTTGTTCTAATGTTTGAGCATTTTTCCACTCCTGCAGAACAGATAGGATGTTAGCCCCTGACTGGGACCAGGATGTACCATATCTGGCTTGTATGTTGGCTAAAGATGCGGTGCAGGCGTGTGCCGCATTCCCCCCCCCCCCCCCCATCTTACCTAGTGAGCCAAATCAAAACAAAAGGTAACCACTCTAACTCATGTTTAAACTTTTTCTCAAGATAGAAGTCAATCGTTTTTTAACTTTGTTTGTTTATTTAATGTTGTGAATCAAACTGTTGTGTGTAAACTTGCCTTCCAAGCCATGACATTATTATACACAATGCAATGGAAATAAAGTTTATCGTCTTGGTAGGAACTGAGGATAATCATGGAAGTTGTCATATTGTCAATGCCATGGTTCAATGGTATATAGTACCGTACGGATGGTTCACGAATTTGAATGTGAAAGGTCCCAGGGTCTATTCACTATTCAAACTAGTTCATTTGAACGGACAAGCCGTTTCCCACTCTTACAGACAAAGCCAATGATCATAATGGTTGGTGTGTATAATCATTGGCCAATGATAGATTTGTGTCAAAGGTCATCCAGGTGTCAATTTTGTAGTCATGCCTTGTCATGCACTAAATAAACTCCTGCATTTTGGCATTCAACCCATACAGACTTTGAAAGTTTACGAAACCAGGGAGATATCATTTCACAATGAGAAGTAGAGCATCACGCCACATAACCTGCAACTAACCACCTGCATGGAAGCCCATTAGCACTTCTTGTTAGAGAACTGGATTGGCCCCAAATTAAAATCTCTTTTATTATTAAATCTTCGCTTCATACGAGTTGAGTTTCTTTACATGTAATCTTCCCAAACTGGCATTGTCAAGACAAAATCAGAAATATTCCTTCCAGCTCATTATCATGCTCAGGGCTCAATTGTGTGCCAATGGCTTGGACTGGCCATGAACCAGGAGTCCAAGCAGGTTCACTAATAGACTTGTAGATATATTCCATTTGGGGCAAGGTATTTGTATAAAACCGTGTGATAATACTCCCCATCCCCAGCGACACTGGAAATGTTCTGGGGATATTAATGGTTTGGGGGTGTGTAGCCTCCCTCCCCCGTCCCAGGCCCACCGCCGCCGCTGCAAACTCTAGGCGTTTGCTCAATAACTCTTTAACGCTTTATCCGATTGATATGAAGCTTGGATTATCACATTTCCGCCCCTAGTGAATCTTTGATGATTCGACAGTGGGCATACTAATTCGCACAATTTATGCTAAATTTTCAGGTTAGTCGGATTTGACATAAACTTGGTGGGTAGGGACTATCTTTGAATGACGAGACATGTGGAGGTCAATCAAGGTCATCAGAGGTCAAATTTGCATCAATTTATCAATTTTTCAAACTATGTCAGATTTGACAAACTGGTGGAAGGTGGCTACATTCTTGTTTCCTACCCAGTTTAAATCATTCCAAAGGGATCATTATAGGCCAATTTTGCATATTTATGTGAACGTTTTTGTAATTTCCATGGATACAACGAACCTTGGTTGTGAGGCTATCTTGGTTTCTGACCAAATGGCGTTCTCTATGGGGTGTTAGATACTTCTTTCTAATGAATAATGATTGCTCAACAGCGAGATATACACGTGGGCGTTCTACCCGCCTACACATGTCTAAGTTTTACTTGTGTCTTACCCATGTCAATATCCTTCCAGGTCGCCCTGTTACTCCCTGCAATTAGTGGTGTGCTGTAACAATTAACTGCATCAGGCATTAGCCGTGTTGGCTACTATTTTGAACACATTAATGTACAGTTGCTAACTCATTGTCATTGGGGTTTCCTGTTCAGTGTAGACAGACTTCCCTGGTTATGCGAGTTGTCTACTCAACTGTGTTATCATGAACGCGGGAGATAAGTCATCATGTTATACTGTAGGTGGTATATATGCCTATATGGTCATATCGGCATCCTGCAGGCCACTTCTATCCATGGATGGATGGATGTCGGTGATGGTGTAGAAATTGCTACTCATCACACCCTTCCCCCAAAAAACCCTGCCAAACATTTCTTACATGCACCAACTTACGTAATACATATGCATGTACCTATTAATAGATTATTCTTAGAGCAAGCGTGGGCATCTGTCAATAAACAGTACAGACCCTCTTTGCGCCCAGTCTCAAACATGATCAAAGTAAGGATATTTTTATGTACAATTTTGAACCACTTGATTGTGATTCAAACCCTATTTTACCAATTATCGCAATGGCGATGGTTTTTGCTTATTTAGATTCACTGATTAATATTCTGGGATTAGATATGGTCTTGAGAGAGGACATCATCTGGATGGTAGAGTCTTAAAAAGCTTATTAGTCTCAGTACATTAGTGCCACAGCTCTTTTTGCAGAGATCATGCAGTCACATGACATTATTGGTATTCACCTCTTTACGTACTCTCCGAAAGCCCCGCTCGCTTGCATCAATGGCACAAAGACCGGGTAAAGGTTGCGACCCCTTAAACTTTTATATCCGGACCCCCATACATTCACATTTTTAGCCTTGTGCACAAAACATTGTACCAATGTGGCTTTGAACCCCCAACTTGCTTCTGGTCCCACAACTTTCAACAAAGCCTGAGCATAGTTGATCTCTTTTGTTGAGTGCTTTGCTATAAATAATGACGGTCAGCACCATTATGGAATCCTTACCAGTCATGCAGAAGATTCTATGTGGTCACACAGGTTGTATGTGTGTGTGTGACTTTGGTTGTATGTGTGTATGTGACTGTGTGATGCCTGGCTTGTAACACAATAATTACCCTAGCTATATGGAAATCAAGCTCATAATTGGTGAGTGTTTCCCCATAATGATCCATCATCTTCATTGTTTTGGAGTCAGGTCAGATGTCATCTGAGGTCATCAGAGGTTGAAGTCTGAAAATGATCACTCCAGAATACTTGGTCTGATCAAAGAAAATAGTTATAAATTATTATTTCAATCACTTCCAGCTTTAGCTCGATCACTCAACCCCGCATGGATGGATGAAGCTCAAACTTGTAAAGGTTTGGTTCTTCATAGTGAGTACATTCGATATGTACGTCAATCTGGACGGTCAAAGTCTATTGACATCCTTTTAAACTGATATGTCGCAAAGCTTGATCTGATCGAGCTGGAACTTTGTGTGTCGCTTTCTTAAGGAAGTACAGAACCCTATTGCTTTTTGGTGTTGTCCGGCCAGATTGGGTTTTTTTGTTGGTGAGAGTTTCAGAAAATAGTTGAGAATTTATATTTTGACTAATTTTTGGCTTGTGAGCATGAGGTTCATACTACGTACATGTTTCTTATGATGACTAAATGTACCCTATTGTTTTAGGGTCAGGTGGAAGGTCATTTGAGGTCACCGTAAGTCAAAATCTGAAATTATCGTAACACTATAATTCCGGAATGCTTAGTTTATGGAGCTGAAAAATGAGTGTGGCTTTCCTTATGGGGATTACAAAAACCCTATTTTTTTGTGTGACTGGAAAACACTTTTGGGAGAATAAGATATTGCGCCAATTTTGGCTTGCTAGCAGATAACTCACCCTCTCTGGATGGATGGCCGGAGCTCATTACTTGGTACCTGGATTTCCCAAGATGAGTACATGAACTCTGCTGTTTCGCTGCGCCAAAGGAGGTCAAGTAATGAAACCTTGTGGTCACGATTAGTCTGATTGTTCTCATTTGTCATTAAAATGGCCTTTTCTGTCATTTTTTTTTCCCCACAGATTCCTGTGGACATAGCTGTGGTGTCCCAGGGTAGCATGACAGTCACATGACCAAAGATCATGGTCCAAACTGGGAGGCAGGTCCTCCCCCCCCTGGACCTCGTCAGCAAGACTTGTCAGCGACCGAAGACCGACAATGCGAATGGGCAGTCCCGGTCCAGCCCCTCCACCCAAAACGAACGCCTGAGCACGGACTACAAGTCCCCCTAAGTTCGGCTTCACGGATAGTCATGATCACTCAAATCACCTCTGACCCCTGTTGGTCTCAGCTAGTGGGAGCCTGGACACGAATTGGTGTCAGAGGTGGGGTCAATGAGATTACACCACACCACAGAAAACATAATAGGTGGCTAATAAGGGCCCCACCCAACCCAAAGCCCCGTAATCTCATCAACAAGCTCCGTGCTGAAAGGCACATGATCCGGAAGAGTGGCGGCCTGTGCCACGGAACGATCCTCGCCGCATCGGACGCCCCTGGTCCACGATCCTTGGGAACTAGATTGTCAGTCGGATACGCCCACGTGTTCCCAGGAAACAAGGCATTTGGTAGCCCAGGGGAGACCCAGTCCAGAGGCTCAGTCTGGAGGTAGGCACCCCCCTGGGAGTCGTATCCCAAGCAGTGAGAGCGGGTGAGTGATTTGGTCTCTAACCATGACCATCGTATCTGGGTTGTGGAGGATGTCTCCCCCATCCGGCACGATTGCATCAAGCCTCATTGGAGTAGTGAAGTGACATTCCCCTGATGTGTGGCCTGGATCAAGTTATATTTACCCACCTTACCTCGACGGGGCCTGTTCATCGCCCGGTGTATTAACCGCATGAAAGATTCTAACCGAAAAGGTAATGAGCAGGTTTTTGTCGGTGACCAGTATGATCACGATGGCCATAAAGCAGAGAATTATATTCATGATTCATCAGAGAACCACAAATCACATCTGACTTAAGAACTGTTTATCCCAGGCTCCCCTCCGGGACAGTAGGAAGTACAGCCTTGGTGATACCTGCTCTATTTCAGGACCAGCGTGATTTGGAGAATGAGAGTTTCCCGGACTCTAGATGGAGGAGGACCGATCATTCGCTGAGCTGTTCGTGGGAGGGGCCAGGCCACAGATGCTGACCATTTGAGGTACACAGGAGCCCCTTCAGGAGGAGAAGGAGGATGTCATAAAGGACAAACAGCATAGGGGGTATCAGAGTACCCCAGACCTAACAGAACTAATCCAGGCAGATCAACCCACCGCAACTGAACCAAAACAAAGATCCAGACCAAACGGAAGGGCAGAGGATTCAATCAACTTCTTCAGAAGAAATGCAAAGACGAGGAGGAACAACGTGAAGAAATTAGCCAAGTCCGGTCAGCCAGGGGTCTCCACCCACCAAGAGCGTGCCTTGAACCCAATTACTCCCAGACACCAACCGGACCATTCTGGATGATCAGGGCTTACACCGACTCGTCCTTCGATGACCCACTCTTACTTCTCTGAGGACATGGCGGGAGGGACGCAGATAGTGACCTGGAGTGAAAATGGCTCGGCAGAGGAGAGAACTGCTCTCCTCTGAGACCTCACGCAGGCTGGCCGTCCAATGTCCCCCCGTGATCGAGGTTCGTACGAGGATGGGGTCACAGACTCGTACTATCTCGAGCTAAGGCCAAGGGAATCGTTCAATCGTCAGCGGGGATACAAGGGGGGACAAGCGCTGAAGTGCACGCATCATCGTGGGTGAGGCAGACCTTGAGGCATTATACGAGAACATGATGGAGATGGCCCTGTTATGTCGGAGGAACGACGCGCATCCAGTACTACAACAAAGTCGGATCCTCCTGGTGTGGCTGCTGAGATGTCTAGCGACTCTGAGCAAGATGACTACCAACAAGTCCCTGTCGAAGATGAGTACAATCAAGGTAAGAAATCCTTACTTCGATTGTTTTGTTTTTGTTCGAATATTTTGGGTCATCCTGCATTTATTAATGAACTTTTCACGTTCATTGTGGAAATTAGACATTGTAGTAATTGGCTACTCTGTAGTTTGACTGACCTACCTTTTCTACTACAGTAGCAGGGCAACAGTCCTATAATGCTGCACTTGGCGTGAATATAAAACTTTGGTGATAAAAGCTAGTAAAGTTACGCTGGGAACTCTAGAGCCAAATTTTGGCACTTCCTAAACGTAATCCTGGCATTACAGGACTGGCCCGAGCTGCTACTGTAGTTATAAAAGTATGTACATTGCTACTTGTGAAATAGATTAACATAACAGAGGGAAGTGGGAAGGGGGTTCGGTATGCTTGGTACAATATGCTGGGACATGTTCTTTAACAGATTATTTTCAACAACACTACTACCTACCCCAACCTGTGCTACAGTATCATTGTGGAAATGTCTGGTAAGAAGTGTGTGACTCTCATTCTACAATTTTTCATTTTGCATAGAACAGTTGAAGTTCCATTGAAAGTTCCATTCAGCCTTTTCTTTCATTGTCCTCCTCTCCAGTCACTAAGCCTACCCAGACTGACAGTAATCTATTGTATTGACTATAATGAGAACCTACAATTGAAGAAAATAGTGAAACATAATATGAGGTCAAAATTGTTCATTTCCTGGATGGTCCCTGTGAGAAACATATACTTTTAACATATACTTATATGCTTTTTTGAAAAATCCCAGGGGACTTACACAGTTTTCTCCAAGAATAGAATGATTAGCGTGCTGAATTTTGACTGTGTTCTTCTTAGGGATAATACAGGGTGCCCGTCTTGACTGTGTTTAGACCGATAATGACTTCATCGTGGAGCTGAGAAACACCGAGGCGCTAGCCGAGGTTTTCTGCTTCAGGTAACGTCTTCAGAAAGGGCAAAAGGTTCAGAAAAAGATAAAAGATGATTTTCTTAAAACTTTGATGTTCGAATAATATTCTCTCTAGCCGGCCAGTGACAAGCATAATAGAGAGTCCTTAATTTGTACATCTGACAATCATATACAATTAATCATATCATAGCGCTGCGTCGATTCCACCTCTGACGTTTCTTCCCAACTGGCCTAAAATGGATTAGTGCAAACTCACCAGTTCCATGGAATCCAGAAAAAACATAGCAAATTAATAGATATCCAAATGAGCACGCAAGTGGCTGAAACACTGTTAGCAACTAAGCCAATGAGTACATAGGTGCGTGGCCTGATTTCGAATCGCAATGTTTGCAGCCTACTACTACAAATATTTTCTGATAACACCACTCTTTCATTAAACACTGTACAAAACGACGCACATATCATTTGCATCCACATTTTCACAGGCGCATGCTGTTTAACGGCATCAGTTAGGCGCTATTTTAGCGCGTTTCCAGGAATCCACACGCACAAAGCGACCCGTTACGCTGATTAAATCCTTATGGAAAATTTAATCGAACTAACGTAAGAGGTCGCTCTGGCCTCTAAGATACATCTAGAGATACATTTAGGTCCTACAATCTCTAGATTATCTGTAGATTTTATGTGTTTCTCCAATTTAGGGGGTTGTAGATTGAGAAAATGCACGTTCTTTACTTAACTGTGTTATGAACAGTCTCGACTCAAAATTCAGCTTATACTTTCGCATCGTCTGTTAACCAGCTGATTATCAATGAATTTTCTTCAGCGTTTTTTAAGTTTCATCAGTTGCATACTGCGTATGGCTACTCTATCTAGTTGTGAACCTCACAGTGGGGCCAACGCAGCTACACCAAAACAAACAAGCGATTCAGTTTTAAATTTAAGTTCATGATTATGGCTGGTTGGTAACTAATGACTATACCAATCGGGCTAAATCTCCCAAAACGAATCTGCAAATCACTAGTGAATCGAAACCGGTATCGATTGAACTCACTCACCAGCCAATCAGATCGCAGGAAACAATAAAGGCATTATAATTGTAAGATGAGTAGCAAAAACAATGGCTTCATTTTCTTTTTTATTTTCTCGAACATTCCACAGGCCGAATGGAACTTAATTATGTCATCAGTTCAAGGGAAAGCTATTTCAATATTCAACTACCCTATTTTGACCATGCACCCAATTGGTTTATTGCAAGATGTTCAATGGGGTTGCTGGTCAATACGGGGTGATCGAAGATTCATAGTTCACAGATTCGCCAAACCAGTTTCGTTTTTGTTTGATTGAACAAATGCCAGTCAGAGTAAGAATCCCTGTATAGGTTTCATGAGATGTATAGGAGAATGCTAAGCTACATAAATTGCATTGAGTCCTCCTCAAGGGAAGATATCTATTAAGTACCTTTGAAAGCCTCTGCCAGACATAATTAATCCCACCTCAGCACACGGGGAGGAGGAAGTCCCCACCACAGAGTCAGGTCCATCTGACATCTCCGATGGAAGCCCGGGTAGCAATATGATAGTATCCCTAGTAACTTACTTAATGCTTCTTGGAAATATTCTCCTAACATAGACCTTACTTTGGCCTCTGACTTCAGCATTATGTAGGCCTTTTCACCACTGAAAAGCTCGGGGGTATATACAAGATTCTCACCATAGCTATATCATTACGGCCGATTTTTAAACTGTCACAACTCTTTCAAATACGCAGCCAATTTATTCCATCTTTTCAAATGTTATTGTATAGAGTGGGGGGGGGGGAACTTTGAAAGTTCTGTGCTGGTGGTGTGTAGTTTCTGTCAGGAGAGTTTGAAAGATTGTTCTGCGCACTCTACGTGCAATGCTGAGCAGTCGGTTGGACCCCTGTGACCTTTGACACAATAACATTATGATCTAATCAATCATCAATCTATTATGAACTGTTCTTTGCAGGTGGGAGTGAGTCAGAGCAAACCCAAGCTGATGGGAGGAAGTACTCCAAAAACATCACGTAAGTGCAGCACCGACACTCCCCACACCACGCTTTCTTTGGAAGCAGTTTATAATCAGATTTGATAGCCTGGATATCAGTGAGGCTCTATCGAGGCTTGTGATCAGATGGGGGGTTGCAGCACAGTGCGAGAAACAACCTGTTAAAGGTCATGTAATATGACTGGACATGTAGTACTTTCTAAAGTATGTATTATATATTAAGACAGCCGAAAATCAACATCAAATTTCAGCCAATTTGAGTGTTCTGATAAGTGATAGGGCTCAATCACCTATTAAAAAAATTGCCTTCTGACATCACTGGGGGTTGAGGGAACTTCAGGAACTGCACGATACAAACAAACTATAGATGGGATCCGAATGAAAAACCTAATAAATCATTCTCGAAATATTAAAGAATAATCCAAGTTTATTGGTAATACCTGTTCTTCTGTAGGGTCTATGGGCGGCATTTGCATCGTTCACCCTTTGATGCCATAGATCCTCAAATTTCTCAAAAGTAAACTGAAATATCACAAAGCAACATGATAGAACCTCCCAATTTGCATATGTGGTGTAGTGTTCTGATATATCCTCTTATCACCTGTGCTAGTTTAAGCAAATCTGTTGCATGACCATAGGCCTTAAGAAGCTGTATATATAGATCCGAGTACTATACTGTCACATACTCTCCGGCATAATTGAGGGGGGGGGGCACCATGTTCCATCAACCAGGGTAATGCACTTGTCAATTGCATGCATATTGCACATCCCCGATACCCTCAATCAACGTTACCCACCCCCGGTCAAAATGTGGTCATTGTCAATGTACAGAGTGACGGCATATGTGCTTCCCTCCCATTCGAAATATTTTAGGCAGGTCACAAATCTGACTTAGGGGTGTGTCATTTTACTCAGGTTGTGTAGAAAAGGTTTGAAGGCTTGCCCTGATAAGGGTCATTTTTAAGGAATTGTGAGTCATCAAAGTGACTGAAGGGTGCGTCTGTATACTTAATTGGCAATGACTCACCCTATCATGACTTACTCAGACAGGGGTATTAGGTGGTCTGGTCCAGTGTAAATTGCAAGCGCTTTGTATACTTGAAAGCCTTGGAAGCAGTCCCCTAATATATATCATTAGGGTGTTCCCGTCGATACAGGAGCCGGAATAACGGGAGCTAGACACGTCTATATTATTACAGAATATGTATCATATATAATATAATAGCTCAAGCAACTTTTTGAAACTAGGAATAATCTTTTTGTTGTTGATATTTGGGGTCCCACCCGCATGTTCCCATGGTCCAATGCTCCTGGGGTTCGATCTTTTCCTGGGGTTCATGTTCCCAGGGTTTCTCTTTCCAAGGTTTGATGTTCCTGAAGTTATTTTTAAGGAAGAATGGTCAAAATAGTAAGTGAAAACCTGGGAACATCAACCCGGGAACATTGGACAATAAAATCAGAGAGAATGAAGAAAGGCAATACATAAATCAGGAGAATGCTAGGAATGTTAGGAATCCATAGTTTTTATGAAGGAACTTTCATGTTCTGCCCTTAAAAATGTTCATAATATAGAACAGCTGTACACATGCATACATGATACATTAAACTGCACATATATACT
Source organism: Sclerodactyla briareus (assembly GCA_026419785.1). Classification (NCBI taxonomy): domain Eukaryota; kingdom Metazoa; phylum Echinodermata; class Holothuroidea; order Dendrochirotida; family Sclerodactylidae; genus Sclerodactyla; species Sclerodactyla briareus. Next base: position 58,583 of record JAODTK010002032.1, on the reverse strand, counting down.
TTGTTTAGAGTTGATGAGAACCCATATACAGTACTGGTTTACTACAAACAGCACACAACACACACACACAGTTAGGGACTATATGAGATGAAATGGTCATTGCAACTGTGTTGAACTTTTCAACTTCAGGTGAGTAACGTTTGACTCATTGTATCCCACACACTCGTGATTATAACTCTTAGATTTTCCATTAGATTCCAGGAAGCGTGTTTGTTTTATTTTGTTGTTTTTCTATTGAGCAATTCAGTAGTTTCAGGGAAATGTTCCAGGCAGTATTTTAGGGTATGAGGCTACCAGTATAACTATTGTATTTTGCTGACTCCTATTGTGCTTGTACGCAGTATAGTTTCCAGCCAGAATGGTCATATATCGTCTGGGGTGTAAATATTTACCTACACGATGGCCCATCTAAGGTTGACCAGCTTCCTCTATTGGCCACTTGTTCATGACAATCGCGTCCGTGTGTTTGCCTCCAATGGGTGGTCCTCAGTTCATTCAACTCAAGGCTACATATGTATAACCACTGATATGGATTAATTCCTCGTAAACAGGAGGATTTTGAAGTACAATGGTCATGCAGACATCATCTTTAAACGGCACGGATGAAAAGATGACATGCTAAAACTCACACCAAAATTTGGCGATTCCGGCATGTTTCCCTTGTTGAGTTATCTATTTTGGTTGAATGTATTCCACCTTTACTGATGACATCATGCCGCAGGGAGACATGCCAAAGGTGCGGTCATTGACTTTACACATTAAATGCTGATAGTTTGACCATTAAAAAGCAGAAAAATATTATTTTATATTCATAATAAATGGAATTAATTAAATTAGTCTTTCATATCTTATGAACAAATTTGTCAGTTTTCATCATATATCCATCGTTAGTTCCTTTGTCACTAGGTTAGTAAAAATACATGTTTTGGGTTGACTTTGTAATCTACTATGCATATCCAACTACCCATGTTGCAACATTGCTTCCCTAATTTACCACCATCTGGCAACCGTGGCAAATACACTGCATATTCACAAACCTTAGCGTTTAGCACACTATACACGGGTCACTACAGGGTTACTCCCGTGACATCACAGGTACTTTGCAGCATGTAGAATTGTCTCATTCATCATACTCGACTCATCAGCAGGAATTTTTTTTCTAGGTGGGTACTCCTAAATATACTAGATATAAGACCCCAACCTAGCATAAGTATGTTACCTGGCTATTGTACTTTGCACCGTGTGTCCCGCTGACAAAAATATGCCCGTTTCTGATTTTCTTGGCTCAATTCAGTCATTTAATTTGGAATCTATGCCCGTCATGCATGTAGATTGGTGGCCTGTTATATGTATGTGCGTGACGCCTGGCTGCGAAGCACGATAACTCAATTCCATCTGGATGGATTGAGCTCAACCTCCGTATGAGGGCCCCATCAATGAGTTGAGATCCCCATTGTTTTGGGTCAAGTCAAGTCTTCTAAGGTCAACATAGGTCAAAGTCTGAAACCCTTGAAGACACATAGAGACAGAATGCCTGGTCTGATCAGTGTGAACTTTGGTTGCAGCTATCTTTTCGTGATGAGGGGGGGGGGGTAACCAAGAGCCCCCTATTTTTTTGGTGTAGATTTGGGGGTCTGATTTGAAAGGAGGAAACATATGAAACATTTTTATTTTTGGTAGGATTCTAGATATCATTCTTTGGCATGGGAACCTTCATTCAAGTTTACTGGTAGTTTCACCCAGTTCAAGTAATTTAAATAGTCTTAAACGTCTCTTCAGTGCATCTGTTGAACAATTTTGTCTATTATTGCTGATTGGTGTTTCTTATTTTCTTATAGTTTAACTTCCTTTTATGAATATGCTTATATTTAACTGGTTTTAATAATGAATGAACTAACGATTTTTAGGACTGAGTGGTAGTATGCAAGCTGCAGTACCTATCCCTTCTCTCTATTTTCCAGTGTTTTTTATTTCCTTGTTTTTTTTCTCTCAATCTGACAGATCTTAGGAGGGCACTAGCTGTCATATATGAGGAACCTCCAAGATCTCGGGTATGTTTCAGAGATGGTCCTGTAGAGGGAATGTTAATAATAATAATAAGAATAAGAATAATAATAATCTGGCAACCACAGAATCCAACCAATAAGTCAGTCAAAGTCCTCCACAGAGAAAAGACAAAAATGACAACAGAGCAAACCAGTTTAATAGCAACTTGTGAAAGGTTGCACAGATGTACTGGGAGGCTGTACCAGGGGCGCGGTGCAGTATTGCCGAACTTATCGTCTCAAAAGTCGTGACCCAGGAGGGAGGAACGGAGGCTGTGTTGATGATGTGACATGTTGTGGTCAGCCTTCACAGTTGCCATAGAAGATCACAGGGTAAGCTGGGGTGCCAACGTTTGGCCTGAAGATAGGGCTCATTACCCAGCATAGACGGCGTATGGTGTATTGTATGCTAACAGTTCATTCCTAATTGTGATTGTCCCCCCCACGTAGAGTTAACCAAAATAACGTATGCTTCTATAGCTGCCAAAAAAAAAACAGAGGCCGGGTACAAGAAATAAAGTCTATAATTGACCAATGGCATGTAAACTCTGACATGAGAGTTCAGAGCAGTGTGATCAATCTAGTAGTTAGACCTTTGACTTTTGTTATGGTGTACCCAAGGGTCCGATTCTGGATCCTGCCCTCTTCTGATGTACAACTCTCTTTGTAACCTGCAATCATGTTACCCCTATTCTGAGAGAGGCTACACTGTTGGCTAATTCCTCCAGCCATATCCGACTATAAGTCTCATCCTTGCTTTTGGTTCTATCCTACTGTACTTGCTATTTACGAATTTTGCTACCAAACAACATTCAGCCAGACTGTGTGTCCCATCTTCATATCACCTAGGTTCCCAGGTCACAACAAATCATATGTGACCGTATCTTTATTAACTATTTTCCCTCTTCTGTAACTCCCTCCTGTTGATTTGAAGTCTCTTGACTCCTATCGATCTTTTCAGACGTCGTCTGAAAACTTTTCCTTTTTGTCCAGTCCCACTGTTTTTCCACTGCACTCAGCATCTTGTAAAGCACATTGAACAACTCCTTGTGTTAGAGTGTGCGCTATATAAGACTCGTTATTTTATTAAATAAGCTGTACTTGTTGTACATAACTGGTGTAGAAACATTTGAGATCTGAACGAACATTGAAGCGATATGGAAACCTTCATTCAAGACATTGTTGACCGTATAGCGCCCTCCCCATACTTCTTCCTTTCTGATGATTCTTTCAATGTTCTGTCATCATTATGGTTAGAACATTGCCAACATTTTACTTCTTTCCTAAAGTAATGTCTGATCGTTCACCAGGTGTTGGATCGATTCCAGCCAATTGGAGTCCGAGTCCAAGACCGAGTCCTCCGATCCGAATCCGATTCCCCATACCGGTCCTCACATCCGAGTCCGAGTCAAGACGAGTCCTTCTTATCTTTCCAAGTCCGATTTCTAGTCCCCGATCCCTATTTAAAACTTGGCTTTCAGCAAAGATCCTAGGCCTACGTATTGGATCCAAAATATCAGTTATTACATTAGATGCTGCAATCCATCCCCAAAACTGTATATGATATTCTTGCACAATCGGCCCTAGCTAAATTCATTTTGAAGCTTCCACACTTCATTCTAGAGCTGGATGCTCATCATGAAAGTTCATAGCAATGGCCATGTAACTGCAATGTGATGATGCCGAAACTAACAAACTAAATGACCTAAACATCATATAATCCTACTATACTCTCCGCCTGCCTACATATTATTTGGAGACCATAATAATTTTCTCAGCAGTAGTTAGTCAGTAAGTATTGTTTGATCGCCGTTTCAAGAACATCACAGTTTCGGATTTCCACCGTCTTTGCGGTGAATGATGCATGTTTTTCTCCTGTGCTTGCATGTGGCCTTTGTTTGCTGACCGCCGTTCCAACAGGGGCCACTGAGCTTTTATCCCACTAATGAATCTTTCTAAATTGGTATTGATGAATTTGGACATTGGCAACGAAGATATCACAGTATTTCATACCATGTTTTTGATTATTAATGTTAGAATTTTGAATTATTCATCCTAATATAATTTCAGGAATTTCCACGATTTTTTTGATCGGTCTTGAACATGGACCTCCATGACTCGAGTCCCCTAGTCCCGTCAGCCGAGTCCGAGACTGAGTCCGAGTCATTGAAATCCGGAGTCCGAGTGCCGATACCGGTCCTTGAAAATCGGCTCCGAGACCGGTCCCCTCGAGACCCCTCTCTGCCCTAGCTCCTTCATGATGACCATTTCGGATTCTGATATCGCGGAACCATGTTAGAGGTTAATTGATTTGACTTTGCATGGCTTGTTTAACCCTCCTCCGGCCAGGGAATTGGCGTACCTAGAAACGCCGAGGAGCTCTGTCGTCTCACAAATGGTTCCTGAGACAGTTTCTTTTTTTCTGCCCCTTAGGAAGCATATTAGCTCAGTCCGTAGAACTCCAGACGCAAAACCATTGATTGCGAGTTCGTAGCTCATTGGAAGCTCGAGGACTTTCCGCAGTGCTGTTGGACAGGCATGTCTCCCTTCCGAAATGTTCCAGCCACGCCACCCCGTGTTAAGTGGGTACTTTGTGACTTGACTTGTGAATAATCGAGCACTGTATTTGGCGGTCTTATTTGGAATCCCCCGTGAACATGATCAGGGGTAATATCTGTAAATCGCTTTGACCGAGTCTTTTCGACCTTGAAAAGCGCTATATAAGAACCTAGAAATATTTATTGTTATTTCTCCATTTATTGATCCACCATTGTAGGACGAGGATGCAGATGAGGATTCTGCAGAGAACTCCTACCTCGTCTCCTGGGATGGGGATGCGTCTGGTGACGCGTGAGCCTACATATGACCTTCCTCCACCACCGTCCATGACAAGAGAACCAAAGGTAGGATGTCCCTTTGCACACAGATCTCCATTGGAGATCGGATTAGCTCACTTGGTAGAGCCTAGGACTGGTGATTGAAAAGTTTCGATTTTGAATCGCAATGATGATTGACTTTCTCCCGGTACCTCAGGCAAGGTAGTCTTTGTCTCCCTTGCCCTCCCCACACCCATGCGATAATGGGAACCTGTGAGGAATTTGAGTACAACTGCGCCTATACTTGGCAGCAAGTAATACTCGTCGGAGAGCGGACCGGTTTCCTGGGATCAGGGTAATATCTGTAATCGCTTTGGGACGTCTAGACGTTGTATATCACTATATAAGCCCGCGAATATTAATCTTATTCGCAACTTGTTTACCTGTAGTTCAGCCCCAGTGGTTCCCGGTACTGCTCTAGTTGGTATGCCTTGCGACACTGATTTGCCAAAAGTTCAAAAAGGTTTTTAAAACCGAAGAAGTTCATAACTTGATCCTAAGCATGTCTGCCTTTCATAAGACGGGGAATTTATAGCACTGTTTGTGGGGGAGGCGATGAGGTTACAAGGATTCTATTTCAAAAGAACACATCCATGTTCAAATCATTGGGCAAGGGTTTTATCCCAAAATGGAATGATACATACCCATGCAAAAATGCAGCAACGTTTGTAAGATACAAAATTTTGCAATTACCTCTGGGTGACATCATTGCCATGTTTTTCCCGGACAAGTAAAGTCTCACACCTATCAAGTGTTGTATCAACGACAAAGTAGGGAAATCATAAATATTTCACAAATTCCGACCCAGAATGACCATGTTTTCAATATGTTAATTCTGACGAGAAGAGGGGTGGAAATTTGCAGTTTTGTGTTCTTTGATTGTGTACTTTTTCCTCAGAGGAGTTTTCAAAAGTTGTTGTTCACGCTGTCTGGCATGCCAGAATGCCCGTGTACTCGAATGACCTCTGGCTTCATCGTATTGTTATACTGTAACAGTTAACTGGTCATCAGTATTACATAATAGGCATTAGAGCAGTATGAGCACCGAGCTGGCATACGATTGCTCGGGGGAAGTATAAATTGTTATTAGGAGGGACATCAATTAGAGAAGTTTTCTTAGGCCATCACACTGCCAGTGGCATCGATAGCGATTGCTTCCAACTAAATTATTTTACGAGGTGATATCAGCTATACAGGGGAACCACTGTTGCCAATGTATAATTGCTGTCACAGCAGCTGGTAGCATATAGCTTGCTTCTGTCATCGTTAGAAGTTGCTCGTCCATCGTGATCGATCACCTCAGGGACATATTAATGACAAAAGTAAAGAAAACCATTGCAAATGAACGAACTACCAGAAGTATTCCTTGATCCTTTCGTCTCCTTCATGATAAATTTGTGTCCATTGAATAAATGTTCCGCGCAAAGGAGGTACAAAAATAGATGGCAGCATCAACAGCATCAGCATCATCGCGATCGTGAGTCGTCACCATGCATAAAATTTACCTCCTTACACGGCACTGCAGACTATTTCAAACTCGTTACCTGCCATTCACAACTAATGACATTCTTGTCAAAACTAACCCTGGGAATGGAACATGGAAAACAATTTTCTTGTTATTTTTTGGTTGGGAATCTCTGCATGTGGTCAGCCATTATAAAACACCAAAATCCTCCAAGGGAATGAATTGTTCTCCCGAAAACAGGAACATGGAAATGATAAATTGTTTTTATTGCGTCAAAATTAATCACATCCCTATCGCGCAAAAGTTTTTGAATCATGATATTCAAATCAGTACCTAGCGCGCGTTTTTGGCACTACAAAAAAAGGAGGCGCTGATCGACTCACGATCGTGTATCGCCTCAAGATCGTCACTTAACACCTTGAGGTTGAACTGTTTTTTTACTTTGAACCATTTTTCATAGCAACCTCCGGAATTAACGAGATTCTTGGCCCATCGGTGATCATGAAACACAAAATACTTGTCCGGTGCGCTATTTTAACTGGAACTCCTTTTGTTTCAAGGGCGACAGGATACAGGCACATAGTACTCTTTGGTTCATTTTGTTTTGTTCATATCATTCACTTTTTCAATTGAATTAGCACAATGATCAATATGAATGTTGTATAGTCTACTTCAAAGAACCCGGCTACTGTGGATATTTATATTTCCATGTTTACCAATACTCAATCTACCTAATATTGCCCATGAAGAGGTCCGTGAACTGCCATTGGGCCGTCATGACCGAAATTTTTTACCCATATACTTTAATAGGACTACTCTCCCCCCCCCCCCCCCCCACCTCCTTTCTGCAGATTGTGTGTTGTTGATATTACTACTAGGTTTTATATCACTTCTCCATACCACCCTAGTGTTATTAAGAATTGTACTTCACTCCATCCCACCTCATTCAGTTCATAGGACCGATAGCCCCAGAATCCAATGATGACACTCCTTTACTGGATTGACTCTGCTATTTAGAATATGGAATGAAACAGAACAGTACATCATGGTTTTGTAACTTTGCTATGTCTAGTGCAAGGCATGTACAACTACTTCTGGCATCACCCACCCCACCTAGCTATAGCCTAGAGGAAAAAATGTCCCCCACACCCGTGCTGAAAGGTGATTGCACTACTTGCATCGGCTTACATGCACACACACTGCCACTCTTCACATCCATGTGTCCTGCCTCAACTTGCTTCCCACTTCCTCCCTGCAAGTTAGAATCGAGACGACCAACTGCATGTTGCTGATACAATGTTAGACATATGAATATAATTGGCTTGTCGTTTGGTTTAGCTCACAAGGTACATTTTCCTTCTCCCGCATATTTAATTACATTTGCCCCCTATTGCCTCAGTTTCCAGTTAATAAGATGGCTCCATGCATAGGATTGGCGCTGGAACTCAGGCACAAAGGGTAGCCACCATATTCATCCTAATAGAAGGGTACTGCATGAATGCAAACACTGACTTAGGCATACACATTCATTGGACAATCGATTCGCAGGTAGCACATTAACAAAAAAAGATATGCATGTCAAGGCATACAGTATAACAAACATATGAAAGATACCACCCCTATTTATTGTGATCATGGCTCATAATTTTCCTCGTCTCATCGTCAAAGACACCAAAATTGTCGACAAAACTTCAGACTTCCAGTCTGATCTTCACTGTGTTCGATCTTAGGAACACTAAAATCGTGGAGTGGGCAGGTGGGCTTTTTTATTAGTGCATGAGCTTCTATTTTATTTAATTGTTAGGTTTTGCTGATGACTGTGCATTCTGAAATTCTGTTTACCAGACTCAACTCTTACGACCTGTCATGGTTGATGGGGCTCATTGTTCAAAATCACTATTAATATGATGAAGACACAGATCTGCTGAATACCTGAATTCTCAAAGTGCAGCTGATACTACTACGATGATCGTATAATGGGGTGAGCCTAATCAAGTTCATAGCCATACAATGGCTATGGTAAAATGAGACTTCGGCCTCGATCTTCAGTGAATATGTGTTCCTGTTCAATCATTTGTTTTTTCCACAATGAATCTTGTGCAGGATATTATAACATTGTCATAATAACAATGAATAATAATAATCGGGTAGGTATTTAGAAGCGTTGTTATATTGAGATCATATAGCTCTGTACAATTTGTGCAACACCATGCAAACACAGAAAGAGTGCACTAGCACACCCAGCACATGAGTAGGTCTTGAAGTTAGGCCTGAATATGGCCTAAGAAACAGACTTTCCAATGCTACTGGTCAATCCCTATTACATGTGGGAGCCGTGCTAGAGATCGAAGACTCCCAAATCAGCTGATTACAAAATAGGAAGTGGGAGAAAAGTGAACTTGGAACCCTGATCAGCTGGCTTGTTGCGAACTCAGTGCATGATACTGCAGTATACATTTGTTGACATGGAATCATATTGGTCTGGTAAGAGAGCTCCTCAGAACAGGTTTGGCAGCTCTCAACAGTTGATGGGTGTCTTCTCGCGGACTATATGGAGACTGTACAAGAGGAAAATGTTACAATGTGCATGCGGGGAATGCAAACAAGGCAAGAGTACAAACAAACCGACCACTCATTGAGTTATTGTTGTGCTTTTCATTCAGAATGTACGCAATTAAAAAAAAGTGTGTACCAATTCAATTCCATTCTTTTTCTAGGGGGGGGGGGGCGAGAGGGGTGAAAGAGTAGATAGAAGTTTTGGCATAGCATTTGTGAACTTTCATGTCGGCAGGATAAGACATATCTTGAAGAGCTTCTTGTGCATGGTTCCTCTACTGAAGTGCATATCATGTGCCTGCATACTCCAGGGATCTCCGACATGATGATATTGTATCATGGTCCTGACAGGTGACAATTTAAATATACTGCTGGTTATCCAGTGTCATGTCTAATGGTTTGCACATAGGCCTACATATCGGACTAAATATCATTCTCGTAAGATTTTAGTACCAGGGATTGGTGAAGTCACAATCTTGGATAATTTTGAATATTGAATTTGTGCTTAGGACTCACGCGAGGCTATATTGTGACTCAGGTGACAATGATCTATTTTCCATGTGAATATTGGAAGATCCTACAGGCTTGACAATTGACAGAAATTTTCAAGGACCTAACATCCTCTAATGATATTTTAGATCAGTTTCACACTATTGCAAATTTAATTTAATATCATAAACCACAACTTAGAATTGTGAACTAATTATATACATGCCACTACTTTTCTTGGATATTTTTTTTATGGTATACTCGCCGAGCAGAGATCGAACATATTCAAGGCCCAGTAAGAGTGCGGACATGGATACTGCACGTTATTTTCAGCTTTGAATTCATCACCAGGCAAACAGAATAAGGCAATGCCTCCTCGGTGGTACCTCACTGTGAGGTGGGGGTATTCAGCGCAGACGGCAAATTGCCTATCCCTCGTTTGTCCCTGCTCCAATCCCTTGTGCTGAGCACCCAGTGATAAAGCATCAGGTACAACTTTTTAGGTCTTTGGTATGATGGGATGCGAACCCGTCTCCCGGGTGGAGAGCCGACGCTTTACCAATTGTGCCAATCAGTACTGGAAGAGTTCATGGATATCATGGTTCTAGGGCTGTCTCCGTCTCCACCACCACTGTTTGTCATCTCCACGGATGCCCATCTCTGCTGCAGCCACTGTCAACTTTGGGCATTAGCGCAATAACTTCATCACTGCATATCCACTGCCCTTTATTTTGCAGGTTCAATTCACACAAACTTTGAGGGTGGGGACAGGTGATGGTCTTGAGAAATATGATAGTGATGTTTTTTTTGTTTTTTTAATTCTCTATCTTTGTTGGATTCGAGCGAAACTTGGTCGATGTGGGGACTGCTGTTACCCTAACAACATGACCTGGTTTTATTCAACAAGTGGCCTACAGACGGGGTCCTGACAACAGTGTGTGACATTTCAAGTCACTGGAGGTCAAATGGACATAACTTGATGTGCTTTCCCTGGTTAATTTCTGTGAGGACATACACAGCGGTTAACAGCCTGCACATGTCTGGTTCATATTATGTCATCACGATAAAAGGTTTTGAACAGTGACACTCTGCCACTTTAAATGGTGCTGCTAGTCTTTCAGTAGCAGTAGGAAATAGTTCAGCAAGTTAGGATGTACTTAATAAGTAGCAGTAGCTCATACTGACCAGATCAGAGAGGCCCTAGCTGATCATATACCTTCTGCTAGAAATATGGCAAGGGCAAATTATACGCTCTTGTAGCTCACACATTGGCTAGTTGAATCCTTGTTAATCAGTGCACCTCAATGGGTCATTTTGTTTTCCAAATTGTTCTCCCCAGTGGCCCTGATATAATTGCCCATTGATAGTTCACAGGTCTAAGAATATCATGAGACCGGAGATTTCAAATATTTTTGGCAGAGTTATGTCTATGGGTGTTTCGAGTTCTAACATTATTTATTTTGTGTCTGGTTATTGTTTTATTGTATTATTGTGAGTGCAATATCACAAATTGAAATTCAATGCACTGAACAAACAAATAAACAATAGGACAAGACAACTACAATTGTTTTGAGAGTAGAGCTGTTCTCAATTCAGAAGAACGTGTGGTGTAAAAATTATACCCGTCAACTACCTTCAGTGGCGTTCGCACACAGAGGGTTTTGAGGTTTTAGAGTTGCTTTAATTTGCACACATCCCTACAAAGAAAAGAAAAGTGTGTGGCCCCCAACCTGTGTCAGGAAAACACACGTGTTTACCATTGACAAAGTGTGGCAAAATTCAAAGACAATAATAGAGTCAAAATATGTGGCAAAACTGTGATTTTGGAACAAATTTTCTGGGTCAACCTGTGTTTTTTACCACAGGTTTTCCCCACATTAACTGTCTTGACACGTGTGTGTCAAAACCTGTGGAAACACCGGGCAAACCTGTGTTTAGGAGAATTCGTGGCAATACATGGCAATGTGTGGTAACGTGTGTCAACCTTTGTCGTAAATCTGTGGTAACCCGTGGGTCATTACTTAGTGCATAGTTTGGGGTAATCTATTTTAATCCAGAGAATAAGATTCCCCGGTGAATTTTGAGCCTGCCACAGCTTTTCCACAGGTTTGCCCCATGTAGTGTCTGGCAATGACACAGTTTTTACTTTGCTAATTTAGACCACAAAAACCTGTGTCATTTGCTGGTACCATATTTTCCCGGTTTGAAGGGGCAAGCTGTGGCAATGTGGGGCAACAACCAAACCTGTGGCAATGTCACAGGTTTTACCTGGGAAATGTGGTTTTTTGAACAAATTGCCACAGCCTTTTTTTGAAGGGATTCTAACAATTGGGATGTTGCAGACTGCACTTACCTTTCCACCACTAACCTAGAGGCTTGTGGAGTTTTCAGCTGGCATAATTATGAGTGGCGAAGGAGGCCACCTTCGGGCCGTACAATTAGGCCAAATCTATAGTTGGTATGTAGCATGCAACCGTCTGACAGGTATTGTAAAAGGTGAGTGCCACAATCGCTTACACATTGCCTCGACAGGGCTTTGGGGCAATTTAAGGGGGCTGTAAAATAAATTTATTTATCAAAGGGGACCCAGGGTGATGGGGGGTTGGGAGAATTAGGAGGATAGGAGGGGGGGTAGGGGTGAGTGGAGGGATTAGAAGGAGGATGGAAAGGTTTAATTTCCAGCAAAGTAGGCCCGAGGAGTGGGGCGGGGGAGATTGCAGTACAGTCAGCCAGGAAGTTATCACAAGATGCAGTTTCCTCTTCCCACAGGACTGCTACTAGTTGCCTGATACAGCAGTAGCAGCCATACAGTTGCTACAGACAAGGAAAACCTAATTAGTATCAACGTGAGGTGCATTATAGGAGAAGAGGAAATGATATAAGTAACATTTATTCAACGGTCTGGATTATATATGACTTCATTATCTCTCCTGATCGACAAAATTAGATTCATTTACTGAAAGATAATGCAGGGTGGTCCTTGTTTACAGTTGTGATGATCCTGGCAGTAGATGTTTGTTTGATCAGAATGGCGTATGTGATGGTGCTCTGTAACTACACTGTTTACAAACCTTAGAAGATAGATACGTGCACTGTTTAACATTGGTGAGATCGTGCTTCTAGCTTGCTTGGCTCAGTGAAATATTAAGGTCGTCTGATGTTGCTGATGGCTAATGTGGGATAATGTGAAATTGTCATCCAACGTATCAATGTCCCAGCCAGGGCTCGGGTATACATAACTTTATGTTAAACAAATGCAATTAAAAGTCCAGTTGTAGCCCACCGTGTTTCGTAATTGGTGCAGTGTAGATTCAATTGATAGTGAACAGAACCTTTTTTGAATCTAGTTGGAAGTGTTATTGGCTGAAATAATAATTCCCTGATTGTTTGTATCCTTGATTAGAATTTTGAAAATGTATACTCAGTAGTGTCACAAAGAGGGGTCAGGGAGGGGCACCCTCATAAACGAGGTGTCGCCAAAAAAGTAAAATGTGAAATATTGAATAGTGTATGGTAGGGTGTAAGAGAGTGTTAGGGTGAGCGGCCCACAAGGTAGCAATTTCTGTGGCCGCCAGTGTTTCCGTTCCTCAATTGATGTCCATGAAGATCTAAAGGGGATGGTCCAGCTCTGCAGATGGGGGGGGGACCCGGTTGGGTCTCCTGACCCCCTACAAACTACGCTTGTGATGCCACTGTGTATAATGCGACTTAGTCAGACTTCGAATTGCGTGATATTTCAGGAGGATCTGTTTTCACCTGAACAAAGTTCATGGAGAGACTGAGTAACCACTTGTATGTGTGTGTTCGTCTGGCCCTGCTCATTTGGCAGATTTCTCCGAAACCATAAGACAGATTTTATTTATATCGTGTGTGATCTGATTGCAATCTCGGCATGAGAGTCGCTGATTGAGTAGGGTACTAATTAGTCTATTTTATATAATTCATTGTGTGAGCTCATTGGCAAATTAACAAACGAATAGTGGTTGTGGTTTTGTCATGAAGGTGAAGAATAGCAGACACAAGAATCCTTGAATATTTAGCATAGCTAATTATGTTGATTAAGCAGTCTAATTTGCATGATTTGTTCGGTTTTATTGGGTTTTTACCAAACTTGGTGGATATGGTCTAGTGTAGTTCAGAGGTAATCTAACATAATTTCAGGATTTTGCCCTCTGTCTGGAGTAATCGAAGATGTGAGTGGGGTCATATATTGGAGTTCATTTAACACATCTAATTTGCATGATCCATGCAGTTTTTTAGGTTTTTTGGAATGATTAACATGAAACTCTGGTCCTGATCAATTAAAAGTGGGAGAAGGGACTGCAGGAGGTTAAATGAAATTACTAATTTGTATTTTAATAATTCAATCACATTTAAATTCTAGGAGGTTGAATGCCTTCTGTGTCCAGCGGGAATTTTATAGTTGACTAATTGGCCTGTACAAATTAGCTCGGTCCAGCCAAAGTAATATTTGCTGTTATATGAAGCCTATAGCATGTAAGGTATTCAGTTGTTAGTTTTGCCGCCACTATTCTCGTACATAATACAGCCACAGACCACAGTCCACGTTGCTTTTAGAGGCACTGTGGCTATTGACACAAAGCTATGAGGTGCCTACACCTTAATTTGTTGGTTCATACCGATGGAACTATTTGGTTGCCCTAGACACCAAGTAGGGTCTATAGAAGTCGGTAGGTCCACCTACATATTGGTTAACAGTTTGATCCACCTTATTTCACCTAGATATGTCTCAACAATGTGATATCACCCTAAACCTACTGATGTCAGTTGAAGGCTCATCGTTAGCTTCCTATTGCAACTGCAAATTAAATTGAGGAAATACCTGCTCATGCAGACTCAATGCAAATTTAATTCTTTATATGTCTTTGCACAAGGCCATGATGAACTCAATTTCAAGGGGATGCACACAATTTTCAAGATCTATAGATGCAAACATTCATTGACTTTCGCAGACAAAAAAATACCTTGCACGTTTCACTTACTGAGGAGTAAAAATCAGCATATACTGACAATCATTTGTTCCCCTCATGACAATCATTGGACTCCAGCAATTATTGTCCATGACACAAAAATGAAAGGAGTTTGGGAACTTTGAAATTGGAGATTCGGGTAATCAAACACGCTCTCTCCATCTGTGCTAGTTTCAATTGAAGCAATTAGGTGCAATTTAAAAATGTGAGTTTTTTTTTTTTCCACTGACCTTTTATCTCATAGGAGACCATGTGGACTGCTATACCTCTTTCCCCCCCCCCCATCCATTCTCATGCACCTCCAGCCATAGTATTTATATCCCTGTGACACTAGAATTGTCGGGATATTATGGTTTTTGGTGTGTAGCCGCCGCCACCTAGGCGCCCGCCTGAAACTGTTTTAGGCGTTACCGCAAAACTCTTTAACGCTTTATTTGATTGGACTGAAACCTGGTATACATGTCCGTCTCTCAGACTCCTCAGAGGAGTTCGAAATGGGCTTCACTGCAATGCTGGTGGGCCGTCATTTGCATAATTTACACATTTTTTAAGTTAGTCGGATTTTGAACAAAACTTGGAGGGTGGGAAGGTACTATACTTTCTCCCATAAACGTTAGGGTCCATTTCAAAGGTAATAGGAGGTCAAATTTGGTTGCGCAATAACTCTTTACATGCTAATTCCATTGATTGGACTGAAACTTGGTATACATCTCTGTCTCCTCAGAACTCTCAGAGGAGTTCGAAAGTGGCTTCCCTGCGATGCTGTTGGCCGCTCAATTTCATATTTACACACATTTTTTTTCAAGGTTTTTGGATTTGAACAAACTTTGGTTAGGGTAGTACTATCTTTGCTCCCGTAAACGTTAAGATCAATTCAAGGTAATCGTAGGTCCCAATTTGGTGGTGCGATTTGTCCAAACTTTGTCCAGATGTGAACGAAACGGTGGATATGGGGGCTACATTTGTTCTCGACATAGTTAAAGGTCTTTTCAAGGCCCTTGTGGGTCAACTTTGCATAATTCATGTGACTGTTTTGTAACTCCTGATTACAAACAAAACTTGGGGGTGATGAAGTCTATATTGATTTCTGTCCAAAATGGGGTCTTTATGGGGTGTTTAGATACTTCTACCCATGATTGCTCAAAGCGGGGATATCACGTGGGCGATTTACCCGCTTACACCTGTCTAGTTTGTGATGGATCAGTATGATCATTTATAATGCTATTCTATTTTTACTGTAGTATAGCTCGATCAGGGAGGGCAACTCTCCGTCCTCATTCCCAATTCTCTCATTCCTGAGCAATCCTGATTCATCGGTTCTGTTCATATGGACACTCATGGAGGTAACTTGAGTGGCTGTGTGTTCGCACCTATTCCCCGTAGTGCTGCTCATATGGCCAGTGAAATCTTTCAAGAACTGTTGGTGTCATAATAAACTGACCCAGTCATGACTGAAATTTCTTGAACCACTGTAGCTATATAACTGTATGTAACTTTTTGGTGGGAGCATTGAATGTTAATGTAGGGCATATGTGCCCACACATCTTAATCAAACAAACTTGTAGAATATATGCACCTACCTGTATATTGATAACAGAGTGACGCATAAACAAATATTGAGAGAGAGTGTCATTCTATCACACTTATGAACAATCATAGCTTGTTTCCCAGCTAAGTCCATGTGGGATATTTGTTGAGTCAAGATCACGCAGGTAGGGTTTTGTTTACACGAGGGAATATTAATCTATTTACCCCTGAGTATGTTTTTTTCCTCTCTAGGGTTGAGAGGGAACTACAGTCCAACAACTTTGAATGAACTTGCTGCTTTTTATATGCCACAAAGGAACAAATGGCTTCTCTCTTATAAATTCTCTAGTATGAGGGCCAACTGCTGTTCATATATTTTGCAGAAAGTTTCGCAGCTATTCACATGTGTATAGGGTTTTGTCTCTTCCCCATAAAAAATTAGCATTTGTAATTAGTCGAGAGTGTTACATATGAGTCGCAAAAATGCTGTAGATTTGGTACTTTCCAGTGCTATAAAAACCTGTAAGCTAAATCAATATGGCTTCCCTCATGTATTGTCTCTACCATCGCCATGTTGAAGGATAATAATAACTTTTTTAAGACTTCACTAGAAAGTTGTAATACTTTTATATTCACATGTCAGGGATCAACGTCCTTTGTTTTGTATGAACGGGAATTATTGGAGAGTGTTGGCATTATGTTACAAACTGCTGGATAAATTTGTTCAGCCCAGTCCATATGCCACCTGTGAGCGTGGAACTGCGCTCGTTGTTTGCCCCAAAAAACGAAACAAAGCTGCTCTCTTGGGCTGTCCATATGTAGGCCATGTATGAGGCCGAATATCACTGTAATTAGCGTAGATTGTTACATATATGTCAAATTGCTGGATAATTTGGTACGTTCAGTGGCCATATGAGACCTGTGAGCAGCAGTTTATATTCTCTGACCATTCACCTCCCTAGGTTTATTTCCTCCGTGGTTGTAGAAGTATTGAAAATCAAAAAAAAATTCTATTGAACATGAAAATAGCCTCCGTTTTTTGAGGGGGGGGGGGGTGAAGGAGAATGCTTTTGTGCAGTCTGCAAAATAATTTCTGAATATAGGAAGTGGATCAATTTTTTTTCTTCCCTTGGTATGATACTGCAGACCTTATATATGGAATAAGGCAATGAGTCTATGGCTTAGTCAGCACAATGCAGACCTCATACATGGAATAAGGCAATGAGTCTATGGCTTAGTCAGCACAATGCAGACCTCATACATGGAATAAGGCAATGAGTCTATGGCTTAGTCAGCACAATGCAGACCTCATACATGGAATAAGGCAATGAGTCTATGGCTTAGTCAGCACAATGCAGACCTCATACATGGAATAAGGCAATGAGTCTATGGCTTAGTCAGCACAATGCAGACCTCATACATGGAATAAGGCAATGAGTCTATGGCTTAGTCAGCACAATGCAGACCTCATACATGGAATAAGGCAATGAGTCTATGGCTTAGTCAGCACAATGCAGACCTCATACATGGAATAAGGCAATGAGTCTATGGCTTAGTCAGCACAATGCAGACCTCATACATGGAATAAGGCAATGAGTCTATGGCTTGGTCAGCACAATGCAGACCTCATACATGGAATAAGGCAATGAGTCTATGGCTTAGTCAGCACAATGCAGACCTCATACATGGAATAAGGCAATGAGTCTATGGCTTAGTCAGCACAATGCAGACCTCATACATGGAATAAGGCAATGAGTCTATGGCTTAGTCAGCACAATGCAGACCTCATACATGGAATAAGGCAATGAGTCTATGGCTTAGTCAGCACAATGCAGACCTCATACATGGAATAAGGCAATGAGTCTATGGCTTAGTCAGCACAATGCAGACCTCATACATGGAATAAGGCAATGAGTCTATGGCTTAGTCAGCACAATGCAGACCTCATACATGGAATAAGGCAATGAGTCTATGGCTTGGTCAGCACAATGCAGACCTCATACATGGAATAAGGCAATGAGTCTATGGCTTAGTCAGCACAATGCAGACCTCATACATGGAATAAGGCAATGAGTCTATGGCTTGGTCAGCACAATGCAGACCTCATACATGGAATAAGGCAATGAGTCTATGGCTTGGTCAGCACAATGCAGACCTCATACATGGAATAAGGCAATGAGTCTATGGCTTAGTCAGCACAATGCAGACCTCATACATGGAATAAGGCAATGAGTCTATGGCTTAGTCAGCACAATGCAGACCTCATACATGGAATAAGGCAATGAGTCTATGGCTTAGTCAGCACAATGCAGACCTCATACATGGAATAAGGCAATGAGTCTATGGCTTGGTCAGCACAATGCAGACCTCATACATGGAATAAGGCAATGAGTCTATGGCTTGGTCAGCACAATGCAGACCTCATACATGGAATAAGGCAATGAGTCTATGGCTTAGTCAGCACAATGCAGACCTCATACATGGAATAAGGCAATGAGTCTATGGCTTAGTCAGCACAATGCAGACCTCATACATGGAATAAGGCAATGAGTCTATGGCTTAGTCAGCACAATGCAGACCTCATACATGGAATAAGGCAATGAGTCTATGGCTTAGTCAGCACAATGCAGACCTCATACATGGAATAAGGCAATGAGTCTATGGCTTAGTCAGCACAATGCAGACCTCATACATGGAATAAGGCAATGAGTCTATGGCTTGGTCAGCACAATGCAGACCTCATACATGGAATAAGGCAATGAGTCTATGGCTTAGTCAGCACAATGCAGACCTCATACATGGAATAAGGCAATGAGTCTATGGCTTAGTCAGCACAATGCAGACCTCATACATGGAATAAGGCAATGAGTCTATGGCTTAGTCAGCACAATGCAGACCTCATACATGGAATAAGGCAATGAGTCTATGGCTTAGTCAGCACAATGCAGACCTCATACATGGAATAAGGCAATGAGTCTATGGCTTAGTCAGCACAATGCAGACTTTATACATGGAATGAGGCAATTAGTCTATGGCATGATCAGTGCGTTGCAGGCCTTATACATGGAATAAGGCAATTAGTCTGATCTATGGCATGGACAGCCTGCTGCAGACCTTATATATGGAATAAGCAATGAGTCTATGGCATGGTCAGCATGCTGCAGGCCTCATCCATGGAATAAGGCAATGATCTATGGCATGGACAGCCTGCTGCAGACCTTATATATGGAATAAGGCAATGAGTCTATGGCATGGTTAGTGCATTGCAGGCCTTATACATGGAATAAGGCAATTAGTCTGATCTATGGCATGGACAGCCTGCTGCAGACCTTATATATGGAATAAGCAATGAGTCTATGGCTTAGTCAGCACATGCAGACCTCATACATGGAATAAGGCAATGAGTCTATGGCATGGTCAGCATGCTGCAGGCCTCATCCATGGAATAAGGCAATGAGTCTATGGCTTGGTCAGCACAATGCAGACCTCATACATGGAATAAGGCAATGAGACTATGGCAAGGTCAGCACACTGCAGACCAATATATATGGAATAAGCAATGAGTCTATGGCTTAGTCAGCACAATGCAGACCTCATACATGGAATAAGGCAATTAGTCTGATCTATGGCATGGACAGCCTGCTGCAGACCTTATATATGGAATAAGCAATGAGTCTATGGCTTGGTCAGCACAATGCAGACCTCATACATGGAATAAGGCAATGAGTCTATGGCTTGGTCAGCACACTGCAGACCTCATACATGGAATAAGGCAATGAGTCTATGGCTTGGTCAGCACACTGCAGACCTCATACATGGAATAAGGCAATGAGTCTATGGCTTGGTCAGCACAATGCAGACCTCATACATGGAATAAGGCAATGAGTCTATGGCTTGGTCAGCACACTGCAGACCTCATACATGGAATAAGGCATGAGTCTATGGCTTGGTCAGCACACTGCAGACCTCATACATGGAATAAGGCAATGAGTCTATGGCTTGGTCAAGCACAAATGCATACCTCATATATGGAATGAGGCAATGAGACTATGGCAAGGTCAGCACAATGCAGACCTCATACATGGAATAAGGCAATGAGTCTATGGTTGGTCAGCACAATACAGCCCTCATACATGGAATAAGGCAATGAGTCTATGGCTTGGTCAGCACAATGCAGACCTCATACATGGAATAAGGCAATGAGACTATGGCAAGGTCAGCACACTGCAGACCTCATACATGGAATAAGGCAATGAGTCTATGGCTTGGTCAGCACACTGCAGACCTCATACATGGAATAAGGCAATGATTCTATGGCATGGTCAGCATGCTGCAGGCCTCATACATGGAATAAGGCAATGAGGTCACCAGAGATCAAAGTCAGAAAACAACCCACCTTGTCATCACGGTAAGTCCGGAACCGGTTTTGTCCGATCAAGTTGGAACTTGAGTATAGCTTTAATAAGGGGAGTACAGGAGCCCTATTGTTTTTGGTCCAGGTCAGGGATGAATTTTGGTCAAAATAGAAAATTTGTGAAAAGTTGATATTTTGGCCAATTTTGGCTTGTAAACACAATAACTCGACCCCACCTGGAGGGATTGGGAGCCAATATATGGTATGTGCGTTCCCAATAATGAGTACATGAACCTATTGTTTTGGGGTCAGGTCATCTGAGGTCACCAGAGGTCATAGTCTGAAAACTTCGTAAACACAACAAGCCCAGAATGGTTAGTCCGATCAAGTTGGAACTTGAGTATAGCTTTAATAAGGGGAGTACAGGAGCCCTATTGTTTTTGGTTTAGGTCGAGGATGATTGTGGTGTAAAATAGAAAATGTATATTTTGGCTAATTTTGGCTAAACATGAACCTATTGTTCTGGGGTCAGGTCAGAGGTCATCTGAGGTCACCAGAGGTCACAGTCTGAGAACCTTGTAAACACGATAAGTCCAGAATAGTTGGTCTGATCAGGTTGAAATTTGGTGTGTAGCTTTCTTATGGGGAGAACAGGTACCCTATTGTTTCTGGTATAGGTCAGGGGTGAATTTTAGTCAAAATAGAAAATTTGTGAAAAGTTGATATTTTGGCCAATTTTGGCTTGTAAACATGATAACTCGACCCCACCTAGATGGATAAGGCTTGTACTTGGTATGTGTGTTCCCTATGATGAGTACATGAACTCTATGGTGTCGTTGTAAGGGTCAGGGTCATCTGAGGTCACCAGAGGTCACAGTCTGAGAACCTTGTAAACACGATAAGTCCAGAATAGTTGGTCTGATCAGGTTGAAATTTGGTGTGTAGCTTTCTTATGGGGAGTACAGGAACCCTACTATTTTCGGAATTGATTTTTTTTTTAGGTAAAAATAGGAAATTCCGTAGTAAAAAGTTAATATTTGGGCAATTTTGGCTGTAAATATGATAACTGAGACCACTGGAAGGATGAAGCTCATACTTAGCATGTGTGTTCCCCAGGATGAGTACAGTAGTTCATGAACTCTATTGTTTTGAGGTAGGTCAGAGGTCATCTGAGGTCACCAGAGGTATAAGTCTGAAAACCTTGTGAAAAGAAGGAGCCCTATTGTTTTTGGTTTAGGGAAGATGAATTTTGGTGTAAAATAGAAAATGTATATTTTGGCTAATTTTGGCTAAACATGAACCTATTGTTCTGGGGTCAGGTCAGAGGTCATCTGAGGTCACCAGAGGTCACAGTCTGAGAACCTTGTAAACACGATAAGTCCAGAATAGTTGGTCTGATCAGGTTGAAATTTGGTGTGTAGCTTTCTTATGGGGAGTACAGGAACCCTGTTGTTTTCTGGTTCTAGTCAGGCAAATGTTGATCAAAATAGAAAATTTGTGAAAAGTCAATATTTTGGCCAATTTTGGCTTGTAAACATAACTTGACTCCATCTGGATAGATGAAGCCCATATTTGATATGTGTGTTCCCCAGGATGAGTACATGAACTAGATTGTTTTGGGGTCAGGTCAGAGAACGTCTGAGGTCACCAGCGGTCAAAAGCTGGAAACCTTGAACTTTCGTGTGTAGCTTTCTTATCAAGAGTATAGGAACCCTATTGGTGGTTGGGAAAAAGGGAAATTTGCAGACGTGATGTTTGCCCATAAATGAGTGGTCAATTTCCCATCCATCTTTGTGTTTGGCTATAGTTTGTCAAAAAGAGTCAAGGAACCGCTAAGCTTTTGGCTTCTGGTTACGTTTTCTGTTCGTAATCATGCACATTTTACCGAGCATATACACCGCTTTCATGTCATCAAATATAAAATTTTTAAAAGACGAGCTGCTCGTAATGATGCATGGTGACACAATAGTCAATTGTTAATGGTTTAGTTTTGCCCAAATTAATTGTTATATATATATAAACAGAAACAGCTATTCCCACATGACAATTAAGTGCCAAATTTGGTAATGTTTTATACCCGAGGCAGTATGAAAAGTGAGGCATTTTGTAAGAAAGAAATAAGTGAGAGGTTACTTTTGCTGACTCCTGGCCTAATTTTGGCTGTCTCCTAACAAAACATGGAGATTTTACCCATTTTACCCCATTGTTCCTCCCCCCCCCCCCAGGTTCAGGCACGTAGTCAGCCTTCCAGGTCAGATGAGGCGAGCCAATTTTTCATGGTTTGGGCATTTAGTCCCGGCCCCGGCATTTCTATCCGCTAACGGGAGTGATGAGCAGGGCGGGGGAGGGGGGAAGAAGGTGTCCCATAGATCTGTGGGGATTCAAAAAGTAGGCTTCCTCACACCTCACCCATACCCCTCATTGCATCAGTGCCATTCGGCCCACTTAGTTTCATGATTTGATTATTCAGTTCTTCCCAATTACTGAATAATTGGTTTTTCCAATATTTATTGCTCAATCTTATTCTTTTCCCCTTCCCCCTCCCTCCATTTCTCATTTTTGAGCCTTTGATTTCCCAAAATTCCCCCTTCGATATTTTGTCAGTTGGGCAACTTTATTACCACCCTGCCGGCCCCCTAGTAGCCAGTGGCCCAATGGCTATTAGCTACTGTACTGCCCATGTTGCACAATAATGAGATCAATTGTTGATAATTGGTCATGATGTCATATTCAATGCATGACTGGCATTCTTTCGGCCTGACCTTTTGGGATCGAGTCATTTTAACAACAACACACGTATCACCTACGATACACCCCCGATTGAGTGAACTGCAACAGCACATACTGTACTGTTTACCCAGTCCAGGTCCTCTCAAAATTCATATGTGTGTTTCTAGATTAATACATGTACCCCTGTTTCAGTCGCGATTCTGCCACCTCTGCATTACCCTATATCTGGAAGTACCACCTTCCCTGTAGCTACCCTGCTACCGTTTTCATATGGGCATCCACCATGCTGTGCATAGCTGCTATACTTTTTGTTCATCCTACCATTACAAAACAACGTCTCGTCACCACCCAGGAGGCCAGCTTGGTTTAACATTGACTCAGTTATTCAATTAGTTACTCATCACTTCCCCTACTCCCCCCCCCCCCCCCCCCATTGCCCCTTGCCCATGCGTTTGTTTCACCCCACACTTTTATTCTGATTTTCTCTAGTTGTGAAAATGAGGTTTTTGGGAATAGACCTCTGTCCATTTTTGTCTATTTTTTGTTGTGCGCAGCATTGTACACAGATGTTCTAGTTGGTGATAGTTTAATAAGAGTCTGTATAATATTATGGAGCAGTCTGTCTGTCTGTTGATCGATTGACTGATTCATTGCATTGTCGAGCGTGGCATAAAAAAATATAGAACAACAAGGTTCATTGGAATCGTGATTCCTGAGATGTAAATTAGGAGTTATAAATGCCATATATAACCTTTTCTGATGTGATTTTCCCTGAGCTTACCTCTGTTACCTCCTTGCCCCAACTATACCCAAACTGACACATCTAGTGGTACCGTGGATGGATATGAATGAACAATCTCTGTGGATTTGGCAGCCTCACTGCAGGTGGCGATAGATGTAAACCTCTTACTACGAGAGGTCAATAGGGATGACTGTGAGAAGAAGAATTCAGGTGATTATTGGATTTGAATAGAATCTGATCACATGCAGCATGGGAACAAAAAGAGCATAGCGCCCTTGGTCCATGGCAAGCTGTTCCCACCGCCAAGTTTCAGACTGATATCAGGTGCGGTTCACGTGTTATGAACGAATATGGCAAACGGATAGAGAGACAAATGAACAGAAGAGACAGACTGCTTGAGCTGCTCACCTACTAGCCTGTCTTTCCATGCCATACACAGAAATGACGTAATACCCGATCAGAGGTTGCTAATACAAAGGCCTGTAGGACTTTGTTCTTGATTAAATTTGCTCTCTGCCTATCTGAATATTCACACAACTATTGACTATGCCTTAAGGGCGGAGCCTAACGATCAACGACAGAGTAGATTGGCGATCTCGCAAAATAATGTTCTCAGTAGCTATGCTCTGTTAGTGATTGACAGCTACGTCGCGTGAATATTATGATATGCAAGTATTGAGTGTGGAATGGCCCCCTCTATTGTTTAGGAATGGCTCTCCATATCATCAGCTGTTACAGATACTCCCCCCGTGGATGAATAGTCATCAGCTGGAGACGAGGGCGCCAGATATTCACACAAATACTCTTGTTGTCATTGTTTCTCCCCATGTAATGAATTTCATGCTCCTGAGGGACTATAGCATGTTATTCCAGTGAATCTGATTATTCTCCATCTTGTTAGCGGAATGTTACATGTTGCTTTCTCTCTTTCCAGCTGCTTAAATCTTTCACCGTCACCGGTTGTTCCTGATCAGGGGCGTTGGAATTATAACGACACATGGTGAGTATGTTCCCGGTTAGTCTTGCGACACATTTGTGCTGAGTCCTAATCAGTCAGTCCAGTAAATTTTGTTATTGAAGTAATAAATCAAAAGTAAAAGGGATCAGTGATCACGGTAAGAAGCTTGAATTACTCATTTCTACATTCAACAACTCCCATGTACACAACAGCATCTAATTATGGATTATTTGCAACTTTGGATTTGAATTATGGCCTCTAGCTGTACATTCACTTGTAATGTAACAATGGCAGTTTGATTTCTGAAGCCTGCATCATACCAGAGACTGAAAAATAGTCTCCACCTTCATCGTGTGTGTGTTTGTGTTTGTGTGTGTGTGTGCACGTGGTGCACTGCATAGGCAGTGTAGGATCCAATGGAATGGCCTCTAGCTGTACATTCACTTGTAATGTAACAATGGCAGTTTGATTTCTGAAGCCTGCATAATACCAGAGACTGAAGAAGTCTCCACCTCTATTGTGTGTGCGCGTGGTGCACTGCATAGACAGTGTGGATCATGGAATGGAAAAGGCAGAGAAAGTTTGTTTCAACTTATTTCTAAAGCCCACTTCATTAGACGACAAGGCTTGCCTGATGCTTGCGAATGCGGCAAAATATGAGACACGCGAGAGCATGATCTGTCTTTGGGTGGAATTCCCAAGGAGGCTATCAAGTCTTGTCTGTTTGGTGAATAGGTGAATATACACACATTCTCTCTATGAGATAAGAGCACAAAGGAAAGGACCCACAGAACGTGAATAGCGAACGATTTTTTGGGCTAATTCTCAGAGCCAAAAACTCAACGATGTTGCGATAAGCCTGGAATAAAGAGAAGGGCGATGGGGTGGCCAACCCGGATTTGTGTAATGGCCAGAAGCTCAACATGGCATTGGGGTGGATGCATAGTCCGTGTGGGGTAATTAGTAGTCATAATTCACAAAGATTCCCAAAACCGTTCTGTTTTGGAGAGTATTGCTTCATATTCGCCACGATCTTCTTCCACAGTGAAATTGTTCGCAAGTAGCTCTATACTAATAATGTTATATATGTATGTTGTGATAATGGGCTTATCATTAGACACGTAGGACATATTTCTACTTTTGAAATGAGTACTACCCAACACCTATATGTAAATATCAGTCACCTTGTTTCCTGGATATTATGGGGTCAGCCTGGTTAAATATTATTTCATTTTTTGGGCAAAGTCCATTGAAGACAACGACGTCAATGAGTTAGTTATTCTGGTGAAACAAATTGTGAAACCATTTGTGATAATTGAGGTAGAGTGTGACATAATGCTATATAATACACTCATGAGGGCAGTGTATGGCAGCCCTATTGGGGTGTTATTGGGGGACAGATGCGCAAAGATTCCATGAACAACGAGAGGGGCATGTAGCACAGGTGTGACCAGTCATGTCATGATGCGGGGGGGGGGGGGGAATTGTGAAGTACTTGAAGATGTGGGTTTCAGATACTGGATGTGAGTTAACTCTTCCAATGCCATAGGTGACTTTAGTCGACATCCCATATTCGCATATATTTCTGCAATGTGCCATAGGCGACAATAGTCAACACCAATTCTAGGCAGAACTTGAAATTATAATATATAATAATATCCGTGCTTATAAAGACTTTTTCCACCAACTCCCAAAGCACTTACAGGTATCGCACCTGGTCATTAGGGACTTGTCACAGCCGTACTACACATTACACATTTCTAGCTTGTTCACTCCGACGCACCAGTGCAGTAAGTCACTTATCGTGGTGGCCCTGGGGGACTTCCCAATAGGACAGCCACATACAGTGCTCACTACTCTTCACAGGTCACCTCACAAGATACCCACTTTTATACCTGGGTGGCATGGAACCTTTCAGGAGACATATGCCTTGTCCAATAGCACTATGGAAAAGTTGTCAGGCTTCCACAGGCTCTGAACTTGCAATCATCAGTTTTGCAGTCTGGAGCTCACGATGAGCTAATCCACCGCCCAAAGAAAAGGATCACACAATCTTTCTAACAGAACAGGGGTTACATTTGAGTGAAATTTGTGTGAAGGGTTAGAGGGGGGGGGGAGGGGCAGGGGAGCGGCCATGTCTCTGCAGTTGATAAGGATATATTTTAGTGCCATAAGAAATAACTTCCAATTGTGAATGTCAAATCATGAATCATTCTGAACCTGTTTCATGGACTCATCTTCTTTACCAAAATCGTTACAGAAAACTATGACTTTAAAAGTGGCTCATATTTGAAAATAGGAGGCGCTGGAAGCACAAAATGTGAAGTACAATGAGGCATTGAAAGAGATGAAGATCTGAATCAGTGTGAGATGATTTCATGTCCTCTTTAAAGGAGCCTTGATGACAATCAGGGAGTGTGTATTCCACTGCTGCTATCCTATGCCCGCCAACAGAGGTGACTAAAAGGGAGGAGAAGGGAATTGAGCCATAATAACATACTAACTGCCTGTTCCCCCCCCTTGCCTACAATTTGCCTCTTCCCATTTGCAAAAGTAAATTACACTTTAATTACCTGTACGTCAGTTTTAGGCTCTAGGCATTTGCTGAATGAAATACGAACCCATCCGACTTGCTTTTCATTCAAGTCTGGTCGCACATGTTTTTTCTTGTCTCTCCTCATTCCAGTCTATCCCCAGGCTACGAGAAAAAGGGCCCATCTCTCCCCACCATGAGTCCGCCTTCCGTAGCAACCAAGACTGAAGCGACACGGAAAAAGGCTGCCTCTTGAGTATTCACATTCCATCAATGGATGCGTGCATGGATCTTAACTTCAGGGGCTAGCTGTAAAGGATATATTTGCATGAAGGCATACACATTCAATGCATTCAGTTACTCTGTGAATGTCAGGTTGGTGGCAGGTGCATTTAAATAGTCAACTGTGCTTAATCTGTTCACCTGCACATGTGTGGGGATGTAACCAACGGCTCATAGGTGACCAAAAATGAAATGCCTCTCATCATCCCCTTCCTTTAATTCTGCTGCATTATATGTTGCTGAATAGTTCATAATGAAGACCATATTCAGGATAGGTTCTCTGTGCTTGTTATGCACTTGTAAATTGCATACCGGACTCCCCGATACACTGGACACGGTCAGTCAAATGTTGGTCATTGTCAAAATATAAAGTGACTCACATTTGAGACACTTCTCCCCAGATGGTGAGCAGGGGCGTAGCGAAGGGTTGACGATTGGGGGGGGTGTAGAGATATGTTTTGCCAACGGATCTGGCAATGGTGACTGATATGGGGGGGGCCCAATGGGGTGCCACACAATATCACCCCTTTGGAAAATTTTGAATATTGAACGTCCTCATATTCACTCTTTGCCATATTCCATTAAAATTGGACAATCAGTAATTACACTCTACTTCGACCCCGCTCAATACTTACGTGGGACCCTTCCAATTTGGACCGGCCGAAAATTTGGTACCCGAGTCTTAGACAGGCCCAAATTTTACTGGCAGCTGTGAGTATATGAAGCAGACAATCAATACTCACTGCGCGCGAAGCGCGACCGAAAATTTTACACTTCAAAGGTGCAATTGATCGGCAACTTTCGCCATTTGGGTACTTCTTCTTTCCACTTATTGCATTATAGGGTATCTCTAACCAGATTTTACTTATTCTGTGCCCAAAGTTTGGTATTTTTCCCTGCCTGAATTTTTTCATCTAAAAAAATGGGAGGGGGGTACCCTCTATCTCTCGCCTTGTACTAATAGCCTAGAAAACCGCTCGCAATGTTTCCCGCCTAAAAACCGCTGTTCAATTGTTTCATCTGGGAAATTTCGTTCTTATTGTTTTCACAAATAGTTTGATTTTTTTTATGTGTCTCTGGAATATAGGTTTCTAGAAACAAGAACTTTCAAAGAACTGTCAGTCTCATGGAAATAAAATGTCACACGCTAACGCCTTTATTCCCATATTCCCCTTTTGCCGAATTGCCCCGACAGACTCGTTCACTCGTCAAATTACAATCGACCGCGACGGGCCATCACAATACTGTTGCCGGCGTGCCATCCTCTTGGCCGACGATGCATGGGCCAATTATATGAAGAGAAAAATTCGAAATACCGATAATAAATTCTGGCTCCCGTTTTTTTGTTTCTATTCCTCTTTCCATTCCGTCTTCCCCTTCACTCCCTTACTTCCTTTTTCCTTTCCCTTCCCCTCTTTCTTCTTTTCCTCCTCTTCCTCTTTCCCCGCTTCTTTTCCCTCCCTCCCCTACCCTCTTCTTTTCTTTCCTCTTTCTCCTTTTTTCCCGATAGACCCAAAATTTGCCGACGGCACAGAATTATTGAGGGGGTGTTACACCCCCCCCACCCCCCCCGCTCGCTACGGCCCTGATGGTGAGTCACAAAACTGACTCCACATGGGATGCATCTTCCTGCTCTGTTTTTATAAGGAAGAAATAGGAGAGAAAGCTCTCCCACTAGTGGGTAACCTTCGATGATCGGGAGTCTCTTAGTGACTGAGAGTGTGCCGAATGTACAGGGCTTATCTGACCCACCTCTGCGATGACTCACCCTTCAGGGGTATAATAGCTAGGTGTGGCCATGTAATCGACAAGTGCAATCAGCTGCGATGACATACGTGCCATAGACTACCTCAGTCAGTCAGAGTAACCAATACCCCTGGGTGATTATAATTCTTGTTAATTGAGTTGTGCTGTAATATTGACATTCTTGGCACATCTCCATGTACCATATTTGGATGAACTCGGCTGACCTCCTGGCAACGGGGACACTGCGACAACCTCACTATTTGCCATCATGTGAACAGTCAGATATGTATAACATCTCTCTCTTGATTGGGGACCACAGCATCACGTAGCAACCAGTTCAGCGTTTATTGTGATTCATCGCAAATTCTTATTACCTGTACACACATTGTTATAAATCCTCAAATCTGGCAGAAAGGAGAGTAGGCACTGACTGGCAACTTCACCCACCCAACCCTCCAATTATTATTTAATTAATTCTGTCAGTATCCTAAAAAGTACTGTTTTGTACAATGGGAAGGGACTACGGCACATGTCGAAATATTTTCATACAGTAAAAAAGTATGGGTCATATCAGAGGGTAGGGTGGGACCTATGTGACACAGGTTTGTAGGTGTTTATATTATACTTACTTATATTACTATATATACTATTATATTACTATATTTACTACGTATTTCCTACGTATTTCCGGCTACTCTTTCCAAGTGAAGGTGTTCCTGCCCCCCTCACTTCATCTATCCAAACATCAAACTAACTTTTCTTTCTGAAGCATATGTGGCCTTGGCTGTTATATAATTCTTTCTTCCTTTCCACTGTCAGGCATATACCCGGCCATGAGCATATTTCAAAATGTTGCTTCAATTGATTCCATTCCAAATGTGATGGTGACTTTCTGTGTGAAATCTAAATTTGGATGCTACTGCCTGCGGAGAAAGGCCAAGCTGTGTTAGTTGAAACTTTCCAGGTAGTCAACTAATTGAGCTATGCCCATACTGTGTATAACAACACAGTTATCCAAGGGGTTGCCGCATTTACCAAATCTATTGACCTGACTGTGGTCAGAGAAGGGCCGACCTCATTTCTTTCTCTGCCCAGGAATATTACAACTCATACCAAATTTTGTTGTGGTTCTCATTGTTTCTGCCAAATATCCATGCCTTGTACTCGATAATGAAGGAATTACTATTAGACTTTCAAATTTAACAGGAAAAAAATCACTAATTTTGTGGGCCCATGCGAACATGCAAGTCTGTATGCAAGGAGATCCACTTCAGCCCGATGACATTGAAAACTAATAGCAGGCTGTATTCACAGATTTACAATCATAACTGGCCTCTTTAAATTCAGCTGGAGCTCTTCCCTATTACTGACCCCTTAATTTAACATTCATTTCTGGCTCTTCTACACTTATAACTGGCAAATGACTCATAACCATCGGTGAAGCTACATGTTCTGGCCCTCTCTGTCTTTAACTTTCATGTATCATCGATTCTGTATTATTTCACATTGCCTCTATCTGTGGCTGCCTACTACTCATGAATTGGAATATTGTTTTCTTTTTAAACCGTTAACGCATTTTCTAGGGGCAGATATGGATTACAGAGAGTGAGGAGGTATGCTTTTCTATTCCTGCGCGAATAAGGAATATGTGGCGTTCACACATGTCTGGTAGGTGTGTGTGCATGTGTGACTTCCATGGCCTATATAGTGGCAGACCAAATGATATATTGCCTTCATAGTTGGATGGTGGATGGAAGCCCCATTGTGAGTTAGTGTTGGGACGATTATCGGTTACCACAATCGGTATCGGCCGATATTGGCCTTATCGGCCTGATATCGGTATCGTTTAAAATTGTGGAATTTGCCGATACTGGCGTACCGATAATCTGCCCAGCGTGGTTGACAAAACCCTCTTTTTTCCCTTCCCTATTTGTGACTCAATTTGCCCGGGAATAACTGTTAGCGGGGGGACTGTTTTAATGCAACCCTGACCTACAAACACTTTATTTCGAATTCATACGATGTCACTATGGGCCGCCCTAAAGGTTTACACCACGGAATAGATTGCCCCCCACTTCTCCTGTTTCTTCTCTCCAACAATGTTGCTCAGTTCTTCGTATTGCTTTGGTTTATTGTAGTTTGACTTTGCCAAAGCACAGACTGTTATCGATCTCTCCCAGCACTGAAAATAAACTGGGCCTTACTGTACACAGCATGCTAGAGTTTTATGCGTTTGTGTGGCAGATTAGTTTGTTTTTTTAAATACTCTTTTTCAGACATTTGTAACCTCATTTTTAGGAATCTGTGAACTGCCACTTAGTCTTTGTTTTTATTGACAAGAAAGGAAGGAAAATGCACTTAGTGTTAGATAAATGAATGGTGATATAGCTGCACTGAAAGTTGCATTCGTACCATCATTCCTTCGTTTATAAACGTTATTTACTGTATGAAAAAAAATCGTATCGGTAATCGGCCGATATTGGCCCTAAATATTCTCGGATATATCCGGTACAAATCGTACTGGCGTTATCGTCCCACACTCACCCATAGTGAGTAGATTGTCCCTATTGTTCTGGCGCTAATTCGTTTATTTATTTTTTATAAGTGGCCGGGCTTAGAAGCAAACAATAAATGACATGTCTCCCCGCTGGTCCGCTTTTCTTCAACTTGCTTTGGTGACATCATTGAAAGGGTAACATCAGTCACTGTATTTCCTTGTTGGTATACTCACATAATCATGATGGGCAGGACTACAAGCTTTCAGTGAAAAAGTCTTCAACATGGTAGGTGTGAGATGAAAAGAGATATTGCTCCCCTACTGGTTCCTATTGTTTTGGGGCTGGTGCGTCAGTCTTCTGAGTGGGCGGGACTTTTGAAATGAAATCATTAAAATGTCAAGATCTCTACACCGTAGTTCCAATATGTTTGTTTTACCCTCTTGAGAGCTTTAGTGGTTGTTGTCACATAGGTGGAGTTGACGATCTGTGATCTCCGTGAGTTGGCGATCTTATAGAAGCAAAATCACAAAATTTAATAACGAATGGAATAACCATGTGGGGGTCATCACCCACTATTTTTTTGTGCTATTCTCATGTCTTCAGCACAATCTGTTTTAGCCCCTGTCCCAGACTTTACAATCACTAAGAAACAACCGCTCTGGTCGATAATTCATATTAATAATTGTATAAATAATCATTGGCACAAAATGCTGAAGTTTTTGAAGATGCGCCAAAACAAAGAGGTTGTTGGAAACTTAATGACAGTAATCAGACGTCTTATTGCTGTGAATGGAATGAGTGACTGCTTGGCAATGCCTAACGTGAAGAGGGGAGTTTTGTGAGAGCTCTATAGAAGCATGTTCTGCTACCTGAAATGTTTTTCACCATTGCTGATTTAGATATGTGACCGACCATTCACCACTTTGTAGGTGCACCGAGTGCCTTTCAAAGGGCATTTTGCTCAAAGCTTTTGATGTTAGATGTCTAATTATCGGTAGGGGGAAGGGTTGGCCATGTGGATTGGCTAACATGGTTTCGTGTATTCTGATTATCGATGTCAGGTTTACCAGTATGATGAAGACATCAGTGATGACTATAAACCTTTGTCTTCTGGACAAGATTTTACCATCCTTTCCTATGATGGCTGTTTTTTTCTCCCATCCTCCAGATATGATAAACCTTCCAATTTAGCATCAGTTTCTTCAATATATGGAGGGGTGGTAGCGCCTGGCACCACAGCCACAATGAGCTAAGTCTACCCAACTTCTCTAGGAAAAAATGTAGGTGTAGTTCTGTTTCATTCGACTTTTCAAGCAACCGCATGTATTTAAGAGTTTTGAATGAATTGGGCCAATGTTGGTAACCAACTTAGGAATGTTGACCTCCCTCCCCTTTCAAATCATATAACATTATCATGTGTTTGCCTTCCTGATTTCCTTCACGATCATAATTCTGTCTATTTCAGGTCAGCCACGCGGTCCCACTTCCCTAACGTAAGATTTGTGCACTATCCATTCCACACTTTCCGATTGGTGCTACAAAGAGTTTCTATATGGTCCATAGGCAAGTTTAGAACCCTGCAGTCAGATTGGTGAATTTGAAGGTTCGGATGGACAGAGATCTATCTTCTTCCATGGAGGTGACCTAGTGATTCAGTATCAGAAGTACAGGAAAAAGACACTCTCTCTGTTCGAGTGTGGACCAGTGATGGCAAGTTGCTCAACAGGACAGAAAATTACAAAACCTCTCCATGTTGATAGCCTATCAATTCAATAGTCCAGGAAGCTTAGAACATGGCTCTGTCTTCATGTAGGTGATGAGCCCTGTAATCAGTAATGGTGCTGCTTTTTTAAAATTTATTTTTAGATCTGATGCTCGTATATACTCGGTACATACGTGTGTGAGCTGGAAAGTTGTGTTTGCGTGAACTTCTGAATACGAATCATGAAGACCTCTTTTCCTCACATTAATAGGTGAGATACCTCCTGTCTTTAGTGTCCTTTTCTGGGGGGGGGGGTGGGGGGGTAGTAGCAGTGGGAGCCCCACACAACACCAGCCAGGAGGGCAGCCTAGGAGTCCTCACACCCTGGTCTCCGCTCTCGGCATGACCCGCACTCAGGAATGCCTGAGGAACAGGGGAACCTGCATGATCACTCTTTGTCCAGGGAGGCGTTTAGCAGCCTGGCTCTTCCATGCATGTTGAAAACTGTTACTATTATCCGGAGTGTTTGAATTTCCAACCATAATGGAGGGTTGTATACATATATTGATACATATATTAATAATTCCTTCTATAGTTTAGTTCATATAGTGAAAAGGGTAGGAAGTTCAAATCCTCATGAGAGACCTTGAAACCACAACAGCCCAAAAGAGAAAACCCAGATGCCTGAAGAATTTGCCCACAATTCTTGAAAAACAAATCAAGCTGTTCTTGAAACGCTTGAAAACGCGAAGAAATAGTGGAAGAAAGGCCCTCGAATCCCATGAACAAATTTTAAAAACCTGAATCATCACCTCCGATTCTTCTCTGCTCCATCAAGTTAAACCGAGATGCCTTAATCTTTCCTCTAGGTAAATCTCTAGGTAGTTGAATGGCATGAAGCTGAAGGTATCTCCGCTTTGCTGGTCAATTTAACTGGTAACCCAACAATGCAACATCCTGTATCTCAGACTAGGATGATGTACAAGGCCCCCCCTTTGTTTTTGGTGCTGACTCATTTATATGTCTTTGCTGCAGGGAACATCATACCTCACCCAAGAGGTGGCTCAATATTTTCCAAAATTCTATATCTCAACTATTGGGTGCTTCCAATTTGCATTCCTGTACTAAATAATCTAAGCTATCATTTGTTTGACTTTGTCCAAGTTGTTCTTATGATATCAGAGGGAGATGTGTTTACCTTACATTGGTAATGGTTGCTTCGCTCGCCTGATAGGAGGAAATCAGCGCCTTACTGTTTTCAAACAGTGTATCTCTGGCCCATTCATTACCATTGGGAACCTTCCTTGCGCTGCAGCATCACCGTGGGCAGTCACCATTAGGATTCATATTCCTTTCATTTAGTCAATAAGATTGTTATAAGTTTTCATTTATCCCGAGGACTATCGTGATTTGGAGTATGCCTTACCACATGACGATTCCGGGAATCGAGAATTCTACGACTGCTGTTACCAGGCACCTTACGACAATGAAGCTGGTTCAATAACATCTCTACTTCATTTGCCGGCCAACCCATTCCTTGTGTTTTCTCCGACTGAGTGTTGGACAGTATCCGTTCAGGTTCAAGGTTCAAGGTATGGTTCGAGAAAGAATCCAGCAATATTGGAGCTCCTAATAAATTTTTTGATATTTATGCTTTTCAGCTAAACCACAGGGTAAGCTTCCCCTCTACCAAAATTCTACGACAAGGGTCTTCAAGAGACAGGTTGTACAGCTGCTAAGTAGAGTCGGGCCATAGCTACCGAAGAGTTCTTGGAGAGAGCCCTCCCCAGGATAGGACTACTCCCCTAGCAACTGCCTGGTCACATGAGGACAGTGCGGGAGCAGCGGCAGTCGCTGGCGGGAGCGCGGCAGGCCGTCGACAAAGAGTAGAGCCCGAGCCAGGAAAGCACAACTACGAGGACTGGAAACATGGAGCCGACCAGGACACGGGTTGTAGTAGAGGGGGAGGACGGACATCGTGACGGAGAGTCTCTACGAACCTCTGGACTATGATGACTACCTGGAGGAGAAGAGAGAAGCTCTTTACTCTCTGGAGAGTCAGGACAGAGGCATGGAGTCTGGCGGTTACTGAATACGATGACTGAAAAAGAGCAGAAACTACAGGAGGTAAGGTCTTGCAGGCATTTGATACACTCGTTCATATAGAACCGGCAGGATAATAGCCGCCTTGGTTTCTTAAGAAAATTGACCAAGATCAACGAAGAGAAAAAATTAAAGGTTAAAGTTGGGCAATCGGGATGAAAGGTGGTCAGTAGGCACACAGTCATCCTTGTCTGGCCCAAGAGAAAACGAGGAAAACACTTATCTTACAATTGAATTCCCCGTAATAAAAGACCCCCTTGGCACGTTATACGAAGGTTTGGAAAGCAACTTCAGTAACTAACGATTAAAAAAGCAGGCCCCAAACCAAATTAGTGTTTTGAAGTGCCTCATTAGCACCGTGTATTGGGGGAAGTTTGAGTTGCATTTACACACAATTATATGTTTTTCTCAAACAATACCCTCAAGTATATGCTCTCTGTACCTTGGGTGTTCAATCGAGATGATTAGTAAGGCTCATATCAAGCACGCAAAAATGATCAAGTTGGAATTCACAAGTAGTGTCGGAAAGGAGGCTGCTTCTATTAATTGCATAAACAAATAGTAGCATCGCAATATGAAATAATCCATTGTCCTCTCTAGGCTTGAAAAGAACAACCTTGAGTGAATGCATTTTATGAGTAATGTGTTGTTTCATACTTCCCAATATCCATCTTCATTATACAATGCATTTCATTGTTTTTGCAGGCCTACTATGAAGTGATTACCTCCGAGCACTCCTACCTCCGAGTCTGCATCTCGTCATATCGCACTTCCTGGAGTCACCGCTACCAGGAAACGTTTGCGCCACCAGACTCACATTCTCTTCTGAACATTGTGAAGATCAGGGACGCAAGTGACCAGTAAGTTCTGGCCCGCTGGGGTGTTTTCTTTTTCCGATTCAAAACTTGGAAATCAGTTGTGTTGGTGTTAGAGCATTCCTATTATTGCAATGACTATATTGGAACAAGCTGGGCCCTTCAATTTCTTGGGCATAGGAGAGTCAACGGCAGAGAATCGCATGGTACATATTCAAGGCTCGCAAGGGGGTGTAGACCTGGATACCGCACTCCTGTCTGTCACCATGCAATCGCACAGAAAAAGTCATAGCCTTTCTGGCGTACTTCCTAACCTTGCAGCGTGGAGGTGGGGTTACGCCTTCACAGAGGGCAACATGCAAATTTCCCACTCCCCGTTTCCCTCTGCTTCAGTTTTCTAATGCTGGTTTGGTGCCCAGCTCGTAGGCAACAGGTACATTGAATTCTTTGATTTGACTGACCGGGAATCGAACCCATCGCCCAGTTGTCAAGCCATGCTTTATATGGAAGCTCTGATGAAACATGGTCACAGTTGATTGAATTCTAATACATTGTGTGCTGAGGTCGTAGGTTACGCTGGCCCTTGTAAAACAATTTTCGAAACTCCCATGATTGAAACTTCACTTCTACTATCTGTGAAACCTCACAGATTTCCTCCCATACTTACGAAAGTAACATCCAAAAAGATGGGATTCATGATTTTGCCTTTATGCATACGAGTGCTGAGAGTTTTGAGAGTGGTGTATATGATTGACTATGGGGAGAATCTTGACTACACCCCCAGCAGCTTAGTGGTGTAACATGGGGGTCACTCCTCACCATGAAACGGCTTATCCACGTCATGATTTTGGTGCACTGACACTATCATAGGCATGTCATCAAGTGTTTTTTCCAAGAACTCAGGCTGTGATGCTTTTTCTTGAAGCAGGTTATAACTGGCATCATGTATCTATACCTAATTAGCGGCTTTCAATTCCTCATGGATTGAGTAGGGTTTGAATCTGGGTGACACATTGTTTTTCTTATCTTTTGGGATGTTGTGTCTTCAGGGTCTTTTATCCTCGACCCTTTTTGATTCTTGACGAGTCAGATGGAATCTATGCAGTCATGACCGTGGGTGTGTGGTGTGTGTATGTTTGGGGGATACCTCAAACCACCTGGATGGGGGATGGATGAATTCTCTATACTTGGATGTTGTTTGTCTCTTTAGATGAGTACTGAACCCTATTGTTTGGGGTCAGTCAGAGGTCAATCGGAGGTCATAGAGGTCAAAATCCGAAAATCCTTGTGAACACATAAGTCCAGAATGGGTTGATCTGATCGGTTTGGAAATGTGGTGTGAGCTTTCTTATGGGGAGTACACTGAAGGAACCTATCGTTTTGGTATAGTTCCAGGCGAATTTTGGTCAACAATAAACATTTTGACAAGTCAATATTTTGGCCAATTTTAGCTTGTGAACATGATAACTTGACGCCACCTTGATGGATGCCACATACTTGGTTGTGTGTTTCTTCATGTTGTAGCTCTACATGAACCCTATTGTGTTGTGGGCAATTGTCATGTAAGAGGTCATCCGAGGTCACCAGAGGTCCAAAGTCTGAAAACCGTGAAACTTTAGTGTGAGGAGTTTCCTCACAGAGTATAGGATGAAAAAAAAATGGCGAAATTGTCAGATGGTTTTTGCCCTGATGATCAGCTACAATCTCCCATTTTGTCCTTTGTTTCTGGCTATAGGTTGTCAGAAAGAGTCACGGACTCACTAAGTCCTCTTGGCTTCTGGTTCAGTAAACTAAACCCCCTATCAAACGTCTTGTCGAAAAATACCTAAAACGTCAGTTCACACGCAGCTCACTCTTAGATTGTCTTAAATTGGCAAAGTGAAACAGGATAGCTAGAGCCTATTAGTCATGAAACAGATTTTCCTGAACTAACACATCTCATATCAGAATCAGAATATCACAACCCCACTTCTGTTCTATAATGCCCAGAAAGTATATGAATTGTCTTGATAAATTTCTAGAACATGTCAACCAAATCACTATAAAATGTGCCCGAATGAGCCTCAGATGCACTAAGAGCATCAGAATTCTACAGCATTCCATGACTCTAAGAGGGGCCCCTTGCCAACGCGGAAGGACAGTCACACTACGCGAGATGAGCGCTATGCACACATTGGGGTCTTTTTTGGGTATCTAGCAACGCAGAAGTGCTGCCTACTTCATCCGGAGCGCCCTGACGTTTAACTAGGCCTATTATTTTCCAGACACTTCTGTCATGATGCACAGATAACACCATGTCTCTAAATTTTCTAGAATTCTGTACAACCAAAACCACAAAGAAATGTTCCCAAATGGGCCTCATATTGCCCGCGAGCATCTAGAATCCTACACTTCCAGTCTGTACTTGATTCACAGTATGAATTCCCCCCCCCCCCCCACCCCCCTCTGACACGCAACGTTTGCAGATTTTGTTTCGCTGATTGCATGCACAGGGAGAAGAGCCGTGGGGGGGGGGGTGGGTGAAGTTTGGGTTTTCATTGTTAAACTGTCCATTTTGTACCTGAGAGGAGCAAGATGTGAATGTATCAATTAACTGGATGTTAAATTGATTTGTTCCGTTAGATTATTCTTGCAATTTCCGTCAATTCTATTGAAATCTCAGTTTTAATTGATGTTTATACCTTCATACTTCCAGATTTCCTTGATGATATGCTGACCTCCCATGAGAGCTCCTTGACGTGGTAGGCCGGTCCCGAGCATCCTCCTGAATCATCTGCCCTACTTCGACCACTACATCCACTACTGCGTCCAACAACCAGCACCAGATATCACTGTAACATGATAAACTCAAGTGAGTACACTCACTTTGACCACTACTCCATTAATGTGTCACAACCATCACAAGAATATCAATGTACATGGATAAACTCAAGGGACACTTAACTTTAACCAATACATCCACTATGCGCCAACAACCAGCACCAGATATCACTGTACATTGATAAGCTCAAGTGAGTACACTTACCTTTTACAACTACTCCACTATACTGCACCAACAACCAGCACCAGATATCACTTTACATTGAAAACTGAGTGAGTACACTTACTTTGACCACTACAGTCTTACTGTGTGTCAACAACCAGCACAAGATATCACTGGACGTGATAAACTCCAGTTATACCCTTCGTCACTTTAACTCACTACACTCCTCTGTGGCCAACACCAGCACCAATATCACTGTACATTGATAAGCTCAGTAGTACACTTACTTTGACAACTCCATCCACTATACTGCACAACAACCAGCACCAGATATCACTCTACATTGATAACTACAAGTGAGTACACGTACTTTGCACCACCATGTTCACTACTGCAACAACCACCACACCAGATCTCACTGTACACTTGATAGCTCAAGCGAGTACACTTACTTGACAACTACATCCCCTATACTGCACCAACAACCCGCACCAGATATCACTGTATGTGATAAGCTCAAGTGGAGTTACAACTTACTTTGCGACTAGGTCCATCTACTGCGCCAACAAAGCACAAAATATCACTGTACATTGTGAACTCAAGTAGTACCACTTACTTTGGCCACTACATTCACTATCCTGCACCAACAACCAGCACCAGATATCACTTTACATTGATAAGCTCAAGTGAGTACTCACTTACTTTGGCCGCTAAATCCCCTATACTAGGCAACAAAACTAACAACCAGCACCAGATATCACTGTGCATTGATAAACTCATTGATTAATTACTTTGCCACTAAATCCACTACTGCAGACCACAACAACCAACACCAGATATCACTGTACTTCCTTAAACTCAAGCGAGTACACTTACTTTGGCCACACCTCCGCTACTGCAACACAACCACACCAATATTCACTGTACATTGAATAACTACAAGTGAGTACACTTACTTTGACCACCACGTCCACTACTGCGCCAAGAACCACCTAGATATCACTGTAATTGATAAACTCAAGTGAGTACACTTTGACCACATTCCCTACTGTGGCATAACCAGCACCAGATATCACTGTACATTGATAAGTTCAAGGAGTACAACCCTACTTTGGTCCACTACATCCCTACTGTTGCCAACACCGCAGCACCAATATCACTGTTACATTAAAACTCAAGTAAGTGTACTGCACCCGTTTCTGTGCTACCTGCTATTGCATGTCTGTTCATTCTCTATCTGCCTCTCTGTTCAAATTGATTGCAAACTGCTGTTCCTCTTACATCCTTCAATAATCCTGATGCCACTTGATCATATTGGTGTATCATCTGGAATGTTAAAAAGAATTGCGTTTCAAAGCCATCTAGGGTCATTTTGGCATTTCTGTTGAAATACACAAAGTGGCTTCTTCACAGTTTGAATCGGATGATCGCGAAGTAAGTCAGTATTTTTGGCAGATCCATGCTTTATAAGGGTGTTCAGAATTTGCAGTTGAATTCATCCAAAGGTCAATTTGGCTATTTTGTTTGAACAGTCTACCGAATTGATGTAATGACCGAAAGTATGTTGTATTTTTTTTTATTGAGCAATGGTACACGGGCAGATTATAAGGCGGATTACTCAGTCGGTAAATAGCTTCAGACTGCAAACCATGATTGCAAGTTCGGAGCCCCATTGGAAGCCCAAGGACTTTCCGCAGTGCTGTTGGACGAGGCATTCTCCTGAAATGTCTCACGCCACCCACGTTTTGAAGTGGGTGCCCTGTGAGGTGACTTGTGAAGAGATCAGCACTGTATTTGGCTGATTGATCTTATCGAATTCCCCCGGGGGTCACAATGAAGTGACGTACTGAAATGGTGCTTCAGAGAGAAAAGCGGGGTGCCTGCGTATGGTAACGGGTTGGATAAGTCCACTACTGATCAGGGTAATACTGTAAAGCGCGTTGAGCACGTCCCCCCCCCTCCGACCTTGGAAAGCGATATTAAGAACCAGATATTTTATTATTATTATGATTCCTTGCCGAAGTCCAGAGGAATCATGCATTCACGTCGTGTGTGTGTGTGTGTGTATGGTTGTGACGCCACCAGCTTTTAAACACGATAACTTGATCAGTCTGAGTAGATCAGGCCACACACACTATTGTATGTGTGTTCCCCATTGAGAAGTACAGGATCTCTATTGTTTGTGAGTCAGGTCAGAGGTCCCTGAGGTCACTAGAGGTCAAGTCGAAAACCTTGTAAACCGCTAAGTCCAGAATGGTGTCGATCAGATTGAAATCTGGTGATAGCTTCTTATGGGAGTAAAAGAAACCCTATGTTTTTGTTCTGGCGGGTGAATTTTGGTCAAAATAGAAAATGTATGAAAAGTCAATTTTGGCAATTTTGGCGTGTAACACTGATAACCGACCCCCCTGGATGGTTGAGTCGAATACTTGGTCAGTGTGTTTCCCATGATGATACCTGACTGATTGTTTTGGAGTCAGGTCCGGGTCATACTGAGGTCTACAGAGGTCAAAGTCTGAAAACATTTTAAACACGCTAGTCCAGGATGGTTGTCTGATCAGTTGAAATTGGTTTATATTCTTTCTTATGGGGAGTACAGGAACCCTATTGTGTGTTTTTGGTTTTGGTCGGGTGGAATTTCAGCAAAAATAAAAATGTGAGATAGTCATTTTTGGCCAATTTTGCTTGTAACCCGATAACTCGACCCCACCTGGATGGATTGAAGCTCATACTTTGGCTGTGTGTTTCCCCATGATGAGTATATGAACCCTAGTCTTTTGGTGTCAGTCAGATGTCATCTGATCACTAGAGGTCATAGTCTGAAAACCTTGTAACACGATAAGT
This sequence comes from Sclerodactyla briareus, assembly GCA_026419785.1. Taxonomy (NCBI): domain Eukaryota; kingdom Metazoa; phylum Echinodermata; class Holothuroidea; order Dendrochirotida; family Sclerodactylidae; genus Sclerodactyla; species Sclerodactyla briareus. Next base: position 16,344 of record JAODTK010002032.1, on the reverse strand, counting down.
CAGAATTGTTGGTCAGGTCAAGTTAAATTCGGTGTTCCTTTTCTTATGGGGAGTACAGGAACCCTATTGTTTTTGGTCAGGTCAGGGGTGGAATTTTGGTCAAAAATAGAAATTTGTGAAAAGTTGATTTTTTGCCACTTTTGGCTTGGTCACACGATAACTCGACCCCACATGGATCGGATGAAGCTCATACTTGGTATGTGTGTTTTTCCCCATGATGAAGTACAAGGCCCCTATTGTTTTGGGGTAAGGTCAGAGGTCATCTGAGGTCAACAGGCAAAGTCTAAAACCTTGTAACTCACGCAAAGTCGCAGAATGGTTGGTCTTAACAATTGAAATTCAGTTTTAGCTTTCTTATGGAGAGTACGGCACCCTATGGTTTTTTGGTTCCGGTAGGGGTGAATTTTGGTCAAAAATAGGAAAAATAGTGCAAAGTTGATATTTTTGCTGGCCAATTATTGGCTTGTAACACGATAACTCACCCCACCGAGATGGATGAGGCTCATTTTGGTATGTGTGTTCCCCATGATGAGGATATGGAACCTATTGTTGGTGGGTCATGTTCAGAGGTCATTTGGGTCAACATAAGTCGAAGTCTGAAATCCTTGTAAACAAGCTAAGTCCAGAATGGTTGGCTGATCAGTTTTAAATTTGGTGTATAGCTTTCTTATGTGTCATACCACGGTACCCTATTGATTTTGGTCCTGGTCGGGGTGAATTTTGGCAAAAACGAGAAAATGTGTGGAAAGTCGATTTCTGGCCAAATTGGGCTTGGTAAACACGATAACTCTACCCCACCTGGATAGAGAAGCTCATCTTGAATGTGTGTTCCCCATATTACAGTAATGACCCTATTGTTTTGGGTTCTGGTCAGAGGTCATCTAAGGTCAACAGAGGTCGAAGTCGGAAAACTTTCGTAACACGCAAAGTCAGAATTTAGTTGGTCTGATCAGGTTGAGATTTTGTGTGTAGCTTCTTATGGGGAGTAACAGAACCCTATTGTTTTTGGTCCAGGTCTGAGGTGATTGTTTGTCAAGATATGAAATTTTGAGAATTTAATATTTCGACCAATTTTTGCTTTGTAACACGATAACTCGACCCCCTCCACCCAGATGGATGAAGCTCATTGTGAGTTTCCTCATGATGAGTACCTTTAACCACTATTTTATTTGGCGTCCAGGTGCAAGTTCATTTGAGGTCACCAGCAGTCAAAATCTGAAAACTTCACATTAGTGTAGTAGCTCCTTATCAAGAGTATAGCAGGCCCTATTGTCGTTGGTTGGGGAAAATGGGAAATTTGTCAGAAGTTATGGTTCCCAGAATGATCTTGGTGCAATCTCCCATTTTCCTTGTGTCTGACTATATGTTGTCCAAGAGTCAAAGAATCACTAAGCCTTTTGCTCTCTGGTTTTAAATACAGGGGATGTCATAACTTTTGAGGTCCAAGGTCATGTAGGGGGCAACTCCGCGCATTTGTATTTTGTTGTTGAAATAACAAGCAGCTTCCCTGCCTAAAAAAGATTGGATGATCATGAAGTTTAGTCTCATTGGTATCATTGACCAATTATATATATGGGGTGTTCATGAATTTGAGGTCACGGTCACCTTGTGGTAAGTTTAAGCCATTTGTTTGTGAGCAATCAAATGGTTCTGCTATACAAAGTATATATTGTATCATCATGAAAGTTTGGTTAGTATCATCCATTGATGGGGTGTTCACTGATTTGAGATCAGGTCATCCTGGTCCAATGCACTAGTTTGTCCATTAACACTGATATTTTGCTGCATTTTCAATGACTATGCAGACGTTTCCAATGTGGTCTGGAATATTCAAGAATCCCCCCCCCACCCCAGATGGATATTATTTAAAACAATTGAAAGTAACACACTCATACGTAACTTCATTGAAGACTTGTGTTGATGCTCTTTTGAATCTGATGATTTTGATTGCTGAGTAGGATCCACTAACCTGAAAAAGAGAGCATTCATAGAGGGGAAATGTACACTGTAATACAACGATGGTATCTCAGGGCTTCTCAACTCACTAAATTCGCATTTTCAGGGCCACTCTGATTTGATGGGGAGAACATGGATGGGCCCAGACAATTCTAATTTTCAAGTACTGGTTACAAATTGGTCATGAAGGAGATTGGGTAGCTGGGAAGTACAGCATTGCATGTTAGTTTAATAGAAACACAAGAGAAGAATGGCGGGGAAATTTTGCTAATTGTTGAGTAACGTGCCCGAGTGTCAGCACCACTGCCCATCCACCCGGCATGGGCACCTCCTGGAGAAGTATCTACAGGATATTGCCCTAGCTGGAGAAAGTAAGGGCCAAGACGTCAACCCAGTGCAATTTTTCCACATCCGTCAATGCCTGGCATATTTAGTTCCGGACATGCATTTCTTCTTTCGGTTACTGTTTCTCTCTCGATCAACTGTACTTGTTTTTCAGGAAGAGGCCCCCTACCATTAGGTGATTCACGAGGCTGGAGAGACACCCCCGACTGTCAGCACCTGGACTCATTTCATTCCTCCTGCGACCGTTCCAGCGATAGCAAGACTGCCTCTCCTTCTAAATGTGAATATCATATATTTAACCTGATTTCCACTAATGCTTCCATTACATTACATTAGGGGAAGTAATACATCTCAAAAAACACGTATGTTGTTTTTGTATCCTCGGTCTCTTAATACCTATGGTTACTTTTCTGTATGATTTCCCCCAGAGATTTTGCTCTAGAAATCGCTGCATTTTGGGGGGGGGGCGGAAGTGGTAATATTCTGCGCATCTTTTACTCTCTGCGATTTTTTTTTCTGTGGGTTGCTCTCGCCCGGGCATTAGTGATTGGTGATGTGAGCATAGAGCATCATACAAATGGTGTTCATCTATCTCCCATAAACTGTGTGAGCAGAACACAGTAGAGGAAGCTTCTGTATTAGGCCTGGTATGTGGCTTCCCCTAAATTTGTTTGAGCCAGCTACTGAACATGGCATTCCTCAGCATACTGCCCCACTTTGACTGTAGGGTTTGTTTATAGGTTGCTGCTTTCAAAAAGATTAGCTGCACTGTGGTGTTGATGACCTTAGATTCACCAGATTGGTGTACAACTCACTCCTATTCTTTGAAACCCCTTCAGTGCCTCTATTGTCTACATTGGGTGCTCCCATGGGCTTCGCATGTCGAAATATACGGACCACTCTTGGAGTCCTTTGAATGTTGTAACTATTTCAGCAAAGAGGCTGCAGTCCCTCCAAAATTAGAAGTCACACATAAGTTGTTCACAATTAGTTTTTTTCCTCTCATAGCACTTTGATAGGGTATCCTTATCTATTTTTCCTCTGCCGAGACAGGGCTGTTTTTATCCCGATCTCCGACACCCGGGACAGAGATGTGTTGCCTCTTTCCATGAATTCAAATGTCAATCTCTGTCATGTTATAGCCTGTTAAAAGTTCTGTTGTGGATCTTCTTTGGCAATTGCATAGTGGCCATAATAGAAGAGGTGTATCATGAACTACAAATTATTCATTCCAGCTCTAACTTGTGTATAGTGCATTAAAAACTATTTGATTGACGGTGTTGCTCCATCCTTTTCCATACAAGGCTGTTCTGGAACCATTCGCAGTCATAGGTTTGGACGATAATGCCAAAGAATCTTGTTGAGGCCGCACTAGGTGGGGCCTTGAACTTGGTAACACCTCATCTTCCTCCCTCTACGTCCCACACCCACTGCTTTCTTAGTCAATCAGTGTGGTAGATTTGGGCCTTTAGTGTTTTATGTGGATCACAGCTTAAAGCCTGCGTCACTACTGTGCCAAGGTCGGGGTAAGCAATGTGCAGACACTTGCAGTCGACACTGCCACAAGAACTGGCAATCATTTTAAAATGCTTGCAGTTATGAGAAGCATGGACACCCTAGGTTTCAACGATGCACACCGAAGGTTACTCACAGCAGAAAAAAAATGAGCAGGAATGTGTCCCTTCAACTGAAAAAAGAAATCATTCAGGAAATTGTCCACTTCGTAGCAAAAAAGGATAATTTTTCTCGCATTCCTCAACTCTACTCTGGTATAATAGATATATTGTTCATTCAATATTTGAGCCTTGTGGAAGTTAACTTTTTAACTGGCTCGAAACTGTTTGAGATTGTCAAGATCGTGCAAGTTGCCAAAGCTGTGCATAGCTCTGATCAATGTGGCTTTCGTTAACAATATAATGTGACTTTACCAAATGTGCATTGCATTCCAGGACGAAAGGCTGTGGATGAAGGCAAGTTTTGAAAAGTTGACAATAGAATTCGCCTTATTATTTTAGAGACAATTATTAATATTTGTGAGACAATCTCAATGACACATGGCCATAGTTGAATATTAAAGAATATTCTTCTTCAGTTTCGCTGAAATTCCATATTGTGCTTGACCCCCATCTCTGAAATTAGGTGAATAAATGCACTCAATTGTTCTCATCTTCGTGATAAAAAAAAAAAACTTTACCCAAATTTGTTATGACGTTCATTGTTTTCATAAAGTTGGTCCAGAATGACCGTAAATTGTGAACCTAGTCAAACGGATTGTTCGGCCATTTGGATTACTCTTTTGGACCAATGGACCAATTACAAGTTGGTGATGATGATAAACACGGGCCAATTTAAGCCGAGAGAAGTGTAAGTGATAGGTGGTTAAAACATCTCGAATTGAGCAATCAGTCCTGTCGTCACTGAGATGACACATTGTAAAACCCAAACACCCAGTATATTTCTTTATCTCTTCAGTCAGTTTGGAATCTAAAAGTATATTCAATATTATTCCATCGTTTCTAAACCCATCTTGCATGATCACTATAGTCAATCAATGGTAAGGAACATTAACAAGTTGTTTTGAATTCTTCCAGTATTGCTAGGATCGGTGAAAAGGAGGCGAGAGAATGACCAGGACAAGCACAACCATGAACTATTGACCTCGCTCATATTCCGGGAGTGGAGTCAAGGTACGTGCTAGAGAGTATAGTAATTTCATCCTACTGACAATTATAGGTTAGGCTATGGGGAACCTTTTCAAGCTGAGGGCTAGATCTTACTCTCTGACTTTCCTGTGGGCCGAGAGGACGAGACGAGAGTAGGTGGATTAGATTATTGTTAGAACGTAGTTCTAAAACACTACAAATAATCCTGCATTGCTCTGTATTCATGGTCCTTGTTGTACACTGCTACAACATGATGATTGTTCGCCACCAAATGCTGAAAAAAAGAAATTTGTCAAAAGTGAACAAAAAATAAACAAGTGGTATGGTGAATGGATAGCTGCATGTATTAAGCTGTAGTTTAGCTGAATTAGTTGCGACCGGGATATCTTAGCCTCATTGGGTTGATTTGGCCCTTAGATTGCCCATGCATGTTCTGGGATAAAGAGCAGACCTTGTATAACAATTTTGTGGAACAGTGGCACAAAAAAAACAAGTTTCAGTAGTGAGCCTAATTTTCATAGATTAGAATTTTCTCAGCACTTCAATAACTCATTTCATCCATATTGCATTGTTATTAAAATAATTCCCACTTCAATCCATTCAGCTATCCTTACAACCTCCCAATCTCGTGACACACAGCTCCAAAACCATCAATCCCAAGGGTTGTCTGGTAACCGATTGTTTGCACAGTTGGTAGAGCATGCGGGCCTTCGACCCCCAGGTAGACCAGGGTTCGATACCCCGTCGGGTCATACCAAAGACCTTTCGGAAATGGTACCCTGTTTGCCTTCCCCGCTGGATGCTTCAGTACATAGGATTAGGAGGCTGAAACAAATGAGTGTAGCAATCTGCCTAGTTGCCGTCAGATTGATTTACCTACCCCCAGCACCCCACATTAAGGTACCGCCAAGAAAGCATTGGGCTTTAATTCCTTTCCGTGTACCTGGCGGAGGATTTGCAGCTGACATAGGTGGCAGTATCTAGGTCTTGCATCTTTGCCTGGGTCCTTGAATAAGGTTGCGATCCCCTCTGGCTTTTCGGCCAGTATACGCATAAAAAAAATCTCATCACCACAACCCATCTTTTGAAGTTGTTAATTCAGAGGTCAGTTTTACATCCATAAATTTTGAGGCCTCCCAAATAATTTTTATTTAGTCCTGTTAGAGGTAGCCCTGTCCCTGCAAAATCCAGAGAGAAATCTCATCACACATTCACTTCTGAACTAATAGGGGGGGGGCGGGCCATTGTCTCACGTTTTCGGATCAACGTTGCAGATTAGACATTCGAAGTGTTGTGTTTCTCCCTTTCGCACAGCGTGAATGATGTGTGGGATAAGCCTCCCTTCAGATGTTGGTTGGTTTAATAGTGTGAATGTCTGCAATAACATTCTTGTCTGTTTTTTTGGGGGGAATTATTTGAGTTCTGTCGTTGTTCTTCTTGGTTGTTGTGGTTTCAGGGCTGTTCATAGGGGACCGGTCCTGTCCTTACCATTCCCTACTAAGCTAAAAACTAACTTCCCGAGATTGTCAATGTAAAAAAATGACCCTCTATTTCCCACTGTCTCTCTCTAGCACCTGACACTGTACCAGAATGGTCGTTCGTAAGAAGGGATGGTATCACTCCTAACACTGGACCTGAGCCGCCTGGGTAAGAAGAAATACTTGGCAAAGCCGAGGGTCCTCGCATCACAAGTGAGAAAGTGATAATTGCTAAGGCACAGTGTCAAGGGGTGAGCGAATTTGTTTGATTCAATTTGATTTGATTGCAAGTACGGTATCTAGGAAACGTGGCGGTATTGATCTTGGATGAGGCGCCCGGCGATGACGTTGAAACTTCTCTCCTCTTCAGACTAGTGCTCAGATAACCATTCCCAACCTGCTCACAGAACTGGTGCCAATTTACGTTCACTTCCAAAAAAAAAAGAGGTAAGTGAAATGCAGAATCTGACCACTTTCTCGGAAAGTGGTGGAACGGAGAATTCATGTCCAATGTAACGCTCAGAGCTGACTGAAGAGACTTATTGGCAAAAATCCCCGTTACAAACCTCAGAACCCGCATAGCACGAATCACTGGCATTACCTCAAACCATGGGAAAAACAATCCAGTGACTGCTAGAATTTGAACACCCCGAATGTTTGCTCGCAAGCGTCTCTGATATCAACCACTGCACCCTGCCATTCTCCTGCCCTGTTGAGAGGCACCGTATCGTCTAACAGCTTCCGACAAAAAAGTTGACAGTCTTGTTTGTATGATGTGACAATGAAAATAGTTTTTTCGTATGGTTTAATCGAAAATACATTACATTACTATGGTTGAGAAATGCTATAATCTATGTTCTAGGATTGGCACTGAAATGCTTCTGTGTTTGTAATACCGTGGCAAACGTCGCTTTTAACCAGTTTGCAAAAAAGGCAAAACCAGATGGTGAGTTTGCCTGTTTTTTTTAAATTGTAGGGAAAAACCCTCAGTAGTCTGTCATATGTTGTGGAATAGTGACATATCTGAAGACTTTAATTTAGATTAAATGAACCAATTAGAGTTATTGGGGGGGGGGGGGGGGCCTCCGTATGAGTTTTTGATGATGGATATACAGGCGAATTTCATAAACCTATATGATGTCTGTTCCTAGAGCTAATCATGTCAATATTAGGAAAATAATGTTTATTCCAGCCCCAGATACACGATAGATTGAGCTATTGTAAGTTGCACATCAGCTTCAGAATAAAATGTAATCTTCTTATATGCGTAGGTTTTTCAGCAAACACTCTTAGGCATACAAGCTTTCTCCCTTTCTTCAACAAAAGTGTAATTTATACAAAGTCCTCAAGGAGACGTATATTATCCATAATACACCATCAACTCCAACAACAGCAGCATCACCTTTTTTTAAAATGTTTAAAATGTTCCTGTATGGCTTCAATCTGTAATTGACAATTTTCTCTGCAGAAGTCAAGTGACATCTGTACCACCAGACCACCTGTCGTCTAGTTCCTGATAAGGGAAGCATCTGATACATATCATGTATAGTCAGAGGAAAACAGAACTCTGGATTATAGCCCACCCAATGTTATGGTCATATCGACTGCCTGGGCTCATGCTGCTCTGATATGCGCGTCAGATCTGTTGAGCGGTATGGCTGTAAACAGCATATGACAAGTTCTTTCTAATCAAGCATACTCTTGTGCTTCTCTCGTGCCAATCTCCTTACAATTCTTACACTTACAAAGGCTCACCTATTTCTCTGAGTGAACCACAGGTGCAATGATTCACCACAAGCATGTTCTCATTGTACAGACCAGACAAATTGGCTACTTGCACGATTGTCTGTCGACGGTTAGAACAGAGGTGAATTATCAGCAATGAGAATCAATGCAATGATGGACTCAAACGTCAATTGGTTTAAATAAGAAGCGATACGGGTTGCAGCCTGGGCTAATGTGAAAATGCCAGATTTTCGATGGCGTGGGGGGTTGAGGGTTGGGGTGACAAAGACACTATGGCATAAGTATGGTAGGCTCACAGATTCACAAACCAAGTTATTTTTTGGAAATTGGATACTTGGCTAATTCTCTGATGCGATCTTTCTTTCTCATCAGTGCATCAGAAAGCGTTGCGAAGTACAGGACTTGTGCCTGACCAACCGTGTCTCCACCGAAGAGACCATTCCTGAGGGAGACAGGGAGGAGCTTTCCGCAGCGGTCCTCCCGTCAGAGGCCAGCGTGTCTTCATCAATGACATTCTTGGTCATAAACTAGAATACCAAAGAAGACTACATCCTCTGTAACTAAGGCTGAGTGAGTAGAATTTACAGTAATTTTTGTACAGTCTTCCATTAATGACTCTCTCGCATTGACGGGCTAAACTTAAAGGACACTGGCAGATAATATAGAGGGGCTGTATTAGCTGGAGACGAGAAACTGAATGTGCCAGTCCGAGCCAGAAGTTCATATGACTTTTTGTTACAGAGGGTACAGTCCTTTGAAGCTTTGTGCATATTTGTATTGCACAAGATTGAAAGCATTTCATCAGCATCAATAATAAATTATGTCATGTTTGCACAACCCTGCTAACAATCTTTGTTTTTCATAAATAAATCGAAATTCACACATTATTTCCATTTCAAAAAGCATTTAGTCTATGGGCGAGTATTGCTGTAGTGGGCTGGGAATAGGTGCTGATGGTTACTTTTGGGTGGAGAAAGGCAACATAACTTTTGGGGGCGGGAGGAATGCTGACTCATGAAATGAAAACAATCATATCAATACATAACTACTTCATTTGTTGTCCAAGTGTGACGTCATCGTTATTGCACATGGGATTCTCCCTAACTTGGCATAATGGACCAAACTTTGAAGGCCAATCACCTCCACAATAGGAATTATATCAATCTGAAAATGGGGTTTGGACCTATAGTAAAGTCTTCCATTCTCCACATTATAACCCTTGTTGTATCCAAGCCACGCCTGCGTTGGGCCTTTTAAAACAGGCTCAATGTAGCAAGGTCCAAGTAACTGTTGCATGCATTGGGGTGTGGTGACAGCTAGTCCTCCACAACTCTCCTTGACTTTCACACTAACCGCTCACTGTACTCATTCTTTACATGTGCTACTTTCAAATAACCAATTTTTCTAATTGAACTCCTGTGTCTGATTTTTTGCGTTCGTGCTGTGTGCTTCATGTAAGAACTACTACTGTATAAGCTCTCCTCTTTAGGAATGTTGTACAGCAAGTGTTACAAATCTTCAGCCAATCTCTCACTACTCACACCGATGTACTGTGACCGGCCGTAGGTATTGTTTGATGAATTATTCTCAACCTTGCGAGAACTTCTAGACTAGGACTTATTGGTTGGGAGTCCCACTTCTACAGATATGTTTTTTTTTCATATATATTTTCATATGATATACGCTGAGCAGAGGACCATACCTGTATTCAGGACCAGCGAGAGTTGCGACCTGAAACTGCACTTTGCTGTCAGCTGTGGATCCTCCCCAAGGAAACGGAATGAATAAAAGACAATGCTCGTTGATGGTACCTTAATGTGGGAGTGCTGGACACCACAAACGGAACTTGGCTACCCCTCTTTTATCCTGTTTCAATCCCTCATGCTGAGCCCCCAGGGCAGGAAAGGAAACGGGCACTATACAAGTCTTGATATGACCCGGACCGGTAGGATTCGAACCCCAATATTCCGGGTGGTGAGCTGGGGCTCTGTCAGCTGTGCATATACAACTCAGTGTATGTTCTTAGCTGCTTGACTATAAACAAGCCGCACTCAACACTCATGTAGCACTACACTCGGGACATCAGTGGACGTTGCGAGTGACGGATAGAGACTGGTCAGTGGTTGTGGGACTGTTTTCCCTTACTCATCGTCTGAGGGCACGACATTGAAATGCGCATTTGACGGAGAACTCCTCTGCAACTATAACTCAATGCATTGATTTATAAACTAGGGTTCGCGTCAGGATTCCTCCTCACTATCATTTCAGAGTGCCTGTGGACATTTAAACAGCATGTGTGGGATGAACACGGGCAACCCTCTGCTCTCGTCTAGAAGAGTGGGATCGGGGCAGTTGTTATATTCATTATTCATTTGCATCATCCGAGATGATGAATCAATTTGAATGGGCGCTCTCATGGCACACTCTCACCAGAGTCTCTCCAGTGAGTTCTCCATAGCTGTCAGAGTCTTCATAGGGACACAGTTCAGCATGCAACTTTCTTGAGTTATGAACTTGTTACATTTCAAATTAGAAATAAATACACTGAAAGTTATATAAAGGTAGAAGCAAACCAAAGGGTGTTGGATAGCACTTGATTACATGTAAAACAATTAGATGCCACTGCAGCTACTATGGATTCTCCTGATGTAAATATTCTCAAGAGCGCATATCTCAAACCAAATAAAAGCTGCCTGAAAAATGTTTGTAGCAACATGGATGCTTTTCTCAGGAATATGATGAAAGTTGTTGGTGTATTCCGGGGTACTGCATGGAGATGTCTATTTAGGTTATCTATTCTTCTTATTCAGGAGTGACAAGGAAGTGGATGGATTCAGTCGCTCAGCACCGTCAGCCTCGGCGAGATAGGGGAGAGAGGATAATGAGCATTTGGTGAAGTAGACGTACTAGGACCGACTACCACTATGATACCATAGATTCGGTTTTGCGTAGCGACTGGGGCTCACAAAAAATAGTGTGTGAATGTAATTATTGGAAGATAGTATTTCAGCATGAAAAAGTGAATTTGGACCAGAGAGAAGTGTCATGGAACTGCTTATGTCTGAGTGGGGTTGATTCGGAGAATTCTGAAGACTACAGTAGCTGGAAATACCCACATATTATCTCTGTTATCTTAGAAGTAAGAGGCTTATAAAGGTATAGAATGGAGTTAGAGCAATGAGGCAGCATCATTAGGATACATATGATGCGAGGGTTGTTGATTTGATCTGCGGTATATTGCAAGGAGAGAATCCTTGGATTAGATCGCAGGGTACCAAAGGGAGCAGAATATGCCCTCCATTGTCGTAGTAGCGGAAGACAAATTTAAATGTCAGGAAGGTTGGGGATGGTGGCCAGCAGTGGAAAAGAAAAAAGGAGGGGAAGCAAAAAAAATGACCAATTTGGCTATAATCTGTAGGAATTCACTGCCTCCCACTGTTCCCTTCTCGTAATTTGGCCGCTGTCCAAAATGTGGTCAGCGATAAGCAGTTGGGGTGTATTAATGTATTACTGTATTGAGGTAATGAATTTTCCGGATCCATAATGGAACTGTTCCATAATGGATCCGGAAAATCCATTGGTTCATCGGGAAAAAAACCTTTCCACCTTGAATGACCCCAGATATGCCACGGACTTAGATACTATTCACTGTTGCATAAACACTAATTGGGGGGTGTATTGTGTTAGACGTTTAATGGGCTGGCTATTTTATTCTCCAGTTTGATATACATACAATTTGTCAATGAAGGAGGACTACACGAGTGGCTTTTTCCCAGGATAGGAGATTCATACGCTGGCCTATTTAGGATGTTTCGAACCAAAATTATAAGAGATTATTTAGATCTTAAAAAATGTTGGATCAGCAAATAAATCTTGGTTCACATTTCAGTGTTCTCAGACAGTTCAAGGGAATCATGTATATAAAAATGCACTCCACTGAAAGCAGCCCCCAGTTTCTCAGTTCTGAAGAAAAGTAAAATAAATAATTTGCAAGCTCGTAAAAAAGGCACATGCGTCGTCAGTTGACGAAAAGACAAGAGCATGATTCGCAACACAGCCAGTCCCACGAAGGACATGTATTGTCAGGACCGGCAAGAGTTAATGTTCAGCAGTTCCCTTGTTTTGTATCCGAAATATTTCATTCCATAGGTCTCATAGGAATTTACTTCTCCACCAAATAGATAGGAAGGACCTCACATGGAATACTGTCGTTTGAATGAGAGATATGGAGTGTGGGTACATTTATGAGTGTGGAAGGAGTGGCAGTAATTGCGGGTTGGGTTTATTAGGATTTGGATCTTGATTGTTCTATCTGAGAGAGGCAGTCAATGACGTAAAGGAATAAAATCTCCCAGTGGCATAAGATATGAGTACAGTCTTACCAGCACAGATGAAATTTCAAGTAAAATTAGTTCTGAGATAAGTGAGACCATTAATGTCGGTTATGACGGGAATCGGCTAACCGCGGCACTGTTCATTCCTTCCTTAGGGTGTCACAAGCTGATAGCCTTAATACAAGTACACTGGTCATGAATAGGGATTTTATTTCCAAATTCACGATGTTCTGTATGTCCCATTAATCCTCCCATCGAGAAATCAGTTGTGATTCCATGATTTGTCTGATTTTATTGACCATAGTGGCCTCACGATGCTACAAAGGCCAGAACATTAACATGTTATATTCTAGAAAGCACCAGAGTGTAGCGAGGACACTTTCACATTCCAAGCACTGATAAACGCTGGCCAAAAATCTGGCTTAAGAGCAAACAGGCCAAGTGATGCGTAGTTTTGTACGAATCTATGCCGATCACGTTCGGAGCTGCACAAAAATTGAAACTCCATCACTCTTTGTTGTCCGTGGTGTTTCGGCATGAGCTTAGTAATCTTTTAGACGTGCATGTGTTTTAGGGTTCATAGACAAAGCTAGCAGAAAAAATCCTGGTGACGTCACGAGAGCCTCTCGCGAAGGTACAAATCAAATTTTTATATCAAGGGCCATTTGCATCTTGTGATAAACCTTCTCAAGGAATTATGAGAAGTTGTTTTTTCATGATCATTGTACTTTAATAAATAACTGTATGGGTACCAGCGTGAATGCTGGTATTTTTATTATGTGTGGTGCTTCCATTTCTGGCATTAAGACTGTTCCACGTGTGTTCTGCATTCAGCCATACCTTCCTAAGGACATTGATGAGCCTAGGTAGGGACACTCTGGACCAGGTGGATGTTATTAAGAAGGTGGAGGATGGTAAGAGAACAATTTTATCGTTGATTTTGGATTCCTTCAGATCTAGCTTTACATGAGAGTTTTACATGCAGCCTTCCAGTTGTGAAGCACTGGCTTTGCTCCTCTGTGAGGGATAGAGATGGTTCATTCTTCAGTATAAGAAGAAATCACAGAGTGTCTAGGAGCGCTCACAGAATATCCTGATCATAGTCCGAACAGGCACAGGCTCTGACAATCTTGGAGAGTAGAGTGGCAGCAGCTTAATACAGAGATGGTAGCACTCAACTCCTCAGGGGGTTCCCCGGGGGATTCAGCACATGGGTAGAGAAAAGGACTTGCTTGAGAACACATAAAAAAACGGATCAGTCTTTGTAGCATTTGAATTAAAAAAAAAACCTTTTGATATATTAGACGAAATCTGTTCCAACCAGGTTCAAACTTGGCATGTCTTTTAAGAGGGTATGCTTTCCATGCAAATACAAATGTTGGACATTGATTGCAATACAACTCCTGCATATTTCCCACAAATGAGTGAGGGTTATATAGTTCTAGGGTAAATTAACAAGTTTATTTGAGGTCCAAAGAGGTCAAATCATGAAAAAGGAAATGGAAAAAAAATCACATACAAAGAGTAGAAACAAAAATGAGACAATCTGTCTCAAAATTTTGGCCCCAAATTTTACTTTAAGTATTCCTCGCAAGGTTTGCTCAAATACTGGTAAACATTCATCATAAGGGATACAGGCAAAAAAAGTGACAAATTATTTTGTATTGCTCTATGAATGTAAAGTATTATTGAAAAGACAACAACTGGCTCAGATTACAATTGGGTACGTTATATGGTGAGAAACTATATCTTAGAGTCCAAATCCTGATCAATATAATGTTTCCATGTGGAGTCGATTGGATTCAAAGTTTTGTCACCATAGGCAGAGAAATTAGGGAGAATCCTTATCGTGCACAATGCATTGACGTTACATTGAACGACACAGGTAAGTTCAATATGTATTCCATGTTTCATTGTGTTAAATAACCCCACATCCACAGAAAGCGGTCGGATGGTAAAACAGGGGTGCGGAGTTCGATTCCGCCCCGAAAGGTCCCAAACAGCACCCGAAATCGACTAGAGGGGTGCGAAAATTAAGTGACATATTGAGCAAAATCGCCCCCGTAAATATCGCGCACCACCATCCATAATGGAACTGCCAAAAGAGCCCAAATATTCGTGGAACTAAATCATTCTTGCGCTGTTTTTGTCTCAGATTGGCTGTACTCCATTTCTTCCGTATCGAATTTATGTCACTCGGAAACCATATGCGACACAATCTACGTATGAAACCCGCCTCCCGATAAATAAACTCCCAAAACGATCTTCATTCAGCCGTAACATAACTAGGTTATATGCTGTGCATCGAACACTATGCATGCACATATGACAGGAGGACACACTCAAACTACGAATGACCTGTGCTACCACCATAACCATTGCATCGAATTTGGCATGGTTAACGAAGCAAGGACACGGCCTGGAATTTGGATTGTGAATGTGACTAAAATCCTTGCGAAAACTATAATTATCATCGTTGTACCCAGTGAGAAAATAGTGAATTAAACCATTTAATTCATGGAATTGAGTAACGTAGGTCACGCGAGTCACAGGCCACAGAAACATTTAGTGGATAGGCGAGCGCACCGCGCGGGTTTCGGTCTTAACAACAGGGCCAATGGGAAAAACCCATAGACGTCAGTGTGTGTGGAGAGATGATCGAACCACTACACTTGTGTACACACATACACAGTTGTTTGTGACAGTGTATGACACGGAAAGTATTTCAGGTTCTCGTGCCAGTGGCCGCGCGTTCGACTTTCTGTCTTCACAAGAGGGAGCTCCCGAATCCATTCGGAAAGATGGCGTAATTATTTTGTACCTCACGGAACCAAACCATATGCATGACAATAAAAAGATGGAAATCTGATAAGTAATGACTGAAACTAAAGCTGGAGTATGCCGTACGTAATGTAATGACCTGTGAACGGGAATGGCTGACTGAATCATCGGTATCGAGACGATTAAGGAAAAAATAATCGGTAACATCCGATGTTGCGCATATCGTTTTGTTTTTTTTTTTTTTTTTCTTTTTTTTTTTTTTTTTTTTTTTCAACACATTCCAGGGTAGATACGCTGATACGCTTCTGATCAATTTCGCGAGAATGGGAGCAGGTACGAAGTCCACAAATGGTAAAACCTGACAGCTAAAGAAATACCAAACTGGAAAAGATGATAAAACTAGCCCGAGAATGGAGGTGGCAATTCATTCTATCTTGCAAGTGGGTGCGCGGCAGTAACTGCAAGTTGGCTACCCGAATCACCATTTTGCGGCATGTGACTGAGTATGGACCCTCTCCAACAAATTATAACATGCCCTGCAGTCAAATGGATTGTTTTGGGGTGAGAAAATCCACTACGCCGCAAATATATGTGGAATAGATGTTTGCAATGCATTGTTCAACACAAACAGGTGTCGTTATTGATAGCGAACCAATCGCTGGCTTTAGACAATGCATTTGGGACCACTTTCAAAGTTCGGCACTAGCACCCGACAATCCAAGTAGCACCCGAAATGGTGAGGGTGCGATTGTAACAAAAAAAAATCGCACCGAAATGAAAAAAATTTTCTACCCTGAAAAGAAGGTCGTGTCTTCGTCTCATTGAAGTAAACCAGAACACCTCCATCCCTACAGCATCCTCTCTCACAGACTATTTTTCAAAGTGAAGTTAATGGGTCGAATTTCATTAGGAAACAAAGGATATTCGCAGGGTGTGTAAGTATAATATCTTAGCATTGCCTGATGTAAATGGCTTCTCGATCTTGTGCAAGCACAAAATTCGAAGGCCTCAACCTGTTACAGAAAGTCATTCAACGTAAGG
>JAODTK010002028.1:0-23207 GCA_026419785.1 Sclerodactyla briareus | reverse complement strand
TATTATCAGAATCATAGCTAAGACACCGATATTGCAGCCTATTACAGACCTCTCTCTTTTCCCTTGCATTACGAAGACTATGCTTAATACAAGCTCCTTAATCCTAGTTTTTATTGCTATCCCACCACTCAATAATTGATGGAAAACCAAGTTTCAAGTAGACCACAACTTAAATAAACCGTAAGCCACTCACCGAGATGATCATTACAAAGGCAGTATGTGAATTTCCAATAGCCTTTACCCTAGTGAGTGTTGACGACTTGGAAGTTACAAGACGGGGTTGGATCGCTCAGTGGGAAGCTCAGGTTGTCACCTTAAAATGAAGCTGGAGGCAATAAAATCCGGTCATCCTTGAGCGCTTTCAATCGGGACCAGTAATAACCCGGATTGTTGTGATCCGACCTTAAACGACAACAAGATTATCATAGACACATTCCTTCATTTCTCACAACAACAAAAGCAGAGCTATTAGGTTGAGTGCGTCGACCTGTCAATATCATAAAGAACAAAGGTATGCAATCAACCCCCCCAAAATGGCAGGGTGACCTACCACGTATGACAAGAAAGAGGTCACCCAGAAAGGATTTCCTCTCAGATGAGGAGTGGGACAGAATATTGCTAAACGAATAGTGGCAGTCTTAAGTAACAACACAATGATAGACACGACCAACGGCGTCACCCTGATTCACTAACACTAATGGCAAATGCGCTTAAACGCTATGGCACACACCCCCAGTGATTTGAATGCCCCGGTGAATATAAACTGGACCATCCCAATGCTTTTTGAAAACTTCAAATCATCATCATACGAGGAATAACTCCTGGAAAATCTTACGTCAACATTAACAGATTTACACCATTGTATACCACGTAAACACTTCCCATTGTCCCGTTACCCATTAACATTGAAAGTGACTAAAGAAAGGTTAGACACCATACAATTGACGAAAACTATAAGGAAACAACCGACATATAGCAATACGATAGTCCCAATCATTCAGGTTAATAAGGTAGCTCCTATCCCTCATCGTCGTGGCTGAGAATTAATTATCTGAAAAAATATTCTAGTTCCTTTTCCATCGCAAAATCTGATGCACGGTTGCGATGTGGCCTAGCCATTCTTGGTTCATAGGATGGAATTGCATGACCTTCTTCGCGCACATGTTACCCCGAGAAGCTGAATTTCGGGTGATTAGATGACACATGTCTCTTCAGAACTGGTACTCCGAAAACGTCCTCTGGCATCCTTTGACATAGCAGGGGTGCCAGCGCTCAGTTTGCAGGAAAATCTGGACATCTTCACAGTGTCATTGGATCTTCGGAGGAACCGTAGCGGGATCTTGACTGGCCTGTTTTGACTTGACAGATTCCTTTGGCGGGTTGGGTTTGGAAGAACTTTTACGTTTGGTGCTGGCACGGTCGCCCTTCTCGGGTTGGATTCATGGATGGACATAGGCACGGCTGGGACGAGTCCCAAGCATTTGCTGTGTGCAGGGGCCTTGTTGTGCATCGCCCCAATCATTGGCAGAGTAGGAGACCCTCTCTGGGATGGACGGCCCTCTCCACCCGAATTGTATCAGGCGCCTCCTCTCGGCTTGGACGAGTCCACAAGCACTGGTTGTGTGCAGGGGCCTTGTGACGCATCCCTCCCAAATCATTGCACAGGGAACATCTCTGGATGGACGGCCCTTCTCACCCGAATGTATCAAGGGCGCATCCTCCGTAGTATACATTCGTTCGCGGATTACCACGGGCGTCCTCCAACCGCAGGGGCTAGGTGGCCATCGTCTCGATTGGTCCGGTTGTCCAACATCCGCACCCGCCCGGCGTATAGAGGGGACTTGACTCGGTGGTCTCGACGGTTGGGGGCACCAGTTTGGTCTGAGGACTGGTGCCTTCTTGGATTACATTCCGCGATCATCAGATGGTGTTCCAGAGGTGCATCCCACCGCATAAGCATGCTCTCTCATCTCCTGTTGATTCACCAACCTCCGTAGGCGGGGACGGGTGCTGGGGATTACCATCAGAACTTGGGGGCGATGACACCGCTGCCGAACAATCACCACCCCCTCCTCTGTTCCCGACCCCCAGCTTTGGCTAATTTTGTTGGCAAACAGAAGGCCACAGTCCTTGAAGACATGTCCCAGAATTCTGCAGACAGGTGGTACACTTAAATCGCGTTGGGGCACACATCAGTGGAGTGACCAAAAGCCAAGCAATTGTTACATTCAGCAGCTGAACATTCTTTTATTTCGTGACCACTTCAATCCGCAATTTAAACAAGTTCTCGGTTGGCAGTGATATCTCACTGAACAATCTCTTCCCCGAAGTCGCAAAGAATAGGGCACAACACATCCTTGTCCAACTCAATGTAATAACGGCGATACACCGTAAAAACCTCTGGAAATCAACTTGAAAGTTAAAAAAACGGCTCGACTAACACACCCTTCCAAACGTCAACCCAATTTGTGCCACACATGTTGTCATCGTACTCATGCGGTAATATTAGGATCGTTACCACGTCGTGGAGGGTATATGACGTTGTTGTACAGTTCACAGCGTTTGACAAATTTATGTAGGAACCGGGCGTTCATGTCCCCAGTCTTAAACGTTAAATCCCAAGCGAAGCGGGGAAGCTCTAATGAAGCTGCAATCAGGTGTGTGATCCGTCGATCCCTACTTTCTTCAAAAATGCAAACAATTAAAAATCAGATCACGTGATAGGTTATCGACACAACACAAACACATTTCTCACGCAATAACGGCGTTCGACTTGTCCGCCATATTGCTCTAAGCATCGAACACTTCTCCATATTGAAGAATATTCATTCAGCAAACTTGCTATCCCACGGCCGGGAATGGAAAACCCGGCCGCGGCGGTGAAATCGGCCAGAATCTAGCCACTAGAACCACGTGGAGTCCGATGTGCCTAACAAAGTTGTATTGATTTCATTGAATATCTGAGGGTCTGTCCGGTGTGTTCAATATTTCCAGTCTTGGCCTCAACACAAAGGAAGTCACAGTGCTCGAAGTCACTAAGCCATGGGGTGAATCGGCGAGTCCTTCAAATTGGTTACTGATGGTCTGCTCCAGATAGTGTGGTGTCACGACTGGGCTCATGTTCGCATGTCGCCCTGTGTTGGAGACCAGCGACCTCATGCAACGCGTGTATAGAATTTCGCGGTATCGCGAGTCAGAAAGACAAGTTTTATTACTGATGTTTGGGATTCAGACGATCGTTGACTATCACGACTTGTCGTAACAACTTCACTCGCGAGGTACTCCAGGTACCGTGCGTCGTTCGTCCCAACCTTCGCAGTGAGTTAGGACACTGTATGTAAAACTGTTACGTTTACCACGCGGGAACCGAACCCGGGCCCAGGCGGTGAGAGCGCGAGTCCTAACCACTAGACCACGTGGGCTGCGTTGCTATTGGAAGAGGGGGGTGCCCAGCATAAAATGTTCCCCATGGGTCAAAACAACCTGCTGCCATATTGAAGAATAATTCATTTAAAATGCTTCCCCGACGGGAATCGAACCCGGGCTGCGGCGGTGAAAACGCCGAATCCTGCAACTAGACAAAGTGGGACGCGATGCTGTGGAAGAAGAGGATGCCCGGCAAAAGGTTCAATCGTTACACTTCCTGCCCATATTGAAACATTCATTCAAAACTGCTTCCCAGCAGGCGAATCGAACGGACCGCGGCGGTGAAAACGCCGAAGCTAGCCACTGACACGTGGAGTCATGTGCCTAACAAAAGTGGTATTGTTTTATTTGATTTCTGAGGGTCTGTCGCACCGTGCTACCAGATTATTTCCATCTTAGGCATTCAACACAGAGGAAGTAAAGTGCTCGAAAAGTGCACTTAAGCCATGGGGTGATTCGGCGATTCATGCAAATTGTTTACTGATGGTCTGCTCCAGGATAGTGTTGGTTGTCACGAATGGTCGTCACGTTCGACGATGTCGCCCTGTGTGGAGAGCAGAGACCTCATGCAACGAGTGGTAGAATTCGCGGTATTCCGACGAGTCAGACGAGTTTTATACTGATGTTGGGATTCAGACGATCGTTGACTATCACGACTAGTCGTAACAACTCCACTCGCGAGGTACTCCAGGAACGTGCGTCGTTCGTCACAACCCTTCGCCGTGAGTTAGACAATCCATGTAAAACTTTTACGTTCCACAGCCGGATCGAACCCGGGCCGCGGCGGTGAGGAGCGCGAATCCAACCACTAGACCAGTGGGTGGGTGCTATTGGAAGGAGGGGGTGCCCAGCAAAAATGTTCCATCGCAACTCTTTATTTTTCCATGATTATTGCCTCTCCTCACTCTATTCGTCACAAAAGCCAAACAATTACAACAGATTTGATTAAATTATGTATATACAAGGTAAAACAGATAGAACTTCAATATACGTAGTGGAGTAAAGATTACTTTGCCATAATAAAGATAATGGAATGTGAGGTTGAAACTAAAGAGTCAGAATTGGCCTCCCTCGATGAAATTTTTCTACAAAAGAATTTCCTCCAATCCAAACTTTACCAAATTCACTCGATGAAAACGCTCGAAGTCAGCCTTAACCCTAGAAGCCTAATAGCCTTAACAATTAGCGTCATAATATTACTGCCAGTATGAACTTGCCCCTCAAAATGTGCAACATCTTGATTTCCATATTAAGAATTTACAAATGCAGAAGTAATACCAAAGCCTGTTGAAGACAATTATTACGAGCGCGTTCACAGGAACGGCCGCAGAAGTACCTATTTAAGTCAAACACCGTGTTATTTCAGTCAGCTTAGTGAAACCCTTCTTGATCCAACAAGTACATGATAATCTTAGGACGTCAAAAAGATGACCTTCCGTCCCCGATGGGGCGTTACCTCGCACAAAGGGACAAACCCCATCCCCCATTTTACACTTGGCAATCCTAAACCCAGTGTAAAAAAGAATCCGGTGATTTAGCCGCCATTGGAAATCACATAACTTGTTATCTAACATATTTTTACACAATACTGCCCTCGAATTTCATTCCAAGGAAGAAATGGAATTTTTTCTTACGCACCCCCGTAACAGTAATACCATACTGTTTTTGGGAGTTTGGACGATCTCTTCAGTAGACTTACACGAATTAACAAATCATAATCAATGGAAAACAGTTTAAGGATATTATTGCAAGCGTGCCGTAAGGAAAAAGAACATGGATGTAGCGTTCGGGTCTAAGAGTTTGGAGGACCAAATCGGCGGAAAAACCTGCGGAGCTGGGAAGCCACGAAATACCTAGCAGGAAAACAAATACAATGGAGGGTTTTTCTCAGACAGTTAACTTAATCAGGGCTTGGCCAGTTAGATCTAATTTTGTTTACGAAGTGGTCGAGTCCAAGCCCACCCGCGGACATACTAAGGGTGATGACCTCCCGGAACAAGGTCAGTTTTCATCTTCCCCAAATAAAAGAGAAGACAACCCTATCTAAATCCTAACGTGCCGCTCGGGAAACGGAAAATAGGAGCAATGTAGTAACAAAGGATAATAAAGGTTTGATCACAGTGACCTTTCCCAAGGAGCGTGAGGTGTTCTGTTCTTCCAAGACTTAATGGACTGAGGCTTTAGATTTTTGTTTTTCCTCCCAGTTAGAATAACAGCAAGCATCACCGTTCCAAAACTACGCCATTAATCTTTATAGAAGACCGAATCCAGACTATATTGGACGGCATGCGGTCAAAAGGCTGGCCCATCACTAAACCATGTGATTTTTTGTACATTAATTTTAGAACCAGTGGCTTCACCAAAAACGTCAAAAATTACTTAGAAAGTGATACTATACCGTTGGAATAGAACAATACAAGTAGTATCATCGGCCATATTGAAGAAAGCTTAACACTTTCCCTTCAACCACCAGGAGATAAGCCCGTATGTCGCGACACATGTTTACATAATTCGCAATTGACTCAATATATAATCCTACAAAGTGGAGATAAGGGGCACCCCCTGGCGGACACCACGAGAGATGTTAACAGGATCAGAGAGTTGCCCATTAACAAGAATCCGTCTATAAATATCCTTATACAGTATTGAAATCCTACGGATTTAAATTGTCACCAAAATTGAACTTTCGGAGCACTCTTAAAAAAAAACCTCCAGTTAACATAATCGAAGCCTTTCCCGTTGGTCAAGAGCAATAAAAGCATAGGCATTATTTTTACTAAGCGGAATCATCAATGATATCCTTAATAGCATCCATGGTTAACTGTGAATAGATCTCCCGGGGACAGAGCAAGGTCTGAATTCGCCAATTTAGACGGGAGGACCTCAGCCAGTCTTCTTTGGAGAACTTTAGCAAGCAACTTATAAAATCAGTGGGTTTGATGAAGACTAATAAGGGCGCCAATTAGAAGCTCGTCAATATCACCATCACCACTCCTTAGGGAGCAAAGTGATAATGCCCATACGCTGGAACGAAGACCAAGTACCGCTCTTGAAAAACCACGTTAAAAACACCAACTAATCCTTAGCAGAATATCAGAGAACACGTCGGAAAATTCGTAAGGAAGACCGACCGAACCCGGCGACTTATTGTTTTTGCAGCGAGCTCTCGAGACTTGTAATGTGGGTGGTTGGGGGCGTCAACGTTACCTACCAAACAGTGTAAATTGATGGGAATGAAGGACAGTGACACTCTAAAGGATCATAGCGGTAATGTGGTCACCAGTGGTCGGTCACAAAAACGTTACTGACACACACAGCGTTACCATAAGCCATTGAAAAACACTCCTGCCCTGTTTATTTTCAACGAAACATCGTAATCCAGCTGACTGTACTAAACTCATAAAAAACATCATAATAGGCTATTTTTCAGTAAACTTCCGTTACCGTTGCATTAGTAAATAGATTCATAACCGTTTGTTTGGGCACGGGACTTCTCTGGCGTAAAAAGAAGGAAGAAGGTTTTTTTTTCCCCCTCCTTTAGCCACCTAACCCTAGAACGAAAGTAAGGCACCTCTTTAATTCACAATAAACTGGGTCAACGGACATCAAAGTCAAGCTCAGCAGACACCGAGACTGTCATCGGTTGCTGTATACTCTCTAGCCCTCCGCATGCAAAACACGTGCCTGATGGCTAAATCCTTTATTCTCAGCTTAACGTTATCCCACCATTCAATATAACAGAGGAAAAAACCAACCAACCTTTCAAAACGTAGACCACAGTTTGTGATAAATAATTCCGAGAATCGGTCACAAAAGATACGGGTCATTACACAAGGACGCACTAAACTTCCCAGTAACCCTTGCCCCTAGTGGAGTTGGCTAGCGGGACTTTGAAATTAAATGAAAACAAGGGTTTGTGGTCACTGAAGGGAAAGCACAAGTAACGGCCTTACTAATTGGAAATTCGAAGGGAAGATAAACGCGATCAATTCTAGAAGCTCTTATTTTGACGGGACCAGTAAATACCCTGGAATAGACGAAATAACAGATCTAAATAGCTATCACACGAGAATTATACATGATGCACAAATCCTTCATTTCTTCACGACCGCAAAGACTGAACTAATAAGTCACACTGCTAAATCTATCGAAATCGGACACCACGAAATTGAAATCTCCCTCTAAAATAACAGGATGACAGCCCCGGTGAAAGCAAAAGATTATTCAAGAAGGACTTCCTATCTCCACCAGGGGGGGTTGGGGGCAGTGTAAATTACAGAGCCTAATAACTGATCCCTTAATGGTACAACATAAGGAAATACAACGACAAACCGTGTCACGCCTGATTTGGCTCACTTTAATAGACAATTGGGGCTTGAACGGAATGCAACTCCCCCCCGAATGATTTTGAAGGAGACTAGGGAGAAATAACTGGACCATCCCATGTTTTCCTGAATAACTTGAAATCATCAGCAGTAGAGAGATCAACTCTTGAAAAAATATGACATTCAGCCACTACAGCCTTGCACCATTGTAAAACATGTGAACATTTACTACTAACAATCACGCAATCCATTAACGTTAATTGTGACAATAGAAATGTGAAGCATATCAAGCGTGAATAAAATAATATAACGAGATTCACTTCACGTGTATGGAATATGAATATTGGCAGACTTTGAAAGAACAATGTAGAGACTCCCATTATGTGCATCATCTCGATGACTCCTTAGGAATAACTGTCAAAATACCAAAGGAACTCTTTCTGCACTTTGGACGAATAATTCATTCAAAAACTGCTTTCCCAGCCGGAATCGAACCCGGGCCGAGGCGGTGAACACGCCGAATCCTAGCCACTAGACCACGTGGGACGCGATGCTAGTGGACGAAGGTGCTGCCGCCAAAAGTGTTTCCATCCGATACAACACTTCTGCCATTTGAAGAATTCATTCAAAACTCTTCCCCCCCGCGAATCGAACCCGACCGCGCGGTGAAACGCCGAATCCTGCCACTAGACCACGTGGAGGTCGATGTGCCTAACAAGTGTATTTTTTCATTTGATATCTGAGGGTCTGTCCAGCGTGTACCATATATTTCCATCTTGGCCTCAACCCGAGGCAGTAAAGGGCTCGAAAAGTGGGGCACTAAGCCATGTGTGACTCGCGATCATGCAAATTGTTTACTGATGTCTGCTCCAGGATAGTGTTGGGTTGTCACGACCGGTCGTCATGTTCGACGATTCTCCCGTGTTAGGAGACCAGAGACCCCATGCAACGCGTGGATAGAATTTCTCGGTCATTCTGCGGGTCAGACAAGTTTTTTTATCACTGATGTGTTGGGATTCAGACCATCGTTGACGTCACGACATTGTCGTAACCACTCCACTCGCGAGGTACTCCATGTACGTCCGTCGTTCGTCCCAACCCTTCGCAGTGAGATAGACCCGTATGTTAAACTGTTACGTTTCCCACGCCGGGCACGAACCCGGGCCGCGGCAGGTGAGAGCGCCGAATCCTAACCACTACACCACTTGGATGCGTTGCTATCGGAGGAAGTGTATGCGCAGCAAAAATGTTCCCTCGGAACACTTCCTGCCATATTGAAAAATAATTCATTCATTCAAAACTGCTTCCCCACGGCCGTGGAAATCGAACCCGGGCCGCGGCGGTGAAAACGCCGATCCTAGCATCTAGAGCCGTAGGACGCGATGCTAGTGGAAGAAGGGGATGCCCGGCAAAGGTTCCAATCGATCACCTTCCTGCCTAGGTTGTCAAGACTTCAATTCAAAAACTCTGCTTCCCTCGGCCGCGATCGAACCCTGCCGCGGCGGTGCAAACGCCGAATCCTAGCCACTAGCCTACGTGGGGGTCGATGTGCCTAAAAAAGATTTTGTATTGGGTCATTTGATATATGAGGGTCTGTCGCAGCGGGTACCAGATATTTCCATCTTGGCCACAACACAGAGGAAGTTAAAAGGGCTCGAAAGTGCACTAAGCCATGGGTGTTCGGCGAGTCATGCAATTGTTTACTGAGGTCTGCTCCAGGATAGTGTTGGTTTCACGACTGGTCGTCATTTTCGACGATGTCCGCCCTGTGTTGGAGACCATAGACCTCATGCAACGCGTGGATAGAATTTCGCGTAATTCGGGCGATCCGCCAGTTTTATACTTATGTTGGGATTCAAAAACGATCGTTGACTATCACGACTTGTCGTAAAACACTCCACTCGCGAGCTCGTGAGGTACTCCGGTAACGTGCGTCGTTCGTCCAACCCTTCGCAGTGAGATAGACACTGCTGCAAACTGTTACGTTACCGACAAAAAAAAAAAAAAGATACTCCTGGGCAATCGAACCCGGCTGCGGTGGTGAGAGCGCCGAAACCTACCCACTAGACCACGTGTGATGCGTTGCTATCGGAAAAGGGTTGCTCAGCAAAGTGTTCCATCGATACACTTCCTGCCATATTGAAGAATTCTTCAAAACGCTTCCCACGCGCGAATCGACCCGGGCCGCGGCGTGAAACTACGCCGATCCTACCACTATACCACGTGGGAGTCGATGGTGCTTAATACGAAGTTCTATTGTTTCATTTGATACTGAGGGTCTGTCGCAGCATGTAACGCAATATTCCATCTTGGCCGCAACACAAGCAGTAAAAGTGCTCGAATGTGCACTAGCCATGCTGTGATTCGGCCGAGTCAATCAATTGTTTTACTGATTGCTGCTCCAGGATAGCACGTTGGGTGTCACGACTGGTCGTCACGTTCGACGATGTCGCCCTGTGTTGGAGACCAGAGACGTCATGCAACGCGTGGATAGATTTCGCGGTATTCGGCGACTCAGACAAGTTTTATACTGATTTTGGGATAACAGACACTTTCGTTGACTATCACGACTAGTCGTAACAACTCCACTCGCGAGCTAGTGAGGTACTACTCCAGGTAACGTGCGTCTTTCGTCCCAACCCTTCGCATGAGTGAGACACTGTTGTAAAACTGTTAGCGTTCCCCTCCCCGGAATCCGAACCCCGGGCCGCGCGGTGAGAGCGCCGAATCCCAACCACTAACCACGGTGGGATGCGTTTGCATTGGAAGAAGGGGGTGCCCATCAAAATGGTTGGGGGGGCATCGGAACACTTTCTGCCATATTGAAGAAGATTCATTGAAAACTGCTTCCACGCGGGTAATCGAACCTGGACGCGGCGGTGAAGACGCCGAATCCTAGCCACTAGACCCACCGTGGGAGTCGATGTGCCTATCAAAAGATTGTATTGATTCACTTTGGTAATCTGAGGGTCGTCCGGTGTGTATCAGATATTTCCATCTTGGCCACAACACAGAGAAGTCAAAAGTCTCACAAGTACACTAGAAGCATGGGGTGATTCGGCGAGTCCATGCATATTGTTTACCTGAATGTCTGCTCCAGACCATAGACCTCATGCAACGCTGTGGATAGGAATTTCGAAGTAATTCGGCGAGTCAGACAAGGTTATTATGATTGGATTCAGACTACGTTGACTCGCACGATGGTCGTAAACAATTCCACTCGCAGGGAGAGATTATGTGGACAATGGGGAAGTAAGTCGTCACAAGAAAATGCATGACTGATATATTATTTGTAAAGCAATCAATTTCACCTGTATATTTCATTATTCGTCAATACATTTGCTTTCCAAATAGGTGTGGACGGTGTGGGCCAACTATCAATAAAAGAGAGAAAAAAAAAACTCCACTCGCGAGCTCGTGAGGGTTAACTCCTTCTCTTTTTTTTTTTCCTATTCAAATTGCATGATTTCAAAAAATATATACAATGAACAGCATTTCATGCAATTAAATTATAGATAAAAAAGAGAGAGGAAAATAGTAGTACTCAAAGTTATACTAATACTGCCCATATACGAACAACAAAAGGACGCTAACTAGTCAAAATAAAATGTAAATTTCAGTGTTTTTTCTTTTATTGAAGTGGCCCCCTCTGAGTCCCACTAATATTGCAACATATAACATATTCATATAATTAGATATTACAACGACAATGATATTCACATGCCTATTGAAAAAAGCTACACAAGGTCTATCAGGGGAACAACTCAAAAGTAGTACAGATAATCTCGAACTTACAAAATGGTAGTGGCAAACTGAAAAACCCAGAATTCAAATCAGAGGGTAACATACGAAATCCCATCAGTCCAAATGCGTTTAATCTCCTAAGACGATAACGAGGATGAAAAATCAGCATTCCACCCGACATTAATCTCCGCGTGACAATAGAACTTTATCCTTATAACTGAACCGTTTTGAACTGGGACTCTGAAAATATGCAAACATCTCAACTTCCAAATTACGAACTTAAACAGAAAAATAACCGAATTCTTTGGAACACGCTCTGAAATATGTGTGCATCTGTTCCATAAAGAAACAAGTCGACAATGAAACCTACCTAAGTGTCCCTGTCATAAAATAGAAAAAACGACCAACCCATTGATGAAATTTCTAATTTTCGGACATTCCCATAAAATTTGGGCCGCATCCTCAATACTGCTTGCATGCGCAAAAAGGACAGATACCGTCACAATACCCCAGGCTTTGAGTCTCTTCGCGTAGGAAGGACCCATGGGCTAAACGCCACTTTGAATGAAAACTACTTAACTATTAGACAAAATGTACTGAAGGACATTAAGCCAAACGATATTCCAAGGATATTGGGGTGGTGGCGGCCACTGCAGCAATACACCCGTCGCTTGGCTGGACCAGGTTTGCCACTATCTTTGGTTGGCGATGATTGACTGACCAAACGTATGATCATGACTGTAAAGTAGTTTCAAGACATCACACGCATGTAGCAGAGAAAGGAGAAAACAAGTGTGACTGTTTGGTCTTAAGTTGCGAACAAAATTTGGGGATAAATACTCCGAAGTTGCTTGGCGATTAAAAACATACTGAAAATGAGATAATTGGGAATTTCCTCCCATAGCACCGGAAGTAGGTGCTTAACCAAAAGCGCATTCATTTTATTCCTGAAATCGTCCAATCCAACCCACCCTGTGTTGCGCAAATTAAACTGACGTTTCTGGCAACAAGAGGGGCTTGATACACTCACCAATAGAAAAGGAGAATATTGCACTTCTCCAGCTTTTAATAACAAATAAGGAACACATGACAGGCGCAATGAAATAAAATACGGGTAAATACTTGAATTAAGAACCAATATCTGCCCAACGTAGGTTAAAGACGCCGTTTCCAAGAATCATGCGAGAAACAGCAACATTGACTTTGTTCGACCAATAAAATTAACATCTTTACTCGACCCAAAGAGTATCCCAGTAATGCGAATGGAGCATGTGCTTCATGTACTATCTTGGGGTATTGTCTATGAACAAACCCCCAACCACGAAGCCACTAGTTTTGCGGAGATTAACGGAAGCCCCAGTGGCTTTATCGAAAAGGGAAACGATTCAAGATAGCGTGTAACATCATTGACACTTGTGGCAACACAAGTGACGTCGGGGGTCAAGGCCATACTGGAGAAGCTTGTGACGCCCGACATACCGTTTCCACCAGGGATTGTAACCCACAAATATTTGCATGGTTGAAATTTATACCTGCATCGGTCAGTGAAAAATAAACATAGAGAGAAGGAGACAAAGGAACACCCTTGCATAACACCGCGAGGACTAAGGAAATAGGATTCAGACATATTACCAATTAACAATATGCGACTTGAATATTACGATAAAGAATGGAAATCATCTGCAAAAAAAATTATTTCCAAATTCATTTTGTCAAGAACCTTCATTAGGAAATGCCAATTAACAGTGTTCGGAAGCTTTGTACTGGTCGACAAGCCAAGAGCCAACCGGGCTTTTCCTGATGGTCAGCATAATCACCCATATATCTCTAATAAAATAACGTAAGTTGTTAGGATTGATCTTTCCAGGGACCGCGCATGGTTGATAATCATTAATGATAGTAGGAATTATACTTTGGAAAGTCTAATCTGAAAGATCTTAGCAAGAATTTTTATAATCGGTATTGAGCAAACTAGGCCGCCAGTTAGTAGGAGACGAGTTCCCCTTTTTTCGAAGCAAAGTAACCACACCGTCCGGGCGACTTTCGGTAAGAATGCCCCCTCTTGTAAACATCATGGTAAATATTCACCAAGTCATGCCCACTACAATCGAAGAAGTGAGAAGAAAACTCATAAGGCAGGCATCATGCCCAGGAGACTTGTATTTTTTTTCTGCCATTATTGCATCTTTTCAAAACATATATACATTAACTAGTATTCCATGCAATTAAATTAAGGATACAAGAGTGGGGAGATAATGATACTCAATCAAACAAATACGCATATAAAAAGGACGAATGTGCCTATGGTCGAACCTAGAATAAGAAACTTCAGTTTATCGTTATGATTTGGAAACAAAAGAGCTCACCTCAATCCACAAAAGGGTTAAACTTTTCGGCGAAAACCGATACCTATCCATACCAAAACTCTAGCTCTAATTTCATTTACGATGTTTGACAATAATTGAGAAGGATAAATACGTGACTTTCAAACACGAAAATAAGCATCTAGTCTTCCAAATGAATAACTACACATGCAACAAATGAACCACATTCTATCGAACGCCAAAGAGTTCATAGAGTATTGTAGCAATACCATAGATATAATAAAGTTGAATCCTAAAATGAATCAGGATTAATGAGTTTTAAGGGACACGACCCAACAGAAAAGAAATAACAATACGATTATTTGAAAACTGCCACAAAAATATGGAACGCCGTTTCCACTTCATGGCAACTAGAGACCTGGCAATTGCCATCACTTTTGCCCCCCACTTGGCAACCCTTCTTATTAGGTGTACAAAACCTTGTGGATTAAACGCCACTGAATAATCAGTTAACTTATTATCTAACAACCTATTGAAAAAAGCCCGCCTCCCAAAATCCTTCCCACTGACGAGACGGATTTTGCGTTAACAATGAACGGGATGATTACTGATTTCCGACGAGAGGAAGAAATGCTTATGAGTTTGAAGGGCCCGGCCGAACAACCAAAGTCTTATCAGTAGACTGAATATCCAGTCAATTTGCAAGGCTTTCCCTAAAATAGCAGAACAGGTACTAGAAATAGGAGAAAAAGAAGATTGGACAAAATCTCAGGAAAAATGATACGAAGGTGCTTTGCCGAAAAAATAAGAGCAAGGAACAAAAGTTGCAAAGAATACCTAAAAAACACAAATGGTAACAAATAAGCTTCCATTTTCAACTGAAATTGGCAACTGAAGGCCACAGGGAGTCAGGCCCTCAAGAACATGAACTCCCTCTTAACCAGATCCGGCTT
The DNA here is from genome assembly GCA_026419785.1 of Sclerodactyla briareus. Lineage (NCBI taxonomy): Eukaryota > Metazoa > Echinodermata > Holothuroidea > Dendrochirotida > Sclerodactylidae > Sclerodactyla > Sclerodactyla briareus. The sequence goes on along the minus strand of JAODTK010002028.1, from coordinate 8,435 downwards.
GTTTCCACAAATAAGGAAAAACAATTTTATGAAGAGCACTAAGCACAAAGTTCTGGGAGGGGATACACAGGAGCAATGTAATAAAAACAAAAGGAAGATACACTATAACAAATTTAACTTTCCCAGAAGAGGAGGTGACGCCCAGAAACGCGAATAATACTCTTCCGAGCTTTGTCAAATTTTACCTCTCCACAAGGAGTTAACAGCAGTATGACACAAAAACGCAACCCGTAATTTTATGGAGACATCACTCCAACATATAATAGAGGGGAGACCATCAAAGGAAACCCCGATCGTCAGGCCATAAGACTTATTAACGTTAATCGTGGCCCCAGTGGCAATGTGGAACATTCAAAAATACGAAAAAAAAATTTTAATCCTCATATTGGTGGCAATACCAGTAGCATCATTTGCATACGGAGCAGCTTAAACATTACTATCACTAGCGCCAGGAAGGGATGTTGTTGTGAAAAACTTCGATTGTCAGGGGAGTGATAAATGTAGTAGCCACGGGCTCAATGAAGAGAACATAACGGAGCGGCGACAAGGGGCAACCTTGCCTGACCCCGCGGAAAGATACGAACAGGATCAAGAAAGTTACATTAATAAGAATACGGCGTAGACTTTTTGTTCTCCTCATTATTACTCCCCATAACTCATATACAGGTATAAACATACAGAGCAATATATTAATATTTACAATATAAAAGGCAAAGTTGGCTAGAAATATACGTATTAATATTATAAAACTTACAACAATACACAGTGATTACATACAGTTCAAACATGGACGACGAGTTACTAATTGCTACATACGGAAGAGCACTCACCCAAGTCCTTCTCAAACTGGATTTGCGAAAAAAGGCGCTTACGATGGGCAAGAATACGAAGTCGTATATCCTAAACGATCAATTTTCGATCATAATATTGACTAATAGAGGGACTGTCCCGCAAAAAAATATGAAACACACACCTAGATTTCAAAATGATAAATTTGGAAAAACACAGAAAAAGATACCAAATTATGTTGAAAACTATTCGAAAGTGTAACGGATTTGCCCATATAAAAAACGATTCGAAATCAAGCACAATATTAGCCCCCGTCAGTGTACGGAAAATCCTTAGCATCAATAAACAGGCGTAATCGTAGGACAATCAATAAAATGTGTGTTTAAATTAGTTTAAACGTCCCTTACCTTTGAAAACAGGACGATACCATCCCCAATTTACACTTAGCACTTCTAAAACCATGTTATAATATCTGTGGGTGGGACGCCACTGAAAATCACAAAAGTTTGTTATCTAAAATACAATTGAAATTTGAAAGACTACCCTCCAAAATCAACCCACGGGAAAAGGAAGGGTGTGGTTCTTCTTCAAAGACCCGAATAAGAGTGCATTCGGGACGGAGAGTATTGACGATAGACTTAGTCGACCTACACGGTATCAATAAATCAGGGTTCAAATGAATGAAGCTTTCTTACTAATAGTACAACGAATGAAGTAAAGAGAAGGAGTTACAGTTTGTAGCGTTCGGTCTCGAATTAGACCAAATTTGGGGAACTAAAACCGCGAAGCTGGGAGCAAATAATAAAATACCTAGTAGGAAGTAAATACCAGGGAGGGTCTCGCTTAACACCGGCAACAAAGGACTTGAGTACAAAGCATCCATAGTATTCTGGGAAAGCAATCAAGCCCCAGGGCCACATAGACCTACTGAGGTGTGATAACATCCCGGACACTAAATTCCGGTCTATGATCCCCCCAAATAAAGGCAAAAATAAGTTTATGCAAACACCTAAGTGCGTTCTCCGGAAAAGGAAAGATAGGCGCAACATCATAGAACCTGGGAAAAAATGAAAGTATTGCACAGTGACCTTCACAAAAGAGTGTTAAGTGTCTGTTTTCCACGACCTCAGTTGACCTAGTGACCTTTGACATTTTTTGAATCCCCGTGGACTGGAGTGCTTCCTCGGTACAAAAATTAACCAGTGATCTTAATGGAAAAGACTTACTCCAATGATATTGAAGGGAGACGGTCAAAAAGAATTACCAATCATTAACGTGGGACTTATGAACATTATAGTAGCACCCGTGGCATTAACAAAAACATCAAAAATACGTTAAATAAGTTGTGAATGTCTTAGAACAAGAAGCTATACAAGTAGAATTCATCGGCATACTGCAAAGCTTAACACTTTTCCTGCCACCCCCTGGAAGAGTAAAAGTAATCCACGAATTTCGGGGTCAAAGGTTAATATAGTTGGCACTGGCTCCATATATAAAACGTACAAACGTGGTGAAAGCGGACACCCTTGTCAGGACGCCGCGGAGGAAAATAGGGACGGGGTCAGAAAGGTGACCATTAATAATGTACAGACTGTTGTAAATTGATTGTACAAAATTGAAACCCATGTGATGAAGTGTCTCCGAAATGAATTTGCGGGAGGACTTTTAATAGATAAAAATTCCAGTTGACTGGAATCGAAAGCTTCGCTGATCTGAAGCGATAAAAGCGGAAGCATTATTATTGGCAACAGAGTAATCAATTATATATCTTATGCGTATCAATTGCTGTGGAGAGTTCTCCCGGGATTAGATAAAGTCTGAAACTCACTAAATAATTGTCGGAAGTTACAGAGTTCAGTAGCTAATCTAATTTGGAGAATTTTAACTAGTAACTTGTATATCGGTTTTGAGGAGACTAATAGGGCACCAATTGGACGGTTCTCAATTCACCCCGCTTTTGGCAGTAAAGTTATAATACCAAAGCGCTTGGGAGGGGACAACTTCTTCAGCAAAAATCAGTGTTATAGACATAAACTAAATCATCTACTAGATTATCTGAAAACGGAGATAAAACCATACGGAAGGCCATCTATGCCCGGAGACTTCTTCTTTTGAGCCCGTGAAATAGCAATGCACACCTCCTTAGATGAAATGAGGTGACGCTCAAGATTTGCTCATCATGATCGCAAAACCTCCTTATCAAAGGTATCAATTAAAAACATCCTGGTGAATTCATATCAGAAAAACATTGCCGATGAAAGATTACTGGAGAATTCATTGAATGAAAACAGTCATGATATGAAGTCATCTTAAACATGCACCACTTGCGCGTCTATAATAGACCTAATAACCTTATGCTGCGCATTGGTTTTTTCTTCGCCAGAAAAAAAGATGACGGTTTCTCACCTTCTTCCAACCATTTAACCCTGGAGCGAATGAAGGCACTCGCAATTCATCATCAATAACCTGGGTAGGGTAAATTATCATTAGAATCAGAGATTAAAGGCAACGAGGGGTGCCAAATATTACAGGCCCTCTCGTTCCTTAGCAATACGTTTACGGTCTTAATGGCCAGCTCCTAATCCTAGTTTGATGTTATCCCCACCACTCACTCATGGACGAAAAACCCAAGTTCAAAAGTAGAAACCACAATTTATATAAAACCGAAAGTCTACTAAAAAGAGATTATATTACAAAGGAAAGCATTAAATTTCCAATAGCCCTTACCCCTAGTGGAAGACTGGTCTGAGGACTTGGAAATCAACAAAGACGGGGTTGTGATTCATCCGGGCGGAAAGGAAAGCACAGGTAGTTCACCTTAACCCAAGGGAAAAGCTTGAAGGGCAATAAACCGCGTCAATCCTAGAGCTCTTATCGACCGGGAGACCAGGTAAAACCCGGATCGGATTTGATGAATGTTAGACCTTATAACTGTCAAAAAGGATTATACAGATAAAACAATTCCTTCATCTCATCACAGCCAACAAAAGCAGAGCTAATAGACGCAGCGCTAGACCTATCAATATCAGCGAGAACACAAGTTGAAATCACCCCCCAAATTGACCTGGGGGACTACCACGAAATAAAAAAGAAGAGGTTATTCAAAAAGGATTTACTATCAGGAGGAGAGTGGGACAGTGATTGAATATTGCATAACCCGGATAGTGGCAGACGGACGGAAACCAAACAAGGACGGCACGATCCAAAACAGGCGTCAGCCTGAGTTCACTAACACTCATGGACAATTGCGGATTAAAGCTATAGCAACGCCCCCGGCGAGATTTGACTGCCCCGTGGAATCATAAACTGGACCATCCAATGCTTTTGGAAAAATTTAAAACGTCATCATTACGAAAACTACTCTGGAAAAATCTTGAATATCACCATTAAACAGACTTACACCATTGTAGAACACGTAAACACTTCCTATTGTCCCGTACCCGTTACATTGAGGCTAACTAAAATAGGGTTAGACACAACACAATTAATGAAGATAGAAGTAAACAATATAACATAAAGCGTTTACCACAATTCCTGTCATTTAGGATCTGAAGTACGCCCGATCCATCATCGTGCTGGCTACTGAAATACTTGTCGAATATTCCGTTCTCTCTCCATCACAAATCACGGATGTACGGTGCGATGTGCCAAGCCCTCCGTGGGGGTTCATAGGGTGGAGCTGCATGTCTTCTTCAGAGCCTGGGTATCCCGAAATCGAAATTTCGGTGTTGATGAACATCTGCTTCAGTACCTGGTACTCAAACTCCTCTTTGCATCCTTTACTAGCAAGATGCCAACCTCAGTTTGAAGGAAAATTTGGGACATCTTGACAAGTGTCAATTGGGTCCGCTGGGGAACGTAGCGGGATCTTGCCTGGTCCTGTTTCGACTTGACAGTTTCTTGGGTGGGTTGGTTGGGACGAAATCTTACGTTTGGGTCTGGCACTGCGCCATTCCTCGGGTTAGATTCAGGGATTGGACAGAGGGCACGGGGGACGAGTCACAAGCATCGGCTGCGTGCTAGAATGTTGTGAATCTCATCCTCCCCAAATATCGGCAAGTTGCGCTCATCCACTGGGTTTGGAGAGTTCCTTCGCCACCCGAATGATCCACGGGCCTTGACCTCTCTGTATCCTGCGTAATCCGTGATAACCATAGCATCCTAACTGCAAGACTAAGCTCGTCATCGTCGCCGTTGTCATCATCCGCACCCTCGGGAGGAGGGGAATCTTTACTCGGTGGGGAAGGCTGGGGAACCCAGTGAGGATTGGTGCCCTCCGGTACCATTCGATATTCATCGGAGGGTTATCATGGGTGGATCTACCATCATAGCATGGCATTACACATCTCCCGTTGGTTCACCACTTCCATAGGGGTGGAGGGGGCTGGGGGTTACCTTCGGAACTGGTGGCGTTGACAACCGGGTGCTGTACAACACCCCTCCTCTGATCCAAAACACCAGCTTCGGCGTTATTTGTTTGCAACAAAAGTCACAGTCTGAGACGAGGTCCAGATTTGCATAAGGTGGTAACTTAATTGTTGGACACACATTAGTGGTGTGACCAAAAGCCAGGCAGTTTATTACCTTTAAGTAGCTTGCGTCCTTGATTTCTTACCCACTTCGCGCAATTTAGGCAAGTTCTTGGTAGCCATGGTAACCTAACTGAACTCCCCCAAGTCGCAAAGATGAGGGTACATCTTTTGTCCAATTCAATGTAGTAACGGCGAATGCCATTAAACCTCAGGACATCCTGCAATCAGAACATGCTCGATTGGACCACTTCCACACCGCCCAAATTATAGCCACACAATATTGTCTTCGTAGCGCATGCGGAATATGTAAGATTCGTTACCACTGTCGTGAACTGGTAAACGACGTTGTTGTACAGCCCCCACGTTAGACAATTTTATGTATGAATCCCCGGCGTTTCATTTCAACAGTCTTAAACGTCAAATCTCAAGCGACATGCGGGAAAGCTCTTGAGCTGCAATCAGGTGTGTGTATACGTCGATCCCTACTTCCTTCAAAAATGCAAACAATTCTAACGAGATCCATGGTAGCTATTTAAACGAACAGACTTCTCACGCAACACGGCGTTCGACTGTTCCGCCATCTTGCAACTGGGACTGATTCCGCCGGGATCGAACCGGGGACCGTCAACTGTGTGTTAGACGGACGTGATAAGCCGCTACAAAACCACGGAAACAGCGGTCTGCTTGAACTGCCTGACCACTAGCACACTGAATGAACTGGCTCGAAACCCCACAATTCTTTTTATCCACTAAAACTTCGGTCAGGTTATCCTCCCGGGATCGAACCGGCGGCCGCCTTGCTTGTGAACATATGTGATAACCGCTACCCCACGGAATCCGCAATAACAGACTCGAAGACCAGAAAAAAAAAAAAAAACAAAAAAAAAAAAAAAAAAAAAAAAAAAAAAAGGGGAAAAAAAAAAAAAAAAAAAAAAAAAAAAAAAAAAAAAAACAAAAAAAAAAAAAAAAAAAAAAAAAAAAGGGAAAAAAAAAAAAAAAACGTAATTTGGACGCGCATCGTAATTATATACGGCGTGTTTGTTGAAGTTTCAACAATCATGCGCGTGGTTCCACCCGGGATCGAACCGGGACAGGCTGTGTGTAAGACAGACGCGATAACCGCTCCCATGGAACCCGCTCGGGGATTACTCGGCAGGCTCTCTGGGAGTCAAATTAACCTTACGTTAATTCTGAGTTTGAAGTCATACTAGTACAGGCAATTGATCTGAACTAATACTGAACGCGGACAAAATGAACAATCGAATAGCGAAAATTAGTCTACATCGATTCCAGCATTATAAGCATCTTGCGTGATTTTGATGTGTACAACTAGAGAACTATCTGCTTAATTTTTCCTGACCGATTAATGAACGTGGCTCCGTCAGCTTCACCACTGATCCAATAATAAGCCGGTTACAATTCATCGCCACGTCCTCTAGTTTCAGTAGTCCCCCCCTTAGTGAATCGTCAGCGCATAATCGATTCGCCATGGAACCCGCCCGGGGATTACCGGAGCTCTCTGGGAGAAAATTAACCATTACCGCTAAATCTGAGTTTGAAGTCATACGAGTACGTGCAATTAATCTGAACTAATACTAACTGACTCGGACAAACCTGTAAACAATCGACCTCGCGCAAAATTATCCTACATCGTTTCAGCCATTATACATATTTGCGTGGTTTTGTTGTGTACATTAGAGGAACTACTGCTTAGATTTTCCTGACCGTGGTAATGAAACGTGGCTCCAGTCATGCTTCACCACTGATCCCATAGATCAGGCCCGTTACAATTCGTTGCATCGTCCTCTATTGTCATATTTTCCCCGCTTGGTGGAATCGTCGCGCATAAGGATCGCCACGGAACCCGCTCGGGGATTACCGGCAGGCCCCCTCTGGGAGGCCATTTAATAACCTTACGTTAATTCTGAGTTTGAAGTCGTACGAGTACGGCAAATTAATCTGAACTAAAACAGAACGCGGACAGAATGTAACAATCGAATTGCGCAAAATTAGCCTACATCGATTCGAGCATTATAAGCATCTTTCGTGAGTTATTGCGTACAACTTCTGCTTTGGGATTATCTACCGTGTAATGAACGTGGCTCATCATGCTTCACCACTGATGCCCAAGATCAAGTCCCGTTACAATTCGTTTGCAATGTCCCTCTTTTGTCAGTATTTTCCCCCGTTGCTGAATCGTCGCGCCGAAGCGATTCGCTAACGGAATACAGTAGCTTACCGAAATGCGGGGCTGGGACTGATTCCGCGCCTGATCGAAGCGGGACCGTCCTGAGGCCGTTAGACAACGTGATTTTTTTTCTCTTTATATTGAGAAGATGGGGCCCACCGGCCCACCTATTGGGAAGCAAAACTGTATAATAAATAATAATTAGTATGTATAATAGAAATGTATATAGAATAGTGAAATATACACGTGAAATTGATTGCTTTACAAATAAAAATTATATCAGTCATGCATTGTTAATTGATGACGACTTACTTCCCCCATGACCACCTAATCTCGCCCTGATTCTTCAAAACACTTGACGACATAGATTAATAACTTTTTATGATCTGCATGATGAAGTACTCTATCCATGTAAAAATAAGTAGTGTGTGGGGTATAAAGTCCATGATCATCAAATATCTACACAAATATCGAGTTATTCGAAAGTTTTCAACCAGTGGTCGATGTTGTAACCTGTATGTATAGGTCTCCCAATGCCTGAAAGGAGTATTCTTTTTTTTTCCAAATATGTAAAAAACTTATAATCACTCGTTTCTATTCTTAAAAACAGCATAGAGGATGTCTAGCTTCTTCTTCAACGAATATGGAAACTAATTCTTAAAAATTTTTGTTTAAAAAATTTGTACCTCCATGGGTTGAGTCTAATTCTACTTCTCCAGACTACGCATTTGTAGTTGTTCATAACCTAATCTACAAGTACTCCTGTCAAGTTCTTCTTTAAAGACCTAATCCCAAAAGTGTACATATCACTCACTCTTGATTTGGTTAGAGGATAATTTGATTCCTTTTTTTAATTAATGTTTTTCCATAGGACAGAAATCTCTTTACAATAAATGACATTGTTGCATATGTTTTCAAACCCCAAC
>JAODTK010002024.1:0-16838 GCA_026419785.1 Sclerodactyla briareus | reverse complement strand
AAATAGCTCACATTGGACTTGCCATAGTATAATTTCCTATCATTGTTCAGTGGTAGATAATGGTGTGGACCTCACTGTTCTTTTTTTTTACTTCTGACATTGAATCAAGGGCCAAGCTAACTGAATACACTCTCAAAGTAATTTGGTAGATGGTCTAGCTGAAGACATCAGCAGATGGCGAGCTGCCTGGTCCCAGCCCATATAATTGTCAGGTGAAGAGGGGAACCCTATCACCTATCCCGACTCTACCTGGAAAAAGTGAGTGACCCGTCAACCAGGCGAATACCAGGAGGCCACCTTAAATACGAATGGAACGATAATATGAAGAGGGACTCACAGTGGGTCGGGTTGAGCAACCCAAGGACACAGGAAGGAAGAAGAGGCCAAACGTTAACAATGACGACAAATCCCAAACACACAAGTTACAGTACCAGCAATGGTCCAGAGCGGTCATGAGTGCCAGGAAGTCGGGGGGGGGGGGGGGGGCGGGGGAGGGGGGGGGGGAGGGGGGGGGGGGCAAGACAGAAGCTTGCCTCTACTCTGAAAAGGGAAATGCAGATCTTCAGTTTAATTTTATATGGAAGAGGCCAAAGGAAGGAAGGTACAGAACGAGGGTCATGGTCCCCGACCGCACAACTGACTGATTAGGAAACGTACCAGAAGGTAGGGAGTAAACCTGTAGCAAAGATGTAAGACATCAAACCAACCTGCTCTCTGTAATTCCGGCCAGGCTAATACCAACGCATCCCTGGGCATCTGAACTACTATAGGGGCGGTGCATTCAAGCAACGTTGGGAGGAGGTCGGGTTATTCCCACTTTTCATGGTTGCCAAAGAGGGAGAGCGGGTCGAATCTTCCATTAATAGGTTATGTGCCATTTCAGGAGGAAGAAAATAGCAAAAAAACAATCTCTGGACTTACCACTGAGGAATGAAAAAAAACCCCCCCAGATACGACTCAAATAATGATTTTGAAGACCATCCCCACTTTCCGCAAAGTCTGGTTCAGCCAGTTGTCAGGCTGGGAAAAAAGTTTAGCGAGCCGGGCTCGTGCATTTTGCCCAGGAACCGGAGAATGTCTGATTTAGGTAGGCCCCTCAATTCAGTAGGTACAACTGAAGCCAGAATAGGCCTAGCATGTTTCCCGGGGCCTACCAATACCAACTATAGTGTATACCGTTAGGGCTGTAGGAATTCTACACGACTATCACCATTCGCAACAGTAACATGGCCTACTTACATGGAACCAGCCGCAAAACGCATTGTAAATGAAAAAGCTGACTGGATTCCATCCCTCTGTGCGCCGCCTCTATCTCGGAACGTGAACACGGGTTTCGTGAGTTTCTGCATCGAAAGTAAGTAAAGGGTAGTAGTGGCACGGGTATGAGGTAAGTAGCCTTCACAAAAGCCCAACCATAGCCCTAACCCGTCCGTTAGGAAGACGGTTGGCTTAAATATTTATCCCCACTCAGGAGAAGGCTTGGGACATTCAGCGTTGCCATATATGTCATCCTGTGACACTTGCCTCCCTAGTAATTATTGCTCAGTTTTGCAATCAGAATCAATACATGTGCAAGAATACCCTACGGGTGGTATTACAGTATATCTTTTTGACCTAAAGTATTGATTTATGGAAACATTTGCAAATTCCCGAAAGTCCGATTTTGCTCTATCCGGCTAACGTCATAGTAACAAACTTTCAAGCCGACTGCATACACATAAACTGGAGTGTATGATGGTAGCCTGCAAAGGACTCACACTGACAGGCCAAGGTGTGACAATAAACAGCTTTCTACTTATGCCCTTGCACAAAGTACAAAAACGGCTGAAGGTTTCCAAACCTGCAGAATCAGCGATTTTGACCCTGGAATCGTGTTTCACCCCCGCGGTACCACTCAATCGCGAATGTTGCCCGACGCAACCCATTTCTTGTACGATACCATCACGGCCACGTAAATCGGCCATGATTCAACCTGTAGGGATACCAAAGAGGAAAATCAAATTTTCTCTATAGGTAGCGGACCACCATTAGACTCCCTATTGATTTATACACTAAATTGCCTCCGTTTAGCAGTTCCTGGATCCTTGTGTGCCATACTTGGGCGGCCCAGCCGCAATTCCATTTGAAGCAGAGAAGTGTCTTGAGATCATCATGGCAATTACAAAATTAACATGGGTGACCCGATTACTTTTTTCAGTAGAGGGACTTGAAGGGCAGAGACTTTCACTCGACGTATTCTGTCCGAAACACCAGTTGTGGTCCAGAGCGGTCATGAGTCGCCAAGGGAAAGTCGGGGGGGGGGGGGGGGGAGGGGGGGGGGGGGGGGGGGGGAGGGGGGGGGGGGGGGGGAGGGGGGGGGGCAAGACAGAAGCTGCCCTTCTACTCTGAAAGAGAAATGCAGATCTTCAGTTTAATTTATAGGAAGAGGCCAACGGAAGGTAGGTACAGAACGAGGGTCATGTCCGCCACTAACTAACGATTTAGGAAACGTTACACAGAAGGGTAGGGATGTAACCTGTAGCCAAGATGTATCATAGAAATCCAACCAACCTGCTCTCTGTAATTCCGGCAGGCTAATCCCAACGCTCCCTGGCTCCTCTGAACTTACTCTAGTTGGCGGTTCATTCAAAAGCAAACGGTGGGAGGATGGCGTGGTATCCCACTGTTTCATAGTGCAAAAGAGGGAGAGCGGGTCGAACTCTTCCATTTTAATAGGTATGGCATTTGAGGAGGAGGAAGAAAATAGCAAAACACTCTCTGGACATCCACTGGGACTGAACATGCTTACCGACGTCAAATACTCTGATTTTGAAGACCATCCCCACCTCCCGCAAGTCTGGTTCAGCCAGTTGTCACGCTGGAAAAAAGTTTAGCGAGCCGGAAATGCTTTTGCCCAGGAACTTAACTGTCCTGATTTAGGTAGCCCCTCACTCCGTAGGTACAACTGACAGCATAGCCAGCAATGTTTCAGGGTCCTACCAATCCACTAATAGGTATACTTAGGCTGTAGGAATTCCTACCACTTACCTACCACCATTTGCAACAGTCACATGGCCTACGTACATGGACCACCAGCCTCAAACGTGCATGTAAATGACAAGCTTGACTTGGATTCCCAGTCCCTCTGTGCGACGCCTCTCTCTCGGACGCTGAACACTGGGCTTTCGATGAGGTTTCTGCATATAACAAGTTAATGTACAGGGTAGTAGTGGCCTGGTACTGATGTAGTAAGCCTTCAAAAGCCCACCCCAATAGCCCTAACCCGTTCTGTTAGGAAGACGGCTGGCTTAAATATGTTCCCCACTTAGGAAAGGCTTGGGGACAATCAGACGTTGCCATATCTGGTCATGTGACACTTGCTTCCTAGTAATTATTGCTCATGTTTTGCATCCGTAATCAATCACATGTGCAAGATTACCCTACGGGTGGTATTCCAGTATATCTTTTTGACCTAAAGTATTGATTTTGGACACATTTGCAAATTCCCGAAAGTCCGATTTGGCTCTCCGGCTTAACGGCATAGTAACAAAACTTCAGCCGACTGCATACACATAAACTGAGTGATATGTATGGTAGCCTGCAAAGGACTCACACTGACAGGCCAAGGTGTGACAATAAACAGCTTTCTACTTATGCCCTTGCACAAAGTACAAAATCGGCTGAAGGTTTTCCAAACTGCCGAATCAACGATTTTGACCCCCTGGAATCGTGTTTCACCCCCGCGGTACCACTCAATCGCGAATTTGCCCGACGTCAACCCATTTTCTTGTAGATTACCATCACGCCAAGTAAATCTGGCCATGATTCAACCTTGTAGGGCTACCAAAGAGGAAAATCAAAATTTCTCTATAGTATCATGACCCTCCCCTTAGACTCTCCATTGACTTATACACTAAATTGCCTCCGTTTTGCGGTCCCTGGATCCTTGTGTGCCCTACTTGGAGGCCCATGCCGCATTCATTTGAAAGCAGAGAAGTGTATCATCAATGGCACTTACAAATTACCATAGGTTGACCGATTACTTTTTCAGCTAGAGGAGCTTGAAGTTGGCGGATGACTTTCATTCGACGTAATTCTGTCCGAACACCAGTTTTGGTCCAATTCTCCTGTGAAGGGTCAAATTGGTTAAAATATACCTGAATTCCCACCAAATTCACACCATTTTTACTATTCAAATAGGCCTTTCACTTGGCAGGGAAAAAACAAACCCATCAGATATCATTAAGTAACAGAAAAATGGGTTCCACAAAGATTTTAGGCACTATTTTTTAAAGGTTAGCAGAAATCTCCGCGTCGGAATATCGCTAATGGGCGTCCGCTACCTGTAGTGGGGGTCGAGGCGTTCAATTGTGCACCAAATTTGGCTGGTGTACGGAGAAGTCATACCCATACCACAAAAACATTGGTTCCCATCAAAATAAGTTAAACTCCTCCAAACATGCACCTCCCAAATGTTGCTTCACAGGGTACAAATTGTACATTGGAGCCTATGTGGTGAAATAGCTCCCATTGACTTGCCCTAGTATAATTTCCTATCATTGTTCAGTGGTTAGTATAATGGTGTGGCCTCAATGTTCCTTTTTTTTTTACATTCTGACATTGAATCAAGGGCCAAGCTAACTGAATACAATCTCAATGTATTTGGTAGATGGTCTAGCTGACGACATCAGCAGATGGGCGAGCTGCCTGGTCCCAGCCCATATAATTGTCAGGTGAAGAGGGGAACTCTATCACTATCCCGACTCTACCTGCAAAGAGAAATGCAGATCTCAGTTTAATTATATGGAAGAGGCAAAGGAAGGTAGGGTAAGAAAAGGGTCATGTCGCACTAAAGACGATTAGGAAACGTTACCCAGAAGGGTAGGGAGAGGACTGTAGCTAAGATGTAAGACATCCAACCAACATGCTCTCTGTAATTCCGGCAGGCTAATCCCACCGCTCCCTGCTCCTCGAACGACTCTAGTTGGGTCATTCAAGCAACGTTGGGAGGATGTCGGGTTATCCACTTTTTCATAGTTGCAAAGAGGGAGAGAGAGGGTCGAACTCTTCCATTTCAATAGGTATGTGCATTTCGGAGGAAGAAGCAAATAGCAAAACCACTCTCTGGACATTCCAATGGGACTGAAACTGAACATGCTTAGCCGACTCAAATACTGATTTTGAAGGACCATCCCCACTCCCGCAAGTTCTGGTTGAGCCAGTTGTCACGCTGGAAAAAAGTTTAGCGAGCCGGGCGGGGAACATGCATTTTTGCCAGGAACTGAGACTGTCTGATTTAGGAGGCCCCTCAATCCGTCGTACAACTGAGCAGCATAGGCCTAGACATGTTAGTGGGCTACCATACCACTCTAGGGTATAACGTTAGGTGGTAGGAAATTCCTACCACTGACCGACTCACCATTATGCAACAGTTTTAACATGGCCTAAGTACATGGACACCAGCCTCAAACTGCATGTAAAATGACAAGCATTGATTGGATTCCCGTCCCTCTGGTGACGACGGCCTCTCTCTCGGACGCTGGAACACGGTCTTTCGATGATTGCATAGAACAAGTTAAGGTACCGAGGTAGTAGGGGCCACTGGTACTGACCGGTGTAGCCTTCAAAAAAGCCCCCACCCATGCCTAACCCGACTGTTAGGAAGACGGCTGGCTTAAATATTGATCCCACTTAGGAGAAGGCTTGGGACTCAGACGTTGCAATATCTGGTCATGTGACCCTGCTCTCTAGTAATATGTCAGTTTGCATCCGTAACAATCCACAGTGCAAGATTACCTACGGGTGGTTATTCCAGTATATCTTTTTGACCTAAAGTATTGATTTTGGACACATTGCAAATGCCCGAAAGTCCGATTTGGCGATCTCGGCTAATCATAGTAAAAACGTCAGCCGACTGCCACAAATAAATGAGTGCTATGTATGGTAGCCTGTTAAGGACTCACACTGACAGGCCAAGGTGTGACAATAAACAGCTTTCTACTAATGCCCTTGCACAAAGTACAAAACGGCTGACGTTTTCCAAACGCCGAATCAGCGATTTTTGACCCCCTGGAATCGTGTTTCACCCACGTACCAACTCAATAGCGAATTTGCCCGACCGTCAACCCATTTTCTTGTAGATACCATCCCGGCCAAGTAAATATGGCCATGATTCAACCTTGTAGGATACCAAGAGGAAAATCCAAATTCTCTATAGGTAGGGACCTCAATTAGACTCTCCATTGACTTATACACTAAAATTGCCTACGTTTTTTTAGCGGTCACGGATCCTTTGTGCCATCTTGGAGGTCCAAGCATCATTTGAAAGCAGAGAAAAGTATCATCATGGCATACAAATTACCATAGGTTGACCGATTACTTTTTCAGCTAGAGGAGCTTGAAGTGGCGGATGATTTACACTCGACGTATTCTGTCCGAACACCAGTTGGTCAATTCTCCTGTTTGTGAAGGGTCAAATGTGGTTAAAATATTGACCTGATTCCCACAATTCACACACATTTGTACATTTAAATATGCCCTTTCACTTGCAGGAAAAACAAAACCATCAGATATATTAAGTAGTAACAGAAAAATGGGTTCCACAAAGATTTTAGGCACTATTTCCTGAAGGTTAGCAAATCTCGCGTCGGAATACGCGATGGGCGTCCGATACATGTGTGGGGTTGGTCGAGGGTTCAATTGTGCACCAACCATTTGGTGTGTGTACAGGAGAAAGTCATACCATACCATTCATAACATTGGTTCCTCCCATCAAAATAAGTTAAAACTCCTCCAAACATGCCCTCACAATCGTTGCTTCACAGGTTACCAAATTGTACATTGGGAGCCTATGTGGTGTGAAATAGCTCACATTGACTGCTCTAGTAATAATTTCCTGAATTGTTCAGTGGTTTAGTATAATGGTGGGGCCTCAATGTTCCTTTTTTTTTTCCATTCTGACATTGGATCAAGGGCCAAGCTAACTGAATACAATCTCCAATGTTATTTGTAGATGGTTACTGACGAATCAGCAGATGGGCGAGCTGCCTTGGTCCCAGCCTATATAATGTCAGGTGAAGAGGGAGGGAACCTATCCACTTCCCGACTCTACCTGGAAAAAGGGTGAATGACTCCTGTCACCCAGGCGGAATATACCAGGAGCTACCTAAATATCGAATGGATGCGAACGATATAATTGAGGAGGACTCACGTGGTCGGTTGAGCAACTCCAAGACATCAGAAGGAAGAGAGGCCAAACTTTAACAATGCACGACACTCCCAAACACCACAAGTACAGTCCAGCAATTGGTCCAGACGTTCATGATCGCCAGGGAAGTCTGGGGGGGGGGGGGGGGAGGGGGGGGGAGGGGGGGGGGGGCAGACAGAAGCTGCCTTCTATCTGCAAAGAGAAATGCAGATCTTCCGTAATTATATGGAAGAGGCCAAGGAAGGTATGGTACAGAACGAGGTCATCCGCACTAACTGACGAGTAGGAACGTTACCCAGAAGGGTAGGGATGTAACCTGTAGCCAGAATGTAAGCCATCCAACCAACCTGCTCTCTGTAATTCCGGAAGGCTAATCCCAACGCTCCCTGGCTACCTCTGAACTTACTCTGTTGGCGGTTCATTCAAGCAAACCGTTGGGAGGAGGTCGGGTATCCCACTTTTATAGTTGCCAAAAGAGGGGAGAGAGGGTCGAACTCTTCCATTTCAATGGTGATGTGCCATTTTCAGGAGGAAGGAAGAAATAGCAAACCACTCTCTGGACATTCCACTGGGATGAACATGGCGTACCGACTCAATACTGAATTTGAAGACCATCCCCACCTCCCGCAACTCTGGTTCAGCCATTGTCAGGCTGGGGAAAAAGTTTAGCGACCGGGAACCATGCATTTTGACCAGGAACTGAGACTGTCTGATTGAGGTAGGCCCCTCAATCACGTAGGTACACACTGCAGCAGCATAGGGCCACTAGCAATGGTTCCCAGTGGGTGCCTTACCAATTCCACACTTAGGTTTACTTAGGCTGTAGGAAATAGGAAATTCCTACCATGACCACCCCCTACTCACCATTTGAAACAGTAACATGGCCTACGAACATGTGACACCAGCCTCAACGCATTGTTAAAATACAAGCTTGATTGGATTCCCAGCCCTCTGTGCGCCACGCCGCTCTCTCGGACGCAGAACACTGGGCTTTCGATGAGGTTTTCCATAGAACAAGTTAATTGTACAGGGGAGTAGTGGCATGGGTACTGTTGGTGAGCCTTCAAAAAGCCCATCCATAGCCCTAACCCGTCGGTTAGGAAGACGGCTGGCTTTAAATATTTTCCCCACTTAGGCGAAGGCTGCGGGACAATCAGGACGTTGCCATTATCTGGTCATGGACACTTGCTTCTAGTAATTTGCTCAGGTTTTGCCACCATCGTAAATCAATCACATGTGCAAGATTACCATACGGGTGGTATTCCGATCTCTTTTTGACCTAAAAGTATTGATTTTGGACACATTTGCAAATTCCACGAAAGGGCGATTTGGCTCCCGGCTTAACGTCATAGTAACAAAACTTTCGCCGACGGCATACACATAAACTGAGTGAATGTTGGTAGCCTGCAAAGGACTCACACTGACAGGCCAAGGTGTGACAATAAACAGCTTTCTACTTATGCCTTGCACAAAGTACACAATCGGCTTTTGAGGTTTTCCAAACTGCCGATAATCAGCGATTTTGACCCCATGGAATCGTGTTTCACCCACACAGTCCCACTCAACGCGGAATTTGCCCGACGTCAACCCATTTTCTTGTAGTACCATAACGCCAAGTAAATCTGCAGATTCAACCTTGTAGGGCTACCAAAGAGGAAAATAAAAATTTATCTATAGGTAGCGGACCTCCATAGACTCTCCATTGACTCATACACTAAATTGCCTCCGTTAGAGGTACCTGGATCCTTGTGTCCCTACTGGGAGGCCCATGCCGACATTCATTCGAAAGCAGAGAGTGTATATCAAAAGGCACTTTACAAATTACCATAGGTTGACCGATACTTTTTCCAGCTAAGGAGGCTTGAAGTTGGCGGGACTTTCATCGAACCATTAATTCTGTCCGACACACCAGTTTTGGGCCAATTCTCCTGTGAAGGGTAAAATTGGTTAAAAATATACCTAATTCCCACCAAAATTACACCATTTGTACTTTCAAATATGCCCTTTCACTTGCAGGAAAAAAACAAACCAATCAGATATCATTAAGTAACAAGAAAAATGGGTTCCACAAAGTTTTTAGGGCACTATTTTTTGAAGGTTAGCAGAAATCTAAGCGTCGGAATATACGCAATGGGGGTCCGCTACCTGTAGGGGGGTCGAGGGTCAAAGTGCACCAAATTTGGCTGGTGTACAGGCGAAGTCAGACCATACCACAAAAAAACATTGGTTCCCATCAAAATAAGTTAAATCCTCCAAAACATGGCCACCTCACAAATGTTGTTCACAGGGTACAAATTGTACTTGGAGGCCTATGTGGTGAAGAGCTCAACATTGACTTGCCCCCTAGTTAATTCTCACCCCCCCAAGTATCATTGTTCAGTGGTAGTATAATGGTGTGGCTCAATGTTGCCTTTTTTTTTTTACATTTCTGAAATTGGATCAAGGAGCCAAGCTCCAAGCTACTGAATACAATCTCAATGATGTGGTAGATGGTCTAGCTGACGACATAGCAGATGGCGAGAGCGCTGACTGGTCCAGCCTATATAATTGTCATGTGGAAGAGGGGACACCCTACACTATCCCGACTTACCTGGAAAAAAAAGTGGAATGACTCCATGTCCACCCAGGCGTAATACAGCGAGCCACCTAACATTTATCGAACGGAACGATTGATATATGAAGAGACTCACGTGGGTCGGTTGAGCAACTCCAAGGACTCAGGAAGGAAGAGGGGCCCAAACTTCTAACAATGACGACATCCCAAACACACAAGACAGTACCAGCAAGGTCAGAGCGTCATGAGTCGCCAGGGAAGTCGGGGGGGGGGGGGGGGGGGGGGGGAGGGGGGGGAGGGGGGGGGGGAAAAAGACCAAAAGCGCCCTTCTACTCTGAAACGAGAAATGCAGATCTTCAGGTGTTTTAATTTATATGGAAGAGGCCAAAGGAAGGTTAGTACAGAACGAGGGGTCATGTCCGCACTAAACGATTTAGGAAACGGTACCCAGAAGGGGTAGGGATGTTTGTAACATGTAGCCAGATGTAAGACATCCAACAAACCTGCCTATCTGTAATTCCGGCCAGGCTATAATCCCACGATCCTGGCTCCTCCTGAACTTTACTTAGTGGACGGTTCATTCAAGCAACCGTTGGCGAGGATGCGGGTATCCCACTTGTTCCTAGTTGCAAAAGAGGGAGCGCGGGTCGAACTCTTCCATTTCAATAGGGTATGTGCCATTTTCAGGAGGAAGAAAATAGCCAACACTCTCGGAATCCAATGAGGATCTTGAACATGCTTACCGACTCCAAATACTGATTTTGAAGACCATACCCACCTCCCGCAGTATGGTTCAGCCAGTTGTCACGCTGGAAAAAAGTTTAGCGAGCCGGCGGGGGGGGAGGGGGTGGGAACAGCATTTTGCCGGAACTGAGAATTGTCGATTTAGGGTAAGCCCCTCACTCCAGTAGGTACAATGAAGCAGCATGGCTAGCAATGTTCAGTGGGCCTACCGATACCAATAGCTGCTATAAAGTTAGGCGTTGTAGGAAATTCCTACCACTGCCTACCTCACCATTGCAACAGAAATGGCCTACGTACATGGACACCAGCCTCAAACTGAGGAAAATGACAGCTTGGACTTGGATCACAGTCCTCGTGAGACGGCCTCTCTCTCGCGGACGCGAACACTGGGCTTTCGTGAGTGTCGGCAAGAACAACGTTAATGTACAGGGTTAGAGTGGACATGGTACTGACGGTAGTAACCTTCAAAAAGCCCACCCATGGCCCTAAGCCCGTCTGTTAGAAGCGGCGGCTTAAATATTTTATCCCCACTTAGGGACGGCTTGGGACAATCAGACGTTGCATATCTGGTCATGTGACACGGCTTCCTAGTAATATTGTCATGATTTTGCATCAGTTAATCAATCACATGTGAAAGATTACCCTACGGGTGGTATTCCAGTCCAGTATATCTTTCTGACCTAGAGTATTGATTTTGGACACATTTGCAAATTCCGGGAAAGTCAGATTTGGCTCTTCGGCTTAACGTTCATAGTAACAAAACTTCAGACGACTGCATACACATACCTGCGTGATATGTTGTAGCTTCCAAAGGACTCACACTGACAGGGCTAGGTGTGACAATAAACGCTTTCTACTTATGCCCTTGCACAAAGTACAACATCGGCTGAAGGTTTTCCAAATCTGCCGAATCAACGATTTTGACCCCCTGGAATCGTGTTCCACCCCCACAGTACCACTCAATCGGCATTTGCCCGAGCCGTCAACCCAATTTTCTTGTAGATTTACCATCACGCCAAGTAGTAAATCTGGCAACATGATTCAACCTTGTGGGCTACCAAGGGGAAAATCAAAATTTCTCTATCGGTAGCGGACCCTCTATTAGACTCTCCATTGACTAATACACTAAATTGCCTCCGTTTAGCAGGCCCTGGATCCTTGTGTGCCCTAATTGGAGCCCATGCGCCATTCATGTGAAAAGGGCAGAGAAGTGTATCATCAATGGCACTTACAATTACATAGGTTGACGATATTCTTTTTCAGGCTGAGGAGCTTGAAGTTGGCGGATGACTTCACTCGACGTAATTCTGTCCCGAACACCAGTTTTGGTCCAATTCTCCTGTGAAGGGTAAAATTGGTTAAAAAAAAAATTCCCATGAATCCACCCAAATTCAAACCATTGTACTTTCAAAGATGCCCTTTCACTTGCAGAAAAAAACCCCATCAGTATCATAAGTAACAGAAAAAGGGGTTTCCACACAGTTTTTAGGCACTATTTTTGAAGGTTAGCAGAAATCTCCGTGTAGGAAATATAGCTTAATGGGCTGTCGCTCACCGTAGTGGGCGGTCGAGGCGTCAATTGTGCACCAAATTGGATGGTTACAGGAGAGGAGTCATACCCAATACCACAAAAACAGTGCGTTCCCATCCCAAATAAAGGTTAACTCCTCCAAAACATGCACCTCACAAAATGTTGCTCACAGGGTCCAAATTTACATGGAGGCCTATGTGGGGAAAATAGCTCACATTGAATTGCCCTCCTAGTATAATTTCCTATCATTGGTCAGTGGTAGGAAATGGGTGGCCTCAATGTTCCTTTTTTTTTTTACCTTCGGACATTGGATTCAAGGGCCACAGCTAACTGAATAAATCTAAATTGATTCTGGTAGATGGTTAGCTGACGCATCAGCAATGGGCGAGTACTCCTGGTCCCAGCCCATATAATTGTCAGGTGAAGAGGGGAAACCCCCTTATCAATATCCCGAATCTACCTGGAAAAAAGTGGAAGATCCCTGTCCACCAGGCGAATACCCAGGAGCACCTAAATATGAAGGGAACGATATATATGAAGAGGGACTCAACGTGGTTCGGGTTTGAGCAACTCCAAGACATAAGGAGACGAAGGAAGCAGAGGCCAAACTCTAACAATTACGACAATCCCAAGCACAAAAGTACAGTACCAGCAATGGTCCAGAGCGGTCATGAGTCGCCAAGGGAAGTCGGGGGGGGGGGGGGGGAGGGGGGGGGGGGAGGGGGGGGGGGGCCAGACAGAAGCTGCCCTTCTATCGAAAAGGAAATGCAGACTCGTCCCAGTTAATTTATATGGAAAGAGGGCCAAAGGAAGGTAGGTACAGAACGAGGGTCCATGTCCGCACTAACTAACGATTTAGGAAACGTTACCAGAAGGGTAAGGGATGTAACTGTAGCCAAGAGTAAGGTACATCCAACAAACCTGCTCTCTGATATTACGGCAGGGCTAATCCAACGTCCCTGGCTCCTCGAAACTTACTCTAGTTCGGCCGTTCAGTCAAGCCAACCTTTGGGAGGATGTAGGGTATCCCACTTTTTATTAGTTGCAAAAGCGGGAGAGCGGGTCGAACTCATTCCATGTAATAGGTTATGTGCCATTTCAGGAGGAAGAAAAATAGCAAAACATCTCTGACATCCTCCACTGGGACTGACATGCTTACCGACTCCAAAATATGAATTTGAAGACCATCCCCACCTCCGGCAAGTCTGGTTCAGCCAGTTTCTGTCGGGAAAAGTTTATCGAGCCGGGGGAACGGAACATGCATTTGGCAAGGAAATGAGACTGTCTGATTTTTAGGTGGTAGGCCCCTCAATCCAGTAGGTACAACTGAAGAGCAGAGGCCTAGCAATGTTTCAGTGGGCTGCCTCCAATACCACTAGTTAGTGTTATTAAAAAAACGTTAGGCTTACTTGTAGGAAATTCCTACCCTGACTACTCACCATTTGAAACAGTAACCATGGCCTACGTACATGGACCACCAGCAAAACTTGCATGTTATGACATGACAAGATTGGATTGGATTACCAGTAACGCTGTGCGACGCCTCTCTCTCGGACGATGAACACTGGGCTTTCGATGATTTCTATAGAACAAGTTAAGGTACAGGGTAGTAGTAGTTGGAACCACTGTCATGGTACTGAGGTAGGGGTAGTAGCCTTAAAAAGGCCCAACCATAGCCATAACCCGTCTGTCTGTTAGGAGCCGGTGGTTAAATATTTATCCCACTTAGGCAGAAGGCTTGGACATCAGGACGTTTGCCCATATCTGGTCATTGGGCACTTGCCTTCCTATAACTTATTGCTCATTTTTGCATCGTAATCAATCACATGTGCAAGATTACCCTAAGGGGGTCTTTCCAGTATATCTTTTTGACCTAACGTATTGATTTTGGACACATTTGCCAAATTCCCGAAAAGCCGATTTGGCTCTCCGGCTTAACGTCATATTAGTAACAAAAACTTCAGGCGACTGCATACACATAAACTGAGGGATATGTAGGTAGCCTGCAAAGGTTACTACACTGACAGGGCCTGGTGTGACAATAAAAGCTTTTACTTATGCCCTTGCAACAAAGTACAAAAATCGGCTGAAGGTTTTCCAAACGCCAATCAGCGATTTAGACCCCCTGGAATCGTGTTTCACACCCCAGTACCACTCAATCGCGAATTTGCCCGACGTTCACATTTGCTTGTAGGATCCCATCACCGCCAAGGAAATCTGGCATGATTCAACCTTGTAGGGCCACCAAAGAGGAAAATCAAAATTCTCTATAGGTAGCGGACCACCATTAGACTCTCCATTGACTTACTTATACACTAAATTGCTCCGTTATCGGTCCCTGGATCCTTGTGTGCCATACTGCGCGAGGCCCATGCGCCACCATTCATTTGAAAAGCAGAGAAGAGAGAACAGAAGTGTATCATCAATGCACTGACAATTACATAGGTTGAAGATTACTTTTTCGGCTCGAGGAGCTTGAAGTTGGCGGATGACTTTCACTAGACGTAATTATGCCCGAACACCAGTTTTGGTCCAATTCTCCGTGAAGGGTCAAATTGGTTAAAATATACCTGAATTCCCACCAATTCACAAAATTTTTGTACTTTCAAATATGCCCTTTCCCTTGCAGGGAAAAAACAAACCCATCAGATATATAAGGAACAGACAAAAATGGGTTCCACAAAGATTTTAGGCACTATTTTTTAAGGTTAGCAGAAATCTCCGCGTCGGAATATCGCTTAATGGGAGGGTGGGGGGTCCGCTACCTGTAGTGGGGGTCGTGGCGTTCAATTGTGCACCAAATTTGGCTGGTGTTACAGGAGAAGTCTGTCCCATTACCCAAAACATTGGTTCCCATCAAATTAGTTAAACTCCTCCAAACATGCACCTCACAAAATGGTGGCTTCACAGGGTACAAATTGTTTACATTGGAGCATATGTGGTGAAATGAAATGCTCAACATTGACTTGCCCTAGATAATTTCATATCATGTTCAGTGGTTAGTGGTTAGTATATGGTGTGGGCCCTCAATGTTCCATTTTTTTTTTACATTCTGACATTGGCTCAAGGGCCAAGCTAAATGAATACAATCTCAAGTATTTGGTATATGGTCTAGCTGACGACATCAGCAGATGGGGCGAGCTGCCCTGGTCCCTACCTATATAATTGTCAGGTGAGAGGGGACCTATCACTATCCCGACTTACCTGGAAAAAAAGTGGAATGACACCCTGTCCACCCAGGCGTAATACCCATGAGCCACCTAATATTGATTGGAACGATATATATTGACGAGGACTCACCTGGGTCGGTTGAGCAACCCAAGACAATCAGGAAGGAGAGAGGCCCCAAACTTCTACAATGACGACAATCCCAAACACACAAGTACAGTACCAGCAATGGGCAGCGTTCAATGGAGTCGCCAGGGAGTCGGGGGTATCTTGGGGGGGAGAAAAGGGCGGGGGGGGGAGGGGGGGGTGGGCAAGACAGAAGCTGCCCTTCTACTCTAACTTCTGACAAGAAGAAATGCAGATCTTCAGTTTAATTTATAGAAGAGGTCCAAAGGAAGGCTGTACAGACGAGGGTCATGTCCGCACTAACTACGATTTAGGAACGTTACCAAAGGGGAGGGATGTAACCCGTAGTGGAGATGTAAGACATCCAACCAACATGCTCTCTGTAATTCCGGCAGGCTAATCCCAACGCTCCTGGCCTCCTCTGAACCTACTCTAGTTGGCGGTTAATTCAAGCTACCGTTGGGAGGACGTCGGGCATCCCACTTTTTCAATAGTTGCAAAAGAGGGAGCGCGGGTCGAACTCTTCCCTTTTAATAGGTTATCTTGCCATTTTCAGGAGGAAGAAAATAGCAAAACTACTCTCTGGACATTCCACTGGGACTGAAACATGCTTCCCGACTCAATACTGGATTTTGAAGACGCATCCCCACTCCCGCAAGTCTGGGTTCCAGCCAGTTGTCATGCTGGAAAATTTAGTAGCGAGCCGGGAACAATCATTTTTGCCCAGGAACTGATACTGTCTGATTTAGGTAGGCCCCTTCAATCATTAGGTACAACTGAAGCACATAGGTCCTATCATGTTTTCATTGTGGGCCTACCAATACACATAGGTATAACGTTAGGCCCTGTAGGAAGTTCCTACCACTGACCTACTCCCCATTTGCAACATTAACCTTGCCTACGTACTGGACACCAGCCTCAAACTGCATGTAAATGACAGCTTTGAACTTGGATTCCCAGTCCCTCTGTGGGACGCCTCTCTCTCGGACGCTGAACACTGGGCTGTTCTATGAGTTTCTGCATAGAATAAGTTAATGTACAGGGCACTAGTGGCACTGGTACTGAGGTAGTACCTTCATTTAAGCCCATCCATAGCCCTAACCCGTCGGTTAGGAAGACGGCTGGCTTAAATATTTTATCCCACTTCGAGAAGGCTTGGACACATCAGAACTTTGCCATATCTGGTCATGTGGCACTGCTTCATAGTAATTTTTGCTCATTTTTGCATCCGTAATCAATTCACATGTGCAAGATTACCCTAACGGGTGTTATTTCCCACTTATATCTTTTGACCTAAAGTATTGATTTGGACACATTTGCAATTCCCGAAAGTCCTATTTGGCTCCGCGTCTTAAGCTCATGTCACAACACGTTCAGCCGCTGCCATACACATAACTGAGTGATATGTATGGTCGCCTGCAAAGGCCTCACACTGACAGGCCTAGGTTTGACAATAAACCAGCTTTCTAATATGCCTTGCACAAATACAAAATCGGCTGAAGGTTTTCCAAACAAAACTGCCGAATCAA
>JAODTK010002021.1:217500-311817 GCA_026419785.1 Sclerodactyla briareus | reverse complement strand
TTAGATGGCAATGGCATCGCCGTCCCTGTCACCTTGGTAAGTGATTTCAATTCGCTGTTTAACGGAAGTTGTATTAAATTGATGACGTCACGGGGGGGGATTCGAAGACCGTCGTGGGCTCTCTAACAATAAAAAAATGCAATTTTGAAAAACTCTCAACGACAAATGGACGGTAGAGGAATTCACAACATTTGCCATGTGTGTCGCAACTTCTGTCGCAACTTGTGTCTAGTGTATACAGGGCACGTGTTGGAACAAGGGTTCGCAACATGTAATGACAGTGTACACAGGCCTATGGGTAAACACCTGGATTTCTATATTAAATGATAGCTGCTCATCAAGCATGAAAGAATGCAACTACACAATAGCGCACCTATCCAAAACTCGAGCCGCGTGTATGTTCGGTATGCAGCGATCTAAAGTTCAAGGCCGGACTTTGCTATAATGAACTACGCAAATTGGTAGCTTAGGGGGTGCGGGAGACGGTTTGTGTGTAAGTTTTATTTACACTCCAGCGAAGTCAACCGGTATGATGGTGTAGCCTACCCCTCTGTTACAAGTTTACCATTTTCATTCGAAGTTTCTAATAAGACCCTGAGGTGGAAGGCTAACTGTTAAGAAGTCGGACAGTACCCTTGACCCTACCTCGGATAATCTTTCTGCGAGTGTAGGCCTCCCCCCCTCCCCCTCCCCCTCCCCCCACCACCACCCAAAAACTTTAGACTCAACAAGCAAAAACCACGGAAGGTAAAAGGAATGATTGGTTCAGGAGCGTGAAAAATATGGCTGTGAGCAGGTGAGGTCCATGTGTCAGGGCATGCAAGGCGATCCTCGTGCACCCCGCAACCCCTCCCCTTCCCCGTCTTCCCCGCTACTCTGGGCATACCAGCAGGCGCAGAACCTTTCCATCCAAGATGTGGTAAAAATTACTAGGAGAGAGGGGCGGATACCGGTATACCTGAGGCACGACCCAGTATGGAAACAGTTAAACACAACAAGACTTGCCCTCAATTAAGATTAACTATGGACGGATAGTTTATTCACTACATAGACCTCTTCGTAGTTTTTAGGTGGTTAGTAAACCTGCGATGCATGACATAAACAGGAATACATGGGAATCAGTACAATGTTCAATTTGTTACGGTCAAACCGAGTTCAGTTTAGGACCCGTCACCCCGCATATATTTACTATCAGTCTAGGACATCCATTCAATTTGATAAGGGTCGTTGCCTTGCGACGTTCAGCGTAAGCCGTAACCCTGATGCACCTATAACCCGAACAACGGTTCGGACAGCAATTGGCTCTAACCGAGAGTCATATGCTCAACGTAAGATTCAGGTGGAAAACGATTGTAATTTACTGATTATTTCCTGTTGAATATGAATGTTTTTCCAAGCAGTCCAGTTGAGTCGGTGAGAGTTAAGATCATAACAGTTGAGTGGAAAGAGAATAACTTGAGGTAGAGTTGGTGTAAAGCCATGATTAATGTGTATGTGGGTTTTTTACAATTTTCCGAATGGTTGACGGGGTAAGGGGGGTCCCGGAAGCGGAATAATAGCTAAGAACAGGAGGGTGTGCGTTCTGGTTATCTTTGGTAATTGGTGGTTTGAGTAATTCGGATTTGTGAGGTTATGGCCCTTGACGGGACGAGCTAAACGCTTAAGGACACGCCTTCTTTCTGTTTATGTCTTATTTTTCTGAAATAGGGAGCCAGGAATGGATCCGGTGCGTAAGGGTAATATGGTTTCATTGAGACAAAATATCGAAATCCATCCATGCCATATATACACACACGAATACACAACAAATCTTAGGTTCACCTGAAAAAAAAAAAAAAAAAAAATTGCAGCATGATATATAATATATATATATATCTAATAGATATAAATATATATATATTATATATATATAGATATATATAATATATAATATATATATATATATATATATTATATAATATATATATATATTAATGTAATGAATACTGTGTAAGTTAGGAATGTAAATTAAGAGGGGCGCTGCTGGTGTTTAGGACAGAGTCAGAATATAGCGAGGAGTGGAGTTTTCAATTTCGAACGGCGGAGGCGTTACCAAACTATGTCCATCCGGAGTCGAACCTCACTGAAATAGGCTATCGATGATTATGATTCCTTGACTGCACGTTCGTTTTAGGCCAAAAAGTAGGATATTTTACACCTAAAAGAACTGAAGAAGAGAACGCGATTAGGTTCCATCATCAATAAACGCTTCATAACCCTCTGGCCCTCGAAGGAATTGACTCTCATCCTGGAACCCTTCTCTGTCAAATCAGTAGCGGGAAAATGGGGAACAGCGAAAGGGTGAATCTCCCGTACGGTGAAGGCCATGAAATAGTGAACTGTAAGGAAAATGTTTCCTCGAAAACATTCCGCTTCCACGATCTACAGCCTCCTCCTATATATGATCCTGAAAAAGTCCTGAATAGGCCAATAAAAATATCCAAACTGTTTATATTGTTTATCATGCTCAAAATATTACATTTGGGAGGATTGCGTTGATCAATTGTGGGAAACTTAAATATGTGTGACCCGATTGGATTGAGGTGGTTTTGCTCACCGGATACACGATTGTGGTAAATGAGGGTACCCGGGCCAACCAAAACAATTTGTTCAAATTCATCATTGGTCCTCAACTGTCAACTACGTAGAGAGGAGGCAGCAATGGAACTGACTGCCTTGTCCTAAGGCACATTGGAGAGTGACTTGACTCTAACTCTCAGCATCCCTGATCACGAGCTCCAACCTACTTGTTGTTCCCACCTCCATAGATGGACTGAGAGGCGAAATGTGATTAGCGTCCTGCGACTGTCAGAACTGAATTGGTTCTGATGCCTTCCCCAAGATTTATACTCAAAATTCCAATCGTACAAACACATGGGATGAACCCATGCTGCTGCAACCAAGAAGATTCTCGACAAAACCATCATACTCCTGTCATGGCGGAAAGACCATAGCTAGCATAGTCATCGAATATTTAATTAGTCCCTACCAATTACGAGGCATTCAACAGACTTTTATGGACTAGTCTGGGCGGGTGTATTGTGTCCGCAGGATGCCCATGAATTAAATTGTCATCCCCGGGCCCCGCCAACCCACCCCTCCTTCCCCCCAACCCAGCTCCTGATAACCAGGCAGGCAGTGGCTTGCAACCATTGCTCGCTGTCTACTGTTATATAATTACATGTAGGGTTATAAGCCTACGTACGTTACGGCCCCCTGTGGCTGTCCCCTAGGCATAGCCATACTCCTCATGAATTCACTGAATATACGTCCTAATTTCTCATACTCTTACCGATTCTACCAGTTGATGTCATTTCGGAAACTACCAAGGCTTTTGGAAAATCATGCAATGCCTGCCTGTAATCCATTGCACACCGTGGCGTAGAGTTTGTTTTCAGCGTTAGGGGATTGACTATTACGGAAGCACTATCTCAGCGTAGCGGCAATCATTGGTTGGCGCGTAGCGTAGTTGAAAATTTGGAATTTTGAGATCCTTCATATGGCCGTTTTGTTTTTGTTGGAGATGCATTCAACCGGTCTAAATATGTATCTCATGTCTGCAGTTTCTAATTTAATGATAAATAATCTTAAAATAATAATGTTAATACATATCCGATGAGTTGAGATGATATAATAAATCTAATCTCATGCTCCTCTTTCGTTCATGTTCATTGCCAAGTCCATACTAACACTCATAACCCGATTTACATTCGTCCATCAGCCATTCATACTACGCCTACATGTCCCCAATCTTGCCCGTAATTTAAGATCATAGTACCCGCACTGATTTGCTAAGAACGGGAACTCGCGTCGATATCGTGGCGGGATTTCTGTGTTAATATTGGATGGGAGGGACGATGTGGTAGTGCCATCTGAGCCGAGCACCCAACATCGGTTTGTCGCGTCGCATTCAAGGAAAAATAGTTTACAGACCCCAAGATTGCAGCGAACTGCATTCCTGGGCTTTGGCACTGGAGCAACATCACTGAATTGGGACAAAATTGAACTTCCAATTTTTCCCTGTGCCTTAATTCCTACCATGCCTTCCAATCTTAGAGTTATCCGCTGCTCATGAAGAACCCTTCCAATTGTTAGAATTTAGAAGTTGCCCGCATCGTGGAATTTGCTTGACCGATCAACTGTCGGGAGATGTGTACAGTTTTTTTCGGGGCTTTCAATGAAAAAGGATCGAGATTTTCAGATTTGTTTCCGTTCTTTTTTTTTGGTCAAAATTTCAATGTTTCAGATTGTTTCCCCCCTCCGCGCCTATACTGCAAAACGTTAATTCACTAAACCTTCATACCTGTCCGCTGTTCACGTAACCCTGCCACAGCCGGTTTTTTTCTTTGCAATTGCTTCCAATCATCAAGAAGCAGTACATCAGGCTGGCAAAGCTAGTCTGTTATGAAATAAGGACTAAAGTGGACTAAACAACTCTAGCCATTGGGGTATGTAACAGTAAGAAAAATGTCCATTGCATCCCAGCATTGGTGTGGGGGGTGGGGAGAAGTGGGTCCTCAAACCCAAAACTCCGTGTGGCCTTCCCCATAAGGTTTCCACAGCCTGTACATGACACGTATGAAGAAAAAAACATATTTGCTGACGAAGTTAGTGTGTTTGGCATTTTTTGGCCTCCTCAACATAAATGGCCAATCCTGATTAGAAATAGATGTGTTATGCCTTTGTGTTATGGCGTACTGTACCCTCATTGTTACCCTCGTTCATTCAATTAATTTGGGAGATGTATGCCTGGATTATTGGGGAGGGGGGGTGGATGATCACATGTGGGTGTATCCCTCCACCCCCTCCCCCCGCGCGATCTACCCTTGGGATTATACGCTTCTCCGAAGTCCCACATGCTAGCCGCGAGCATGTGTCGGCGGACTATTATTTGTTTTGGGAGTATAACCACGGCCGCAGTACGAACTCAATATGGCCTGAGGTTTGCATTTGTTCAGTACAGGGCATGTGCAACACCGACTTCTAGTCAATAAGAGACTTCCGTGGTAATCACTGCATATCCGACACCTGGAAGTTGGAATGCCATAGCTGTACCCGATAGGTTGAACAATAGCGTTCCTGACACCGTTGTTTGGACCTGCCGTTTTCACGGGATTTATGAGTAACCGGTGTATCGTAGCCTGTCGTCACTGCTATTTCAGTACGCGTAACACCCGTACGTCAAAGAGCGATTGATCGATGTAGACGTGACGCGGAGGCATTAAGATGGGGGGGTTAATTAAAGTTACATGTTCAGTAGGATATGGCGGACAGTTGGCATACCGAGAGCTTGTTAAGCCTGCATTGGCGCCTCATCCTATCCTGCCACCAGGCTCAACGGGCGATTCTGCCCCCCCCCCCCTTACGTATGCCACTTCAGGCGAACGTGTGTTACTGCCGAGTGTGGAGCGCCTCACCCCAAGATTTCAGTAGACCGAAATATCGTTCAAGGTGAGTGGGGGAAACAGAGGGGGGAAAGGAGGAAATAAAGGAAACATTGGCATTCCCCGGAGTTGCAAGATTTCATCGGCATTCGGCAATCCTGTGGACATAATTGTTTTGTAATTTTTGACACAGATGGCAACTGCAAAATTTCCCAAAAATACTTGCCTATCAGTCAGTAGGCCTTTATATGAGAAAGTCGGCAACCATATGGGAGGAGGCGATGAGTTCGAAAGGTATTGCGCACTAGATCGGGTTGCAGGGACCAAAAGTCCCCATGCTGGAAGTGAATTCGTGTTTGAATATTCTTAAATCTCAGAACCGTTTCCTTGACAAGTGCCCGTATTTTCGTTTCAAATAAATTTCCAAAATCATTGAAAATAGGGCATATAGCGGAAACCAAAATTGCATATATATATTATAACACTCCTAAAACAGTTGGATTTAATGAAGCCGAAGTTGGGGGAATATAGCACATGCTGCATTTCTTAGACAGCATTGAACGCAACTTAGAGAAATGCCAATGAAAATCATAATCAGAGATTCAGTAGGTGTTATGTTTCCCCAACACTTTGTATGCAATACAGTCCTTCATTAGAGGAAGAGGTCCGTTAACGTGGAGGTCATCTGCTCTTGAACGGTGCCTTCAGCATTGCGAGAGGTATATGTGGCGGCTTACATTCTTAAAAAATGCTGTGCATAATTTACACAACGCTGGTAATTTTCACACCCATCCCGCTTCTGCAAGAAATTTCACAACATTGAGGGGGGTTGTGATAAAAAATTACAAAGTATGCAGATTATACCTAATGATTGTGTGATTGGTGACACACCCATAAAAGGGTGCTAGTTACAACAACATCATAGAGTGTATAGTGACCTCAGAGTCCCCTGTTGGAATATAGAGGCGAATGTCCCTGGGGGGCCGGGAGAGTAATTGCAGGGTATTGATAGGTCGAGAGCTCATATTTGCATCGCCAAACAACGCCCGCTCCTTCTGAAGCATACGGTACCGTATAATTCGATCGTTATAGCTATAGTTCCAAAGCTGGGGTATGAAAATTCACGAACGGGAAATACGCACGCAACCAACCACAGGATGATGGTTTCACGGAAAAGGATGGAATTAATGGAAACTATTGGTTTCATTGTTAAAATGCAATCAGCTATCGAATGGCACGAAGCGCAGGACAAGTGTCAACAAAAGATACATTTAGGAATTTCCTTTTTTCGATGAAGAATCACGCCGACACAACGACAGTAAGCTCTGCTCTGTTTGCTAAAATTGATTCGGCAGAGACATACGGGAACTTCATATGCCCCTGAAGCTCGTTGCACACTCATTAGTAGTTACTGTGTATATTATATGCGACCAAATTCTACCGTGCGATTTTCATTTCACAATGTTCAGAGATCAGTTAAATAATTGCCCATTATGTTATGACGATGTTGTTAAAGGGCATTGCAGTACTTGTTTGCCAATCCAAGGACAGTGCGTATCACGTATTACAACACAAAGGAAATAACTAATACTAAACGTGGGTGTATGGCGCGTATTGCAACGTTGATCATACCATACTGCAATAAATGGGAACCACAGTGGCCATGTCTGTGGTTCTGTAGTAAAACAATTACTACTCTTCGGTTTTGACTGTTCAGAGAATCTCAAAAGATCACATGTCAAGCCATTGTTTATGCCCAGTTGCCAGGCGGGGCTTGTCAGCGAATTGTATATAAGTATGTGATATTCATATTTATCCACGATGAAGAGCCGATACGAGATGTGTAACAGGTCACATGGTATTCCGGTTTGTCAGTTGTTTCCGTAGTGTAAACTCTGTAATTGGATGAGTCCAAATATGTTAGTGCCAATATGTGGTTCATTTCCGAAATGTACAGTCTCATATATAGCATGTGAAGACGGAGATAGAAAAAATCCTGAAGGTCAGGAGCCCGTGTCCCCCCCCCCCAGCGTTTGGCCATACGCCACGAGTCATATACGTGCAGTTCCCATGCCTTGCATTATTAGAGAGGGGGTAAATTATTGTTTTATTGATAATTGATTAAAAAAATAAAGAGGGAAAATCGTTTCACAACACCCAGAAAATAATATAGGACGGTGTAGTTTGACAGGTGAAGTTAAAACTCATTCGAGATATGCATGGCGGTGGATTATTTTGAAACTTACACAAATAACAAAAAGCGTATTCCATAACCCCCACATCTCACATTTAGAGTTCCAAACAATCGATCGTGTTATCTTTTATTTACATTTGCCAGGCAATATTGTGTCGCAATATTCCGACGAGCACAAACATGGGGCGGTTCCGTTTGCATGTTACTCAGCAAAATGGCAAATGTCAGACGGTATTCGGAACCTGGTTAATGTGACAATACAACATAACGATATACCGCATTGCCACTGAGTCTGTTTCGTCGTGACGTATGCAAACGTTAACGACGCTTGTTTCGCCTATCGCTACCAGCTCGAACAATGACTCTTTGAGAATCGAGTCTTATAGTTTTGATACCGTGGCGCGGCCTACCGCACCTTTACACTGGCACAGATGAAAAAAGGACAGGTCAAGCCCTCACAACCGAAATGTGGCGGATTCTTGGCATGCTTCCCTTGTTGAGTGATTTATTCGACTTTTATGAAGTCACCATAACTGATGACGTCACCAGAGTAAACGAGGCAGAGGTCGCACTGACTTTAAACAGTAAATGCTGATGTTTTGCACCATTATAGCGGAGGTTATTATTCAATATTCATAGTGAAATTATTGAAATTATTCTTTCATATCTTGTGAAAGCCTTTTTTTTCGAAATTCAACCGAATCCCATTGTTATAGCTCTCTCATCACTAAAATATTTGGCAAAAATATATGTTTTTTTTGGATTGTCTCTGTATTACACAGGTCCCTGGCTACTCTTGTGACGTCACGAGCACTGGCGCAATGGCTCCATTCCTCGAGTCCTCGAATCAGCTGAAATTTTTTCGGAGGTTTTGAGTGTCCGAATATACTAGATAAAAGACTCCATAGTAGCAGACTTATGCTTACATGACCCTTGTACTTTAAATGTCATTTTTTTAATCAAAGTTCAACGACTCGGCCTTCTTATTTTACTGGAATCAATCGTTTCGAAACAACGGAGTACAACACTACTTTAAAGGACCGGCAGACATGTAACGAATTGTTTTAACTAGCGCCGGTGAAAAGACACATTACAAACCCAACCAACCCCATTTTTTGGAGGTCATAGCGTTGGCTCGTTGAGATATTTTCATTTGCTTTTGAGAATTTTCCGACCTGCCAGATCGATACGGTATAGATTTACAACGATACAACGACTGTAAAATTAGTCTGTTTGCCGCGAGACGGTTTTAGTTTTCTCTTTTTCTTTTTTTATCGTGTTTCCGTCTGAACCACCCCTCGTCCATCTTAACGAAATACTTTCGGATGCGATACGGTATATCGTCGAACTGCTAAATCAATGTAAATTGAATTTCGAGGAACCGTGAGTGGTTCGTCGCGACGTCCATGCCACCGGCAATGTCCATTATTCGTTACTGAGTCCGAATCGAGTACATTTCAGCCATTCGGAATATGTGTATTTTTCATAGGATTTATAACTTTCAATATACCGTTCACCCAGCCAGCCTCCGTGGGAATCTGCCTACACCGATCAGTGGCCAGAGTACAATCATCCTGGAAACGAACCAAAAGGTCCCTTAACATTGGCTAACGCCTATGATACATTATCACTTCGCAAGACGTCCTCGGACTTTTGTAGATCAAATAATCACCCCGGCCCCACACGTTCATAAAGCAAACAGGATCGCTTGCATGCTGCATAACTCTGTTCGTGTCTCGGGTTCTCGTGTTTCGGTAGAAATTATGGTATTATTATATTCACACCTCAGCCAACGGAAACATATGCCTACCTAAAATCTGCATATGTGCCCTATCAAAGATCCAGAAGTGTTGTCGTTCGTTAGGGTATTGCCATTGATTCCAATTTGAAGGACTCGTAACTCGTATTTGTGAGGAGTGAGGAAGATGAGGGGTGGGGGGGGGGGGGTGAACAGAGTATCCCAAAACAGTTTGTTATCGGCAAGAAAACACTAAATTGAACGAAAACCACATTAGCTATTTGTCCTTGCTGCAGTTTTTCTTCTTCCTTTTTGATGCGTTAGGCTATGGGACTAGAGTTACGATCAATAATACATATAGGATGTTGGAAAATTTGCATATCATTGATACAGATTCGCCCTGTTTGGAGACTGTCTCAAGGAGCCTAGATTGAGAATTTAACATCCTTAACAGACAACTGCAGAGGTGTAGAATGGAAAAATGTATCTATGGGTCCAAACGCCCATTTCCATATGATGTTCCTATGTCCCCAGAGCTTATTGGCCTTCAAAGTTTGGTTCATTAGGCAAAGAAATTGGGGGAATCTCATACATGGACACCGCAGGCGATATGTTATGTATGGTTGCATTGTTTCATTTTGTTGGATGATTCAACATTTAGCAGAAGTTCGTTGTCTTTTCTCCCACCAATAACCCATCACATTTACCAACCCACTTACGCAATTCTCTCCCATGGACTGAATGTTTTCCGGAGTGAGATGATTGTTTGTGAATTTCAATAAAAACAAAGAATTTTTGCAGGATTGTTGCAAGTATACATCATTCATTATTCATGATGGGATTCTTCTGGCTTGCGCAATACACATGCTTTCACAAAACACAAATTTTCGACGGGAATATAACCCCGTAACGGGAAGGTTTGGACTGACGCAGATTGTTTGTTTTACGCAGTTTTCTTATACAGCGAATTATATTAGGCCCAGCCCCTTCATGAATCACCTGCAATTGCCTTTTTAGGCAAGCGTCGTTGTATCTGATAACGTTAGTAATACTAACCATATAGTGGGGTGGGTAGAGGGTGGGGGTCATTGGGCGTCAGACCCCCTCCTTTACCCTCGTGACCATGAATTGTTAACAGACAGACAACTCCTTTACTGTTCAGTAGACATTCTACAGCTGTTGTGTAATCAAACTTTGGGCACATAAATTGTACCGTATTTATTCGTAATAGGGAGGGTTGGGCTATACTAAGGGCGCCCTCCCGAGCCTTACCCCACCCCGTCCAACCTCTGTACGCCACTAGTGGGTAGTGACTTGGCAGGATCCTGTCCCTGTTCTCTTCGGAGCGGCGGTGGGAAGGGGGGGGGAAGGTTATGTGAACGTGGGTGCCAATGTGGTAACCATGCTCCTCGTTGGTAATTTTAACTAAACACAATCACAGCATTTGCAACGACTACCAGGTATCGATAGATAGACCCACACAAGAATTACATCAGGCTTTCCAGAGCGTGTTTTTGAGCGGCACGTCGCCATAATTTTGCCGTCAGCCGCGGGACTTGTGACGCTTTGATTTTGATCCAGTCCAACCTTTGAAGATATGGTTTATACTGTTTTTCTTACTGCACAGTAATTAACGGCCATTTTCGCAGTTTCATCCAACTCCACTATGTGACTCATGCGAACGCGGGCGACGGGCCATTGCACGAGACGACAAGCTATCGCTAATAATTGCGGAGACCAGGCTGTTCCTCGAGACAATCAGTGGCGTAGCCAGTAGGGGGAAAGAGGGCGGTGAGGGGAGGAAGGGGATTTATTCCGCTATCCTGACCAAAAAAGATTGCGAGGGCAAATCGGGGATCGAAAAGACTAAAAAACGTTAAATGAAATAGGGGGAGGGGAAATATGTGGGAAAAAGTAATGGATGCGGAAAATAAGGGGGCCCCAAAATGAAATTGGGGGTGGGGCACGGGGGCCCGCTGATCCGACGCCCCGAGTGAAGTAGTGGTCCACACCTCTCTCCTCTTCACACTCATTCCCGAGAAACCCGTAAGGAATGTCCAACACGGGAATAAACGTCTCCCCCACGATCGGAAAAGCGGGGGTCTTCAATAAACAGGCTTAACGTAGGCTTCTATGCTGGTGGTGGAAATGGTACTTCGAAACAGAGGCCCCCCCACTTCACCCGCCTTCCTCGGAATTTAATCCGGTCTTCCTGTATATTTCAGTCAAAAACAAAATTCACCTCAAGTACTGAGCAAATGCACAAACTGCGTATGGAATGGCGGGAATCCCCATCATAACACGATGCCAAGGTCAGGGAAAACCCCCACGGACATGTCTGCGCCCATCTTAAACACGTTTTGGTTCCCTTTGTTGAAGTTCGTTGTGTTGACACTGCTAAATAAGAACTCGACAGTGCGTACTGCGTAGGCCTATAAAGCCGCTGTGTCAAGGAATCATTCGGATCTTATCATTTGTCATCGAATGGCCGGTTACACTTAGGCAACATATAGGTTTCTACAGGTCAGCTGTGGAGTCAACCAGAAACTGGGGTATAGCTAGGTAGCAGGATATTTCGAGACGTGTTGAAGAGTTGCGGCAGCAGCCCATGATCGATCCATGTCCGACTAGATCTTTGGAGCCCTAGCGACAGAACTACGTTTATTGTTTAAACTATAGGGGTATGATTTATACAGGTAAGTTCTTCTCGACATGTTTTTTCTCTACTCTTAATTGTGATAGAAAAATGCATAGGCGGTTCTTCAATAGTGCATATAACGACATAGGCTAACATGGTTGTTTATAATTACTTGTCGAAAGGCAAAAGGAAATCTATGCGGTCACGCGTTGGATGTGTGGTGGTGTGTGTTCGAGTGTGTGTGTGTGTTGTGTTGTGCGCACGGGCGGCGATTCATGAGGGGGGGGGGACCAAATTTTGGGGGGGAAAAATCAAATAATTTAAAAAACCCCCCACCCAATATTTGAGCTCGACAACTATTTCGCTGACACTGTTATCCGAACAGGATCCATTAGCAACGTGTTTAAACAAATGCATAAAGGTGGTCATCCATACATCCGTTGCGCGTGCGTGGAACAAATCGAGGTACGCGGTCGTTGACCTTCCGTTGGCTATCGTGTTTTTTGGAATCGCGCAGAGAGAGCGATTTCAGCACGTCGGAAAATAACGGATGGTGGTATGGCGCGCCATTTAGGCATTTTGGGATGCCGTTTGTGTAGGTTTATATTAATTTTACGTGTATAAAGGTGCGATTCCATGCACGCGGGCGGGCAGGCGGGCAGGAGGGCGGGCGTTTTAAATCGGTTACAATAAAGTTAACATGGACCGTTTCCTTGCCGCTGAACGCGGACGGGCGGGGTTTTTATTGATCGTTACCTGACCGATTTTCCGCGTGCCCGCGGGCCCGCGCAGTATTGCCGCAATCGATTTCCGGAAGATTCCCCTGGAATACACTGGGCTTTTTCGTACTATACTGAAGGACGAGTCGTATATTAGTAATTGGGAGTCGGTGCAGGGGATTAGAAACTAATTCGGTTGTTTTTAACAATAGTAATAATATCTACGTTTTTTTATTAATCTCAACACCACTACAATTTTGAACACATCCACAGGTTTAAAGTATTTACATGTCAAGTGTTTGCTAATTTAAATACCCGACATGGCAGTTTAATGGTTTTAGGCGCTATGTTTACATTTACCACATTGCTAATGAGAAATACACACCAACGTTATTTATGAACCATTAAATGTTTAACAAATAGGGCGAGTGCTTGTTTGTGTAAAATCGAGATTGTGACGGAAAAATGTTCCTGTCATCCTAAAATACCGATGGATTGCTCTGATCCAGCTCAGTCCTTTATCAGGTGGGAGAAGGCACCGTATTGACGCGACGCCGTAGGATGTCGTGGCACCCACAACCTGTGTTTCCTCTGCACTTCGTTTTCGGAAGAGCACCACTGGACCATCAATAAGCAATGGCTGTATTCAGATGATTCGCGATTTAGTTTCGCCCGCGTCATGTTTTGTCTCAAACAAACGAGAAGATGGGTATAAAATAACGCAGGGTCAACGGAAAAAGCCGACGGGAGTATGGATGGCCTGAAATAATAACGGACGCGCAACGGACGCGCAACGCCTGTATGGATGGCTAGCTTTAAGGAGATAAGTGTCAAGTCTGCGGGTATCTCATGTACCGTAGTGTTCAGACATCGATGTGCCTTGTGCATCATGTCCCTAACAAAGAAAAAAAATGCTGAAATTCACCCCGGTTGTTTTTACATTATGAATGAAGAAGGGTTTCTCCTTCAATCCATATCGCTTGCATAATATGGCGAGGATCTGTGATTAAAAAAAAAAAAAAAAATCATGGGTGCGACCACTCGTTGAAAGTTGGGTTTGCAAAAAGGACAAAATTCGCCGGGAATACATAAAAATGAAAGTTTGTGTTTCGTTGCGTATAGTAGTGATTTTGTTCCGTTTGCTTCCCCGTCATCTCCGCACACTCTATGGAAATTTTCCGCCTCATTGGCCCCCTAACTTATACTTGTGCGGTGGAATCATATAACAACATTCCCTTACCTTGACAACTAAGATCATCACACATCTTTTTGATTACCAAAACCATGTAGCTCCGTCCCGTTCCCTCCTCCCTCGACCACGCGTGATTTGGACTGCAGTACCAGGCTATCAGAGTGCTTGGATTTACAATGCTGTTTTCTCCAGATAACTGCTACTCGGAGTTCACTGCTCTTTTCGGGCATGACGTCATTCATGTTGGGACAGTAGAAGCTAAAGCTAGCTAAATGTCCCAAATTTTGGGGTGAGATCCTTTTTTATATGGAGCACAAATCGTTGATATTCTGGCCGGAAGTCAGAAGTCGTGGCAGCGATAAGACCGAGGTCTGACAAGTGTTAAAAAAATCTCCCCACCTTTTACAGAATTTGTTGATCACAAAATGCCCAATTCGAAGCTTGGTACATACAGCCTGAAACGCCCGGCCCGGGAAACGGTAATGAATGGGGGCTTGCGCGAAAATGTCCTTTTGCGCTCGGCATCAACCTATAATGGCGCTTTCGCTATATAGTGTTCTCGCTCCACCGAAAAGAGTCCCCTTGCCCCCCCCCCCCCCTTTCTCCCCCTCCCCTCTCCTCCCGTATAAATCTGTGGACGCCTTGCTATTTGCACAATTTTAATTAGAGTATAAGGAATCAATTTTAGGCAGGGGGGCGACTTGTTGAAAGTTGGGTGCATGCGCCGGTGCAGATACTAAGCCAATCAAATAGCCATCGAATATTCGCCAGGGAACGCCACACCATCGTGTAAAGACATGATTCAAGATTCATATGGGGATAATTTTATATCCAAAGAATGCCTGCCTTACGATGGGATGTCCAAAAGTAAAACAAATCGTGAGCGCTTCCGCCAGTGCGGCTTAAACACTTCCTGTGTTATACTCTTTTGGCTACCTGTCTGGTCCCTGATTGGCAGTGTCTCTCCCATGCGCATGTGGTCTGCAAATAGGAAAAAATGTGGGCCCTAATCTTGAGTAAGAAACGCATACATATCTAAGGGAAGGTTCAAAGAGTGTTCAGGTGCAAATGTCGGTGGTCAAATTGGATTCTGTAAAATCTCGCGCTTCGCGCGAACGTACTGTTTGTTGCCATTTGCCCCATTGTCCGATTGCTCCTTTCATGACCTCACTGTTAACCTTCACTTGCAATTATATTTGAGAATGTCACAGCAACCAACGCCACCCCTTGAAATTGGATCCTAAGGCGATAAGTTTTGGAGACCCTTTTCTGAATTTTAAACATTTTTTAAATCAATTCAGAAATGCTGGCTCCTGTCCCATATGGCCGGAAAGTCCGTTTCCTGCAATCTAGGGGGTCTGTCAAAAACGTAAATTGTTCTTGCGACGCTACGCGCCCAACCCTTTGGTGCGCCCCGTTTTATCAATTAATTCATCTGATCCGCCTCCCAATCGCCAACACGATCGCCGCCTTGTTGTTTGTTGTGTTTGGTGTGTGCGTGTGTGCGTGCGGTTCTGACGCTGGCTTGTAATACACGGTCAAGTATACATTCGGACGTACTCGTAATTGGTTATGGCTCACGGTATTGATTAGATGTTCCATATTGTTTGGGGAGAGGTCAAAGCGTAATATGGAATCAGCAGAGGCAAAAATAAAAATTTTTCGTTAAGCAGCCTGACCGGTGTCCGTTTGTCATAATGTGGGCATAATTTTATAAGATTAGTAAGGTTGAAATATAGTGATTTTACCTGATTATTCCTGAATATTACTGTAATATCTCGAAAGGTTACACTTAAACTACCCGGGGACGTTTTAACACCCCTCATTTTACGGTCAGCGGGGACGTTTTGGTCGTACAACGGGGATGTTTTTGTTAGTTGCCAAGCGGGACTTTGGTGAAGGTACTTCTGACTGCGCACCCGCCCCATAACTGACCTGTGGACTCCGATTACATGGGTCGACTAAAGTTCACGTTATCAGGTATTTGTTACTTACTTTATATTATTCGTCTATGACACCTTCAATGCAGTCGGACGAAGGTCGACATGGAGTTACCCGGGAAACCAGGGCCAGTGATGGACTTCCCCAGCCCAGATCCATCACCGAGATGGGGGTCCCCCAGGAAACGGTCCGTCAAGAAACAGGGCTTTTACTTCTATAACTTCATGTTGCAATCTGATGGTAAGTCACAAGTATTTTCGAAGGCCAATGATTTTGGCAAGGACGTCTCAGACACGGAATACGATACTAATTTTTGAAGGCGGGGGATACCACAATTTCGAAACTTCGTTGCCCACGGATTTCAATTAGATACAGCATTCGGCCCATTTCCCGAGAACTTTGGAAGAGACAATGTAGTTAAAGAGATACATCTGAGCCAAAGAACCACCACAATTAGAGGAAATGAGTTGTGAACAAATGTCTTGTACTTGAAGGTCCAATCAGCCTACATTCCATGTCCGTTCTAAATGAGGAAGTCGGTCAAATTTGTAATTCCGTTGAATTGGTCCCTGTGCATTGCATCCGTTTACATGCCAGCCGTCTAAACTAACTTGTAGATGCAGATGAAGTGCATAGAACTTTGAGCCCGCATACGTGTGGGGTCCAACTGCAAGTGGTTGTGGGTTAGTAACACGAGCGGTATTCCGGAGGCATAGCTGTATTTCGGTAACACTTCAAAAGCCCCTTCTTTTCAGGATTGCTGGATCACAATCTGAAAGGTCTATGATGTTTAGACAGCGACCGTAGCGTACTCAGTACCTGTACCATACAGTATGGAGTATTCATATTCCAAATCCCTGACCATCACCACCGCACTAGTCTCGGCAACCAACAATACCGGGATCCTACTTGTTTGACCGCTGCCGTGTATAATATGGGCGATGAAGATACGTGCACATGTCATGTTTTTGTAATTTCGTATTGTCTACGAGCGAGGCTGTGCAGCCGCCTTGTGCATGGTATCGTCGCGCTACTATAGCCCAGAAGCAAATGTTCCTACTTCATGCTGTAGGTGATTGCACTCCTACCTTGCGGTGTTACTACATGCACACATCCTGGCGCTTTTCCCCAACCGGCAGGGTTTTTCCAAAACCTAGAATTTGTCAGGGCACACGCTGCTTTTCTGCACTTAAAGCAAGAGAAACACGAACTGCATTTGCTGATACGATGTTACACATATGAACGCAATTGTTTGTTTTTTTTTTTCTCGCCGGGGACATTTTTTTTTTCTCTCCAGGAGGTTGATCGGGTCAAGAATGTTATAGACCACTAATCTAATATGACTCCTGAGAGTGGTACTCTAATCTGTTTCCTAAATCTTTATTGTATTTTAGTGTGGTCTAACATTCTGTGACTATAGCCATACTGTCAGATATCCGTACAAGTATTAGCTGCCTTGCCTGCCACCTCCAGCTATTAAATATCCTCCATGCTACTAAAGATTAGGCCACAAATGAGGTTTGCGGAGGCTGGTAACATGCCTTGAGAAGTTGTCATGGTTCGCCGGGGAGCGCCTCTAAGACAGAAGTTTAGTTAGTCCTTTGTTTGTTCCACAATTTTGTAATGGCGTGCTTCCATCTCACACCCCTAAAAATTTTGATAGCCTAACGACAATGACTACAACATTAGGCAACATGTATGTCTATTGGCAGTAGACATCGTACGTTTCACGGGGAAAAAGAAGAACGCGACAGAAACACATCATTTATCCTTGAAACGTTACGCGAGTCATTGTTGTTTGTTGTTTTCTGCGAAGAACAGCTACAAATTCCGTGGTGTCAATACTCCCCCCGTGTTTCCTGTTGAACGGACCCTGGCAAGGTATAATGCAATCATTTTGTTCGTAGAGGTCCACCATATTAGAACAGAGATAGTGGGGATAGGGCCGACCTAGTTTGGAATTACAATGAACAACCAATAACAGCCGAGTCTTAAACCATCTCTGTTTGCCGGGTGTTTTTGAATTCACTGTACCCATTCATACACTATACTCATTCCTGACCGTGGTCAAAATAACTTATCCGGTGTACATGGGCGTTAACAATACTGTTGTAACAATCCACGACATTCTATGTAATGTAAAACATTACAATGCCTCTCTGCACAGACGCCAGTTCACATATCTGGTTGTTATCCAGTCTACGTACCGAGGAAAATATATCAATACGATCTCAACACGGCGACACAGACATTGGGTCCCGGGGGAATGGGGGGGGGGTGGACGCATTTTGAAGTCCCCTAGATACAAAATCGTCTCAGTTTTCCATTTGAAATGGTTGTCATTATAGCGTCCCATTCGATGAGAAAACTCTTACTTGTTTGTTTTTTCCTTTTTTCGTTTCCTTCCTGGGGGCTGAGGTTGAATTCCATGCCTTAGGTACGCCGCTGAAGCCACTCCTAGCACACCTGCCACTGGATTTCATTCCCTATCGTGCCGTGGGGCCCGGCCTCACTGCTCAAACCGAATTGGCCTCCTGGGAATTACCTGCATACGATATTTAGGAATATCAGCACTCATTTGAAGACAACTTGAATGATGACTTATAAAGATGCCGGATCGAAACTGAATGCGTCCAAGTCCAAACTCTAAGTTTGGTACGACTTTTTTCGTAAAGGTGGTTACGTCCTTGATGCTCGCACACCCTAAACAAAAATCGATTTTTTTTTTATTGAATTCACACATTAGTTCCTTCTAAAAGCAATTTAGTCTAGGGGAGAGGATTGCTGTAGGGTTGTGGGTGTTTTGGTGTTACGGTGGTTACTTTGGTGAGAGACAACCTATTCTTCAACAGAACTTCTGCTAATGTTGACTTATTGCACAAGATAAAACAATCATATACATGACATAACTTCCCTGGGTTGTCAAGTGTGACGTCCATGCGCTTTTGCGCAGTTGACGATTCCTCCCCCTTTCTCTTGCCTAATGTCCCACGCAAACTTCGAAGGCTAATAACTCCATGGACTTCGTAAATTAGTTGGGGTTTGACCTATAGATACAGTTGTTCCATTCTCCACGATATCACATCTGTTGTATCCAAAGCCCTGCAGTTGTCCCTCTAAAATTTATCAACCGACGCTTTAAACTCCTTTTTTTTTTTGGTCGGCTCAACTCCGGTTTCGATACTCGTTTGTGTTTTTGTTCTGACACGTTCGTGCTGGCAGTATGGACCAATAGGTCTGGCGCCTGCCGTTATGGCCACATATAGCCGATGCAGGTATCGTCTCATGGAGTTGGTGTGGGGGGGGGGGGGGTGGGGTTTGTCCTGATGATTGAAGGCGCGGTGGATGCCTCTCAACCATGTGCTCTCTATCTTGAGTGCGCGGGGTCATCTGTCTTGTTGGCAAATCTTGTATCGTACTTCTTTGGAGAATGTCCGTGCCCCCCCACCCCCCCTCCCCCCTTCCCCCTCCTCCCGTATGAAAAGTCTGGGGACGCCATTGTATTGAAAGAATGGAATAGAGTATTAAGGAATCAATTTAGGCAGGGGGGGCGATTGCTTGAAGTTGGGTGATGCGCGGTGCCGATTACTAAGCCAATAAAATTAGAAATCGAATATTCGGCCAGGGAACGCCACAACATGTGTTTGTAAAAAGACATGATTCAAGATCATATGGGGATATAAGTTTTATCCAAAGAGATGACTTTACGATGGGATTGTCCAAACGTATAAAAACAAATCGTGAGCGCTTCGCGCACAGTGGCGGCCTTTACTTCCTGTGTTATAATCATTTGGCCACCGGTCTGGACTCTGGATTGATGTCTCTCCCAGTGCGCA
Organism: Sclerodactyla briareus; assembly: GCA_026419785.1. Classification (NCBI taxonomy): domain Eukaryota; kingdom Metazoa; phylum Echinodermata; class Holothuroidea; order Dendrochirotida; family Sclerodactylidae; genus Sclerodactyla; species Sclerodactyla briareus. The sequence continues at coordinate 292,136 of JAODTK010002021.1, read as the reverse complement.
TGTGGTCTGCCAATAGGATAAACCATGTGGCCTAATCTTGAGTAAAGAAACGCAGGACATATCTAAGTGAAAGGTCAAAGAGGGTTCAGGGCAATGTCGGTGGTCAAATTGGATTCTGTAAAATCTCGCGCTTCGCGCGAAGTACGGGTTGTGCCATTGCCAAATCCGATTGCGATTTATGACCTCAATGGTGAACCTCACTTGCATTATATTGAGAATCTCACAGCACAAACGCCACACTTAAAGTTGATCCCTAAGGCGATAAGTTGGGGAGAAACCTTTGAAATAACATTTTTAAATCAATTTCAGGAATGCTACTTACTATCCCCTATGGCACGGAAGTGCCGTTTCCTGCATCTAGGGGGTCTGTCAACACGTAAAGATATTCTACGCTACGCGGCCAAAAACGTTGTGGGCGACCGTTTAGAAAGTATTCATGATCCGACTCGAATCGCAAACACAGATCGCCGCCCTTGCTGTGGTTGGGTGTGTTGTGTGCGTGTGTGCGTGCGGTTTCTGACGCTGGCTTGTATACACGGTAAGTATACCCGGCGGACTGTATGTTACTCGTATTTCGGTTGCGGATCCCTGTATTGATTAGATGTTCCATATTGTTTGGAGGAGGTCAAACGGTAATATGGAAATCAGAAGAGGCAAAAAAAAAAATATTTACTTTAGCGCCCTGACATCGGGGTCGGTGTCAAAGTTGGCCATAATTTTATAAGATTAGTAGGAGGTTGAAATATAGTGTTTTACCTGAATATTCCTGAATATACAGTAATATTCCTTCGAAAATGGGACACCTTAACTACCCGGGGAAGTTTTAACACACATCATTTTCCGGTCAGAGGGAAGGTTGGTCGTACACGGGATGTGTTGGTAGTTTAGTTGAAAAGCGGGGTCCGTTTTGGTGAAGTTGCATGAAGTTTTTGAATAGGTACGTGAGACTGGATACCCTACACCAGAGGAAGGTGGAATAGAGTACATGGTGTGAGATTGAGATCGTATTAGAAAGAAGGGGAAAGGGAGAGGGTGATTGAGGGTACGGGAGGAGAGGAGTAAGAAAAAAATGAAAAAGGAGGGAGGAAGAGGGAGGGAGAAAAGGGGAGGGGAAAGGAAAAAGGGAAGGGAGGGAAAAGGAAAAGAAAGAGAAGGAAAAGGAGAGGGGGGGGAGGGGGGGTAAAGGAAGGAGGAAAGAAGAGGGAGGAAGGAGAGAAAGAAGGGGGAAAGGAGGGGAAGGAAAAAAAGGAAGGAAGAAGGAAAGGGAAAGGAGGGGAGAGGAAGGAAAAGGGAAAGAAGAGGAGAAGGGGGGGAGGGGGGGAGAAAAAAAGGGGGAAAGGAGGGAAGGGAGGAAAGAGAGAAAGAGGGGGAAAGGGGAAGAAAAGGGGAAGAGAGGGAGGAAGAGGAGAGGAAGGGGGAGAAAAAGGAGAGGAAGGGGGGGAAAAGGCGTGGAGGGAAGGGAAGGAGGAGGGGTGAAAGATGAAGGGGGAAGTGGGAAGGGGGGGGGGGGATAGGAGCGGTCAGAGGTTAAATTTGTAGGGGTGTGAGGTGTAGAAGGGGAGGGGTGGGGTGGTGGTTGGGGTTGGGGGATCGGAGTGGGGTTTTGTAATTCATTTGGGTGTTGGGTTGTGTTTAGGTCGTGGGTTGTTGGGTTGGGTGTTTTTGGGGGTGTTGGTGGGTGGTGGGCAACACAACCCACCCTTACCCCACCCACCCACACCACCCCACCCCCCTCCACCCTCCCTCCTTTTTGTTTTTTTTCTCCTCTCTTTTTCTCTTATTCTTTCTTCCTCTCTCTATTTCCTTTTTATCCCACCCACTCTCTGCCTCTCCCTTTTCTGTGTTTCAGCTTTTTTCTCCATTCTCATCCACCTTCTCCTCCCCTTACCTTTCTTCTTTCCCCTTCCTACCTTCCACACCTTTTTTCTTCCCTCTTTTCTTTTCCCCTTCTCTTTTATCCCCTTTTCCCTCTTATGATTTCCTCCTTTTCCCTTTTCTCCGTTTTTTATCCCCCTTATAACCGCTCGCTCTTTACCTCATTTCCTCTTTATTCTCGTCTTCTCCTTTCTTATTTTTTCTTACTAGTAATCCCTATACTAACACCCCCCTTTCCCCCCCCCATCCCCATCCCCCCACTACCCCCACTTCTCCTTCCCCTGCTACTCCACCCCCCGGAGCTTAACTCCACCCCTCTTTCTCCCCTACCTTTCTCCTTAACCTCTCACTACCATATCACCCACCCCAAGCAGTTCACCATCCTCACTCATTTCCACCTGTCTCCAATTGTTTTTTTGAATTATTCGCCTTATTGCAGTCCCCCGACATCCTCAACCAACCCACTTTGACAACCCACCACACTTCCTTGTTTCCACACATCTTACACACTCTCCATCCTTCTTCCTTACTAAGCCCTCTCTCTACCACGTCTAGTTTCCTCCAAGATAGCCCGACCAGCAACCCATGTTTTCCCCCAACCACATTCTCCAAATACAGAAGTCACCACCCCAGCCACAGCCACCACTCCACCCCCCCTCTCAGGAACTGAACAACACCCACCACCCCCAATGATTGCCACTATCCCAACGAACACACCTTTAACCAAACTTATCTCAGATTTCCACTACGAATCACAACCCCACCTTACCGCCCACTACATAAGCCCGTCCCCCCCAAACGCCTACAGAACACAAAGACAACACCAAACACTCCAACTTGCCAACCCGAACAATTAAAAAGATACCCAATTTACCCCACCCCCAAAAAAACCATACCAATACTCTACCACCTCTAGAAAACCACAACCACCGCCCCAGACCATCAATAGTCAAAAAAAACATCTCAAGAAGGTCAAGAGAGATGTCTATAAAAAAAATGAACCAACAAACACAAAAGCGTTCAAACAGGACAAACACCACATATATCAACACCGAACAGACTCCAAACCCAAACCCGAGAACAACCACCCCCCAAGACACCAAAACCAACCACACACAATCTCCGAAAAACCCCATAAACGAATACACCCCAGGACTCAAAACGAGACAAGAAACACAGGGAGGACAGCAACAAAAACCCCCGCCCAGCAGCAAAGCCAAAAAACGCCAAAAAACATCCATAGCACACAAGAAGCCCAAAAAACATCGAACGAAAAAACAAAAAAACACCAACAAAAACCAAACCCACAAAAAAGAGTACAATCAAAGTATCCAGTTCAAAGATCTTGGCAAACCTAGGTTGGCACCACCCGTTAATTCCAAAAGACTTATCCCCCTGATGCGCGCGCCTTTCTTGTTTGTTTTTTTTTCCTGCTGGGGCGTGAAACCACCTGGGTTGAATTCATGCCTTCGGGTCCCCGCGTGCCGCCCTCTCGCCCCCCCCCCGCTGCCATGGCTTTCCTTCCTGGCTCGTTGCCGGTGGGGCGGCCTGTCCCGCCTTCTGCCTCTGGCCCGCCCTCCGTTCTTCGCCTCTGCCTACTGTTTGCCGCCCTGCCTGCGCTCTCCCGCTAGCGGGGCTTCGCCCTGCTTGTCCCTTCCCCTTCCGTTGCGCCTTCCCGTTTCCGGTTGCCGTCCTTGCTGGCCCTCCCCCCCCTGCTTTTTTTTCTGCACCTTACCCACACCTTCTTTCTCCCCTGCCCCACAAACAGCCCTTTCGTCTTCACCGACGCGCCGCCGGCACCACCCTTTGACACGCAAAAAAGCCAAACCCAAGGGCGACACACACTCCCAGTCGGACCCCAATCAAGGTGGTACGGTGGTAAACCCCACATAAGAGTGGCCGCAACGCCAACCTATAGCTCTACCACGCACACGAACTTGCCATCCGATTAGAACCCTCATTACCACCCGAACACCACCCCCCACATCACAACTACTACCCCAAAAACCACTGCCACCCCCAAACACTTGCCAGATGTCACACGTCCGTGACCCCCCACCAAAAACCCAGTACTATCTGCAGTTTACTTGCCCGCGATCACCGTTGAGAACAACCACATAATACACCTATCCCACACACCCTTTTAATGACACTACCAGGTCACCCACACATTCGCTGATCATGCACATAAACACTCAGACAAAAAAACTTATCCCGTCTTGCACGATTGAGCAACCATTCGCACCAAACAAACCACCCCAATCGCACTACCCATCTTATTAACCCAAAACCCTTATAACATAACCACCAACACACGAATCTCCAACTCTGTTGCACATAGCACACCATGAACATGCCCCACCGTAGTAAAACCCCCCACAACCCCAAAACACCCCGTATTCACATCAACCCCACCGACCGCATTTTTACTTTGTTTTGTACGGATCAATCTGGTTTCACAGAAAACCTAGTTACTTTTTATGTAATAGCCCGAACAGTCATCAAACACCGGCCGTAAGAGACCCCAAATCGGATCCTCTGCCGCCCGCCCCCGCTGACATGGAAACCCAACACTCTCGCACGACAGTCGCCGGTAAAGTCATCCTGGACGATGTCGGTAAGCGCTAGGGGGGCGGGCCACCAACACAGGGGGGACCCACCGCCGGAGTGGCGGTGGATAATGATGCTTGAACCAAACGGCGCCCGGCCGTCGACCCAATCCACCCCCCAGCCCCACCTGCCTCTCACCCAATGTAGCATCTACGGTTAATCTAAAAGAGGGGGCAACACCCCCCCGGACACCATTGACATCCTATTTCCGCCCCAAAAAATCACGTCTCGTCCCTTTTGGAAAAACGAACATTCCATCACCCAACGCATCTTTAATCTGATAAACCACGGACTGTGCTGTGAGCGCATCCGGCGTCGGTATCGGGTCGAGTCCACCACACGATATCATTATGGTACATCTTACCACATTTGCCAGCGGCCCCTAAACTCACTGAAATATCTCGCCGTTTCCGCCGAAGAACCAGACCCCCGGATGCGCAACATCAAGTATAATGCTTGGAGAGCCCACGGGGGACCCCTTTCCTACGGCTCTACAAGGCGGGCGCCACGCCCACCAGGTACAGTGGTCCACCCCCCATCGAGGCCCGTGATATCGAAACACAACCAAAGATGGACCACGGCTATGTGACTTAGGGCATAAACTGCAAACTGGAATCGGAATCTCCATGCGCCTGCAAAATTACCTCAACAGTCCGCGATCAGCTTCGGGTAAGGTCAACCACCAACAAAAACACAAACGGAAACCCCGAAACAACCCAAGCACCAAAGCGCACACCCAACCCAACAACAGTGACTTCGAGTCGACCCAGAGAACATGTTTATGAACCAACCAATAAACGAACACCACCCCACAGACCATGACCCGATCAGTAAATTCCTATTCCTCCACCCTCTCTCTTCTCTCCTACACACTGTACAACTTTCACAATAGACTCAGAAAGTCGCCCAGTCAACTGACTCGTACTGGGCGGAGCGGGGGTTTCAACTAGGTGGGGCTATCAGCCATTTTGGTATCTCGTGAAGTGTCACCCCCAAATCTTACTTGGCCGCACGATACCACGCGCCCACAACACGCCCGAAGGACCCAGCGTTCCCCGACATACGTCATGGTCATCGCACACCACCCATCGCACCTCCGCAATAATCCGACAACGTCCCAAAAAGCCCTGTAAAAAACACCCTTACGCTGGCACACCACGACAAGGGTTCAAGCATATGACCGTCTAGCGTCAGTCGACACTTAACCACCCCAACCACCAAACATGAAGGTACTGCCAGAGAGGCATTGGCTTACTATGCCGTGTACCCTGTGACGAATTCGCAGCGGACCATGAGAGCAGTATAAGTCTTCATTTGTGGGACCTCTGACATAGATTCGATCTCTGCTCGGCCAAGTATACCATAGGCCGACCCTAGGAATTGAAATGTCTTAAAAGGCCAGCCCAAGGACACGTGGTCTTAAAACTGCAGCTAGAGAACCCGAAACGAATGTTAAGCATGCGACGAACGAAAATTGTCCCTTGACCCACCATCTCCTGCTGGAACGGGGGGCCATATTATCAACAAGTGAGGATGTATCACCCAAGCATCATAAGTGGCTGAAATATTACCCCATATAGGTTGTGTATATAGTCGCTATTTTCTCCCTATTATCTCCCGACCTCACTCAATTATCTTCTCTCTAAGTGTTTATGCAGGTGTGTGTGTGTGTGTGTGTGTGTGTGTGGGGTGTGTGTGTGGCGTTGTGTGTGTAGGTATGGTGGGTATGTGTGTGTGTGTGTGTTGGTGTGTAGGTGTGTGACGCCCAGCTTGTAAACACGATAAATCGGACCCCAAATAGATGGATGGAAGCTCCAGACTTGGTATGTGTGTTCCCCATGATAGTCATGAAACCCTATGGTTTTGGGGTCCGGTCAAAGGTCATTGGATGGATGAAGCTCATAATTGGTTATGTGTGTTTCCCCATGGTGAGTACAGGAATTATTATTATTAGTATATTATTATTATTTTATTATTCATTATATTCAGATCAGATGCCCGAAGAAGAGAGACTAGGGGAGGCCGATACTGGGTGCACAGGCCACTGGAGCGATGGAATCGGACGAAGAAACAGGAAACGATTCCGACAGGGAGGAAGCGAGCTGAGAAAAATTGCCGACGGATCGCAGAGAATTCTTTGAGGTACGTTAGTGCCAACCTGATTTATGAAGCTATATTAAAACAAATACAACAGTTCTTCGAACCCGTAGGGTGAGTCTTCAATCTGAGATTTATTTACTATTTGAAACCAGTATTAGGTAAATCACTGAGGATGGTTGACCCTGACTAGGGAGGAAATTGAGGTCGAGGACATTTCTCGCAGTGCAGTATGTGGACAAGGTATGTATCCTGAAATGTTCCACGCCCCCCACGTGTCAGGGAATACGTTTGAGGTGATGTGAAGAGTGGGCGAAACGCCGTATGTGGCTGCTTGTTATTGAGACGTCTCCCAGGGGGCACGATGAAGATGGCGTACTGGAAGGTTGCGTCGGTATGGAGAACAAGCAAGAAGTGTTGTGCTGTAGATACGGTTGCGACGAGTCAATAATTGTCAGGGGTAATATTTATGAAGCGCTTTGAGTAGGTCTTCTACCTGGGAAAGCGTTATATAAGAACGAGATCAATCAAATAGAACATGCATAAATCGCAAGTGCCAGGGGGACACAACATTACAAATATTATAATACCACTTATAAGGAGCGATTGGCAAGTATATGTTTAACTGAACTATTGTTTATACTTTTGTGCAGGGACACCCTCTGCCACTGCTACTTGAATGATGTGCGCACATGTCACGGAGGGCGGCCGTGAAGGGCCTGCGAGCAAGCACGTAGAGACCAGGGTCCTTGCAGACTTCAACGGAGCTTCCCTCAACCCGACGAGAAACACCACGTCGCACTGATAATTTTGCTCTGCACGAGACGCTCCTCTAATGCGGAAAAGCGCCCTCGATAGACACCAAAGAGGAGGCGAAGATATAAATCGGGGGGCGCCGCAATGGATTACATGGCTGGGACACTTACCCGAGTGGATTAATCATTTCGTGATAATCTGGACCAGTAATCAGGAGCCAATCAACTCACAAACGGATGACGCCAACGAGGCTATTGGAATCAAAGGGCATTCGAGACTGCGTTGCCCACTCGCCTTGTATTACTGGAAGCTTCCTTGAGCTTGCTGAGTAGCGATAAGCGTTGCGAGTTGGATTAATTATCGAGCGAGAACGAGTGTGTATAACTGAAGTGTCCCAAAAGACAAATAGTTAGCATGTATGTGTCTGAGAATTGTGGAGACACAAGCGGCTATTAACATCGTGTATAATGCTATGGTTTTCAGTTTTTCCAGTATTGATGCGACTGTATATAATATACGATCAGAAGATGTTCGGGCTTACGTACAAACGTTACTTGGCAAAGTAATGTGTGTCCATAGTCACTGTCGCTTCACCATCATTGTTGCGCGAAAGGACATTTCCTATACTGCCATCTGTACTTTAGCTAATTAAGATCTACTGTTTCATTGGAATATAAAATTACTGGATGGGCAATGGAATTATTGAGAAAATATTACCAAGATTGGATTATCATGTATTGTTTACCAGCTTTGGTTTCAGTCCAGTTGTCTTTTGGTATGCATATTTCATGCTGAGCCGAGATTGTGTTCGTGCAACATGTAACATGTCAAAAAAGGGATTTTGTCTTTCATATTCTGAATAGAAGGTGTTTTTTTTCACGAAAAGGTGACGGATTCGTCCCTTGGAGAAGTTGGCCGTTGGTTGCCGGGAAGAGGCAGGTCGACAGTACGTGCTATTCGTGTGTTCTTTTATTGACGGATGAGCAATTCATTGTTTTTTTACTAGGATTAAGAGTTTCTGTTCACACAATCGAATGCTTGAGAGCCTTACTTCGGTGAACATACTAATTTCACAAATTTGCAACTCCTATAATGCATTACAAGATTGGGCATTCAAGCCATTGAACCTATAAGAACTTGTTACCGTATGTTGAAATTGTCTCAACCGGTTACAACGGGGGGGAAAAAAAGCAAACAAATATATATATCCACAGGTTGTGAAGGTGAATAGAAATTGGGATTTTTTGTTCAGAGCCGGAATAAATGAAGAACATAGTCGTATGTTGGTTTGGGACAGATTGATTAAATTGGATCTCAGTGGCTTTAGGTTCAGGTCCAAGAGGTCAGCAGAGAGGGGAACGTTTAAATCCTTGCAAACACGATAGTTCAAAACGCTAGTGCGATTTAAAGATTATATTTAGTGTTGTGTTGACGCCATCAGGCAAATTAAGGGTAGTCCGCATCATTAGTTTTTTATGGAGATTAGGACTCGTCATCGGAAACTGGACAGGTCTGGGTGGATCAAGCCTATTATTGATAGAAGCATGCCATGATAAGTACTTGAACCTATTGTTTTGGGATCAGTAAGAGATAATGGGCCAAGAAGGCGGTAAAAATATATCTCTGTGAGATGGTCCAGAAAACGCCTGGTATGATCAGGTTCTGATGATTTGTTGGTAACCCCTGACTATAGAACCCTAATATGATTTTGGTGTAGTCGGGGGGGTGGTTATTTGTTTCATCAATATTAAACGCGATAAAATCGACCAACCTAGACATCTAGATAGATGAAACTCATTACTTGGATTTTTTTGTTTTTTTTTGTGGGTTCACCATTGATGAGAATATGAGCCCCACTAATTGGGACAGATCAGAGGGGTCCTCTGAGGTCGAATTCTGAAATCTTTTTAAAAGCCCAGTATGCTATTATGATCAATTTTAAATGCAAAAATTTACCTTTTCAGAAGTACATGAACCTTCTGTTCTACTGAAGATCGGGTGGTGATTTCTATCGGAGAGGATATCTGTTATTTGTCAACTTTGGTGTGCTTGTAAACACCGATATCTCGACCAGGTTCTGGTGATGAAGTTTATAACTTGGTAGGTATGTATCCCATGATGCATACAACCCCTACTTGTTCGAGGGTCAGGTCAGGACAGTGATCACATGATACCACCATCTGAGGTCAAAGTCTGGAGAACCATTTCAAAATCGTATGCTAAAACCTCGATGATACCCGGCTACACGAGCTGGCAACACTCCCTATGGTTATTTTGTCTGGACACAGCGTATTGAAAACGAGTCGCTGAAACCTGTTGGCTTTCTGGGTATAACCATAACTTGATATGCGTACATCGAGTCGTAATATCAGCTAACCAGTAACCAATTTAGAAACCTCGGAGTGAATTTAGTTACTACCTATCCACCTGTCTAAGCACGTGTAATTTGTATAAAGAGTTAGTGAGATATTTTTCATTTGAATGTTGGGGCATAATATAGAGTAATGCACATTGAGTTACTTCACCATTGCTGTTTTTCAAGTTTTTTTCTTCGCTTTTTTCTCATTACCGGATGATTATTCAGATTTTATTAACACCGAATTAAACACCTTGATTCAATTGCCTAAAACATATGAGTATGGAACGAAAAAGTGACTATAAAAGGAAGGGGTTTAACTTTGGTGGTCTATTATAAACCACGGTTTATGTATCCGCTTACGTTGCTAATCAACTTGGAGGATATCTTAATTCCAAGCATTTTTCGTTACAATAAATGATATACGTACTTTCCCATATGGTTGTGCTGTACATATCTTGTTGTGTATATATTTAAAATATCTGATTATATAGGGCCGGCTACGTTGCTAACATATATTATTAAATTAACTAGGACAACCTTGTCCATGTATTGTAGGTTTGGAATCATGCCACTGTGAGAACCTCCAACATTTATATACATATGTTGGGCATACAAAAAAAAAAAAAAAAAAACGATCACCAGATCGCCGTTCATCTATTTCTAACTTTTCCAACGTCTGAGACCGAACTTTCTTCTCTATTTGGGACAGTCTTTGTATGAATCGTATGGTACTATTCAAAACAACACCTAGTTGGTTGGACCGCTCCATAGCCATATGCACAATCTCAAGGCCCACCACAATTGCTACCATAACACCCATGCCGCACGCAACGGTGAATACAGGTGGAGTGGCATGCAAAACTGCAATATCTCATGTCGGTCCTTCGGGACCGATGAGATAATGATTCTCTCTAGCTGCCAGACACCTGTGAGGAGTGGATGTTGAACGAAATTAGACAGTGCCGTTTATATGATAAATGTCGTGCTCAAAGAGCTTTACAGATATTACCCTGTTCATAGGAGCTGGTACACTTCTCCGAAAATCCGGACAGTATGGGGCAGCAGCAAATACGCGCCAGTTGTACCAGGTTTCTTCTCACAGGTCCCCATTCATCACCGGAGTGTGAGGAGCCATGGAGATGAAGTGTCTTGCCCAAGGACAACCAACGGGAAAGCTTGATCACCTATGGGATGTTTGTAATTCCCACTCTATCGATCAACGGTCTGAAGCCCTACCGACTGATCCAATCTCCTTGGTGCCAACGCTCGTGTCTATGGTAATATGCGTAACTATTCTATATTGACTGTTCTTTTGACGATATACCATATCAACATTGAACCCCTATCGAAATCTGTCCAGAGCCAGCCTATGACAATGAGCAAGTAGAAGAATATCCAGGAGAAACAATGCTGCTTCATCACTTTTGTCAATCACAAAGGGACGCATTGTACTGTTAACGTCACTCTTGTAGAAAGGAACGATACGCAGGGCTGCCTTTTCAGGATTTCCTTTTTTTTTTATGGTTGGCGAGTTAATGTTTCACGCTGAGAAATATGAAACTTCCCACTACGTGAATAGCTTGTACCAGTAACGCGACGTCATTTTAGAACCATTCCTTTGCCCACCGTGGAAACGGTGTTGAAACTTACTGAGTTTGGAACATTATTCATTTCCCTTAGCATTTCATGGACACGAATTTGAGCGTTGCCTAGGATGAATTGGAAGAGGCTACCTGCATCCTCGTACCTCCTCCCTCATAGAACTATGCCGTAAAACCCCCCCTAAGACTGAGTGCAACTCCCCCAAAAAAAAAGAGATTTTAAAAAGTTTGTGTTCTATATAGGTGGTGCTTTGATTAGATACAAAAGTAGGTTGTTATTGCGACAACTTCGTGTTCCTCCGTTCTGCAAAGAATGGCAGATATTCATGACAGAACTCGTGACGTGTGACAAGCGGTTGATGATTATGACAAAACTCGTGACCTGTGTATAGAAGTGGCTGTTGTTGATGGTTGTTATATACACACGGCTGAGTAGGCAAGCATAACAGTTGCCTGTGTAACGCACCCGTCCGTGTATGATTCTTTCAGGATAGCCCCGTGACACGGAACCTCAGTGAATCGGGTGTATTTCCTTCATTGCGTGTTTGAATAATAACTAAGTATATGAAACTGTAATACGAAAAATGGAAACGATGGTTGTTATTCAGCGATGTCGGCTCTTATAATACAAGGTCGACATTGGAAACGGATCAAAGCTTATTACATGAATGGATGCGATGTTCTCAGTTATCCTATAAGGTTAAGCGCCCCACGCGAGTTAGGTACCTCCACTGCATGCGCTCTGACTCTCGACAGGTACTTCCATCGCATGCGCTCCGTCTGTCGACAGGTACGTACCTTCACTGCATGCGCCCCGTCACTCGACAGGTACCTTCAATGCATGCGCCCCGTCACTTGACAGGTACCTTCAATGCATGCGCCCCGTCACTCGACAGGTACCTTCAATGCATGCGCCCCGTCACTCGACAGGTACCTTCACTGCATGCGCCCCGTCACTCGACAGGTACCTTCAATGCATGCGCCCCGTCACTCGACAGGTACCTTCAATGCATGCGCCCCGTCACTCGACCGGTACCTTCACTGCCTGCACTCCGAAACCTCCGCCTGTATTTCAATGCAATGCGCCCCGTCACATCGACAGGTTCTTTCACTGCATGCTCTCCGACTCTCGACAGATACCTTCAATGCATGCGCCCCGTCACTCGACAGTTACCTTCAATGCATGCGCCCCGTCACTCGACAGGTACCTTCAATGCATGCGCTCCGTCTCTCGACAGGTAATTTTTACAGAAATGCAACTGAAATCCAATGTTTTGTGAATTTTACCTTGTTTCAAACTTCCCAGTCATTTCAATCACCGTGCATCTTCAAAATAGTAGAAAATCAAAATAAAAGAAATAAATAAAAATACCTTGCAACCCAGCCAACGGTTGGACGTTTCATTGCGGTGTGGGTGATCAAACAAATCAACCGTTGTTGAGCGGCCACCCGTGACCATCGTTTGTTGTTAGTAATGTACATCTCCATATCTTGTCATGTTTGCCACTACAAAAGAAATGAACACCAAAAACGGTTTATTCTTCTTGCGTGAAGAAATTGGGGAGGTTAGGTTAAAAACCACGAAGGAAAACTACTTGTGAGAGGCAACGTTTCAACTGTAGTTGTTTGCCCAATGGGAGTGAGCTAGGTCAACATCCTTGCACCAACCAATACGTTCGAAATGATTGACAACTTGAAAAAAAATATAGACTAATTCTTAATTTTGCCTTAACGTGCAACAGTTTTAGAGAGTTTTCCATAAGCCGCTTGCTCCGGTCCATAAATGCCCATACAGTATTTACAAATCTTCATTGGTTTCCGTGTGAATTTTACCTTCATGGCTGGCATCGACCTGCTGATCGACAACATTTTGCAGGTTCTAATGACAAACGATACACTTTGGGGGTTGTTCCGATTGTCGAAAAGCGTTCTGATACTGTTGATGTAACTGCAGAACAGGTGGTTACGTTACTGATGGAAAACAAAAATGCCTTTCCTTCACTATACCTTTGCTCTCATGTGAACACGATAGGGGTCATTGCCTCAATCTTCATGGCAAACGCTGTAGATTGAACATTCGTAAATATTTCTTATCGCAGAGCATTAAGAATACGCTTAAGAAAGTCTTGATTTGTTCCAAGAATTGTTGGCGAAATTTCTTCAGGTATCTTGGTTATTCTTCTCTTTTGGTTTTTGTGGCTCCAGGGTCTTTAATGAGGATTTTGTTCCTGACCCTCTTTCACTAACTAAACTAAATAAACTAAATAACTAAACTAAATAAACTAAACTAACTAAACTAAACATAAACTAAACAAAATATATATGTTTTGTAATGACAGTTCTTCATCTTGTATGTGAGGTCGCATGCGGTGTTCCTTAGGGGTTGGTATTCCAGGCCCAATCTTTGATCTACTTAAGTTTACATTACTGATCATTCTCTTGATCGGAACAGGGCAAACTCTTCGTCTTCTGGCAGATGATACTAGTAATGAAAAAGGGCGGAAGCATAGCGGAGTCGTATCGGTTGACGCTTTGCAAACTAAGGGTTAAAATTCCAGCAGCACTGCATGGACGCTTTTCTCCCTAGGTATAGGCTTATACTTGCAGTGCTATGGGCGAGGTCTTGTCTTCAACTCCATGGTTCCGCAGTTATGCAGTAGATTCTGTGTTTGCATCGGTTGGTCCGGGTTCATCTCGGACATGCGCAGTCTTCTCCCGCTCCTTCCAGGTTCCTGCTCTCGGAGTTCACTGATGGTCCGTTCAGAGAAGAGACGTGAAATGGCGATCATGGCAGGCCTCCATATCCTCTGAACGAGTGGTTGGCACAACTGGTAGAGCGAGGCCTTCCACCCGTCGTGACCCGTGAGACCAGGTTCGATTCCTGGTCGGGTCATACCAAAGACCTTTAAAATGGAACCACTACCTTCTCGTTTGGCGCTCCGCACGAGGGATTGAGCAGGACGAAACTGAATTTGCAAGGTGCCGTCTGCGTGGGATTACCACCACCCCCACAATAAGGTACCCCCAAAGAGGGATTGCCTTATTACGTGTATTGGTGAAAGATTCGCAGCTGACAATAAGGTGCAGTATACAGGTCTGCACTCTTGCTGGGCCTTGAATAGGATCGATAGGAGGCTGTTTTACAGGCTATGGGTATAGGCCTTATAGATTTATAAGCAGAATCCCAATCGACAAACACATGGAGATGGAACCCATGCTGCTGCACTGAGGAAATTTTTTCACAAACCATTATACTCTTTAATGCGGAATAGACCAGCCAAGCTAGCATAGTCATCGAATATTTAGTTAGGCCTACATTACGATGCATTTCACAGACTGTTAATGGACTAGCCGGCGGTTATAATTGTCCACTAGTGTGTGAACAACGGCGCCCTAGGGTGGAGGACCGGGTGAAGGCGCGCACAATCCCCCCCCCCCCCCAATCATAGCCACTGATAACCAGGGCAGTGGCTTGCAACCATTGCTCGCTGCCTACTGGTATTATTTGCCTGTTTACAGGATATGGGTATAGGCCTTCTGGATTTATAAGCAGAATCCCAATCGACAAACACATGTAGATGGAACCCATATGCTGCACCGAGGAAGATTTCTCACAAACCATCATACTCTATAATGCGGAATAGACCAGCCAAGCTGGCATAGTCACCGAATATTTAGTTAGGCCTACATTACGATGCATTTCACAGACTGTTGATGGACTAGCCTGGCGGGTGTATTTTGTCCAGGATGCCCATGAACTAAATTTATCCCCCCCCCCCCCCAATCATAGCCACTGATAACCAGGGCAGTGGCTTGCAACCATCGCTCGCTGCCTACTGGTATTATTTACCTGTGGCTGTCTATTACTAGGCATAGCCATACGCTCCAATGAATTCACTGAATATACGTCCTAATTTCTCATACGCTCACCGATTCTATCAATCGAGGTCACTCTGAAAACTCCCCAGGCGTTTGGAGAATAACTGCAATGCCTGCCTGTAATCCATTGAACCAGTGGAGTTAGATGGTCTCAGGAGTTAGGCGGGGATGAGAGTACGACCACTACTATATGCTATTAAGGCGGCGCAGCGCCGCTATCGTAGTGAAATTGGAATTTTAAGACCCTTAGATGGCCGGAAAAAGCACTCGCCGGGTGTTTTGAGCTGCATTCAACCGGTCTAAAATATGTATCTCATGTCAGCAATTTCTAATTTAATGTTAAATAATCAATCCATAGAATGTTAATACAATATCGATGAGTCGAGATGATATAAGGAATCATAAAACTACCATGCATCTCTTTCGTTCATTTATCTGCCAAATCCATACTAAACATTCATAAACCCGATTTTACTTGTCCATAGCCCATCCATACATAGCCTACAGTCCCAAATTGTCCGTAAATGAAATCCTAGTACACCGCACTGATTTGCTAAAAAACTGTGACATCGTCGTCAATATCAGTGGCAGCGCGCGCTTTGTGTTATAATATGGATGGGAGGGGGACAGGTGTGGTTAGTGCCATCTGAGCCGAGCGCCACCATCGTTGGCGAGTAGCATCAAGGAAAAATCGTCTGATACAGACCACCAAGATTGCAGGGAAACGGCAATTCCTGGCCTATGACAGTGACAAATCACGAAATTGACAATGAATTTATAATTTTTCATCGTGGCCTTAACTCCTACCACACCTCCAATTTTCAGAGGTATTCGCTGCTCATAGAGAACCCTTCCAATTGGATTAGAAGTTGCCCGCAACTTGGGAGTTTGCTTGCACTGTCGTGGAGAATGTGTGCATTCTCGGAGCTTCAATAAAAAAAGATCGAGATTTTCAGATTTGTTTCCGTTCATTTTTTTGTCAAAATTTCACATGTCTCGGAATTGTTTCCCCCGCCTCCACGCATATAGTACAAAACGTCAATCCACGTAAACCTTCATACCGGTACTGATGTTCACGATACCCTGCCCAGCTGATTTTTTTATTTTTTTATTTTGCATATTGTTTTCATCAATTAAGGAGGAAGCCAGCAATCAGGCTGGCAAAGCCAGTCTGTTATAAACAACAAGTGATAGGAGTAGACTAAATTCTAGCCATTGGGTATGTACGGTTAGGGAAATGTCAGTTGCATTCCAGCATTGGTGGGAGGGGGGGGGGGGGGGAGGGGGGGGGCATAAAGTGTGTCTCAAAACAAGTCACCTTGGGGCTTACCATAGGTCAACGCCACTTGTAGAAGGACACGTATGAAAAAAAAAACATATTTGCTGACGACATAAAATTTAGGCAATCTGATCAGAAAACATGTGTGTTATGCCTTTGGTGTTATGGCCGTACTGTACCCTCCTTGTTTTACCCCCGTCGTTGTCGTTCAATGAGTTTGGGAGATTGTATTATGCCTGGATTTTTAGGGGGGGGGGGTGGATGATTCACATTGGGGGTGTTTACCCCCCCCCCCCACCTCCGCGATATTACGCCTATCCTCCAGAGGTCACACTGCTACTCGCGTGTCGGCTTGGCTATTATTTGTTTTGGGAGTATACACGCAGCAGTGCGAACTCAATATAGGGTTGCACTTTTTCAGTACAGGGCATGTGCACAACCGACTTACTGGTCAATAGAGACTTCCGTGTAATCACTGCTTATAAGACACCTGGAAGTGATGCATCAGCTGATACCCGAGTAGGTGACCTACAAGCGTTCCTGACACGTTGTTCAGGACATGCCGTTTTCAGGGAGTTACTAGTAACCGGTGTATGTCGTCACTGCTATTTCAGTACGCGCTAAAACGTCCAAAGCAGGGCTTGCTCGTGTTTGCACGTGAGCGGGGCATTCAGATGGGGTAAGTCATAGTTCAGTGGGTTACTGGCGATCAGTGGCCATAACCAAGAGCTTTGTCTAAGTGGGGGGGGGGGGAGGGGGGGGACTCTTAACGTGGGGTAGGGGAGGGGGGGGGGGGGCAGGGGGGGGGAGGGGGGGGGGGGGGGGGGGGGGGGAGGGAGGGGAGGGGGGGGGGTTGGGAATTATATGAAGTGCGCCTTCATGTGAAGCCTCATCTATCTATGGACAAATACAATTTGTGGGCCCTGGACACACGATGCTGCAGATTTGAAAAAAGTGAATGACTAGGAGAATAGTAGGCTAATAATTTAATGCCATCAGGCAAGGGCGGCTCTCCCCCCCCCCCTCTCCTATACGCTACGCCACTGACCGGCGAACAGTAACGTACCACCGGTTTGAAGCTCCCCACCCCAAGATTTCAGTAGACCGAAATATCGTTCAAGGTTGAAGTAAGGTGGCCCCAAATACGGGGGGGGGGGGGGAGGAGGAAATAACGGACAAATTGGAGTTCCCCAGAGTTGCGAGTCTAATGCGGCATTCGGCAATCTAGTCTGTGGGAAATATTGTAATTACCAAAAATAATTGCCTATTCAGCCGTAGGCCCTATACTGAGAAGTCGGAACCAATATGGGAGGACAGGCGAATGAGTTAGCAAGGTATTGCGCATCTGGTCGGGGTGCAGGGGATCCGAAAGTCACCATGCTGGGATCCGAGGGACTGAGCTCCTGAGAGCCAAGTGACTTCAGCGTTGATATATTTGAAATCTTAAATAGTTTGCATTGGCGAGTACACGATTTTGTCAAATAAAGGACAAAATTGAGTTCCCCGGAGTTGCCAGATCTCATCGGCATTTGAGCAACGTGGGAAGAGATTGTTTCGTAATTTTCATCAATGCAACTGAGAATCAGTGCTTTGTGGGATGATTTAATGTTCCGAAATATGAAACTATTCAAGTCATTTGACCAGGGCGGCGATTCCCGATAATTATTGTGGGTATCCACTTGCTTGAACGCATCGCACAACCTTCAAGGGGTACAGGGGACCGCGATAAGGAGCTCCGGGCCGAAACCTGGAAGCCAAGCCATTCCGTACAGATCACATATTTGCATATTGAGCCTACCATTTTGCCGAGATTTTCTGAGAGAAATTTTCAAAAAGTCTTTATCAAAACTATAGATGGTAGAACTGCAGTACGGAAATAGCATTACTAACCATACAGAGATCAGAGCCGTTGTGAAGGTGGATGAATTTCAGCGATTCTAGCATTGGGCCCCTCCCAGGGCACGGCGCATGGATACCCCGTTGGGCGTCCAGCGGGAGGACGACTGGAAGCTATGCTATGAGTGTATTCTAGCGGACCTGGCCATATCAAATACATTTGCATTACAAGGTACCCGATTTTCGTAACACATGTTCATATCTTTGATAAGACTATAGCTGACGAAAGAAAATTTTCAAATTAAGATTCAGCCAGTGAGCCCATACTGAGAAGTCGGAACCAATATGGGAGGGGGCGATGAGTTAAGCGAGGTATTGCGCATCTGGTCAGGGTACAGGGGACCGCAAAGTCCCCATGCTGGGATCCGAGGACTGAGCCCTGAAGGCACACTCACTTCGGTGTTTGATATATTTTGGAATCTCAGAATAGTTTGCATTGGCAAAGTGCCCGTCTTGGGCTTCCAACAAATTTCTAAATAAAAATGGGCCTATAGCGGAAACCAAAATTGCATATTATAACACCACTACACTCCTAAAACAGTTGGAGCATTAATGAACTATAGCACATGCTGCATTTCTCAGCACAGCATTAACGCAATAATTAGAGAAGAACTGCCAATGTTACTCAAAATTCAGCAGGAAATTTGCCCAACAATTCAGTAGGATGTTTATGTTTTCCCAACTCTTCGTATGCAATCCAAGGTCCGTCCATCAGAGGGAGAGGTTCGTTAACGTGGAGGTCATCTGCTCTGTAACGGTGCCTTCAGCATTGCGAGAGGTATACTATGTAGGGCTACCACACCTAAAATTGTTGTGTTTGAATTCACACAACACTATGTAATTAGCAACATCCACCCGAATTGTTGTAGAAAGTCACAACATTAGTGACCGGTGTGTTAAAAAAATACACAAATTAGCAGATTAGACCTAATGATGTGGTGATTGGTTACAAAGCACGTGGAAGGTGGATTAGTTTACACAACATGATTGAAAGGTATACGTGGTCGCAAGAGGTCCCCTGTTGGAATTTAGAGGCGAATATCCCTGGGGGCGAGGTCACTCTGGGTATTTCGGAGGTCACAGAGCTTATATTTTGCATCGCAAACGCCCGCTTCTTCTGAAGCATACGGTACCGTATCTCTTGATCGTTATAGAGCTGTAGACGTTGCAAAGATGGTATGCATGTCATGATGGTTTCACTGAAATGGGTGGCACGAAGCGCAGTACAGAAGTGGCAAACAAATATAAATTTAGGAATTTCCTTCTTTCGATGAAGAATCACACCCAACGACATAAGCTATATTGTGTTTGCCTAAAATGTCCCGACAAAGAAATTCCAGAAAACTTCAATTCCTCAGAAGCTAGTATCTGAGTATATGTCACACTCATTTCAAGTAGTTACTGTGTTAATATATGCGACCAAATTCTACCAATCTACCGTACAATTTTGATTTCCACGATGTTCAGAGATCAGTCTAAATAATTGCGCATTCTGATTATGACGACGTTTGTTAAGGCATTGCAGTACCTTTTGCAATCCCAAGTACAGTGCCGTATTCAGTATTACAACACAAAGGTAATAACTAATACTGAACTTGGGTGTAGGCCTATGGGCGCTTATCGCAACGTTGTATCATACCATAAATGTGAATCACCGTCTGTAGTTCCTGTAGTAAAACAATACTACTCTTCAGTTTTGACTGTTCTAGAGAATTCCTCCAGAAATCACATGTCAAGCGATTGTTTATGCCCAGTTGCCAGGCTGGCTCGCCAGCTAATTGTGTATAATTATGTGATAATCATATTATTCACGACGAAGAGCCGATACGAGATTGTGTCAACAGTCAATTGTATTTGGTTTTCGTGTGTTCCGTAGTGTAAACTCTGTTAGTTGGCAGGGCCAAATATGTCAGTGCAAATAGTGTTCATTTCGAAATGTACAGTCTCATATATAGCATGTGAAGACGGAGATAAGAAAAAAATCCAGGAAGGTCAGGGGCCAGTGTCCCCCCCCCCCCACAGCGTTTCGTACGCCACTGAGTCATACGCGCAGTTCCCATGCCTTGACATTATTAGAGAGGGGTGAATTAGTGTTTTATTCGAATGATATTGATTAAAAAATAAAGAAGAAAATCGTTTCACAACACCCAGCCGAGTAGTAACATAGACGGTGTGTAGTTTGCATGTGGAAGTTAAAACTCACTTTCGAGATGCATGGCGGTGGATTATTTTGAAACTTACACAAATGACAAAAAGCGTTTCCATGACCCCAAATCTCACACGTTTTAGAGTTAAAACCACGATCGGTGTTATCTGTATTTACATTCGAACAGGCAAAATTGTGTCGCAAACCGACGAGGGGAAACACAGGGGCGGTTCCGTTTGCATGTTATTCAGCAAAAATGGCAAAACGTCAGACGGTATATCAGACCTTCGTACTGTGACTCTACCCAATGACGATATGCCGCATTGCACTGAGACAGTTTCTTGTCGTGACATCATGCAAACGTCACCGACACTTGTTCGCCTATCACTACCAGTCGACAAGCCTTTTTGAGAATCGATTCTATAGTTTTTACCGTGAGGCAGCGCCTCATCCCCTTTTAAACTGGCACAGATGAACTGAAAAGAGGAAAGGTCAAAAACCCCACACGGATTATTGCGCGTTCTTGCGTGTTCCTGAGTATTTATTCGACTTTTAGATTTCACCTAATGATGAAAGTCACCAGAGAGTAACGATGCAGTGGTCGCCCATGACTTTACACAGTTAAATGCGGGTATTTTGCACCATAGGCGTCAGTCCACTTCAGAAGTGGGGGGGGGGGGGACATGACCTCGCCGCCATACATTTATGTGATGAAAAAATGAAAATCAATGCGAGCATCCTCAAAATGTGGGGGGGGGGGGACACGTCCCCCCGTCCCCCCGGATTGACGCCCATGTTTTGCACCATTATAGCGGAAGGTTATTAGTCAATATCATAGTTGAAATTAATGAATTTATTCTTTCATATCTTGTGAAACGAATTTGTAAGAAGTTTTCTTCAAAAGGTCCATTGTTATAGCTCTTTATCACAGGTGTTAAAAATACATGGTTTGGATTGACTTGGTCTACACAGGGTCCCGGTTACTAGGACGGCAGGGCACATCGTGCAATGGCTATTTTCTCACCGATACTGATTTCTTCCGAGGTTGGTTTCCTAAATTACTAAATTGAAAGAATACAGAGGTTATGCTAACATGACCATTGTACTTTAAATGTACAGTGGTTATAATCGAAAGTTCAAAGACTAACTCGGCTTCTTAAATAGGAATGTGACAAGATAATTTGACCATTATTTTACTGAAATCAATCGTTTCGAATCAACATATTACCACATACTTAAAGGCCGACAACATGTAACAGAATTGCGCTTCGAACTACCGCAGGGTGAAAAGAGGACATATCACAACCCCACACCCCAAATTTTGGAGTTCTCTCAGGTTGGCCTCGTTGAGAGTTTCAATTGTTCTTTTGAGAAATTTTAGGAATCTTTTCATCAACGTGGGAGGGGGGGGGGGGGGAGGCTGCCTATAGACCCTACAGTGAATGCTGCAGTTTTTGCCCCATGGTAACAGGAAGACGACATAAGGTATCCCTTGAAATACATGAGATTATTCGTTATTATGTTGTGAACGATTTCGAGTTTTTTATTCAGATTCCCTCTATAGTTTGTTTGTTTACAAGATCCTTCAAGTACGTGGTTTTACTTCGTTTTTTAGGGGTTCTGCGATATCGATCCTCGATGGCGGTACAATCTCGAACCTGCTAACTTAATGTAAATTGAATTGCATATACCGTGATTCGGTTTCGTCCGAGACCCATTCAACCGGCCCGTCCATTATTCGTTACTGAATCGAATGAGTAATTTGAGCCATTCGCGATATGTGTTATTTTTTTTCATACGGATTTTTACCTTTCAATATACCGTTCACCTATCCAACCCGTGGGAATCTGCCTACACCGATCAGTGGACGAGTCCAACCACCTGTAACGAACCAAGTCATTAATCTTGGGCCCTACGACCTTAAGATACCACATTATCCACTTCGCAAAGACGGCTCGGCTTTGAGATCAAATAAATCTATTCTCTACAAACACCCAGGGCCCACACACGTTCATAAAGCAAACAGGATCGCTTGCATGCTGCATAACGCTGTTTCGATACGCTCGGTGGCTCGGTTATCGTGTTCAGGGTAGAAATTATGGTAGGGATTAGAGTCACACTCAACCAACGGAAACATAGGCCTACCAAAATTCTGCATATGTGCCCTATCCTGATCCAAAATTGTTGTCGTTTGTCTCGGGTATTGTCCATTGATTCCAAATTGAAGAACTCGTTATCCCTATTTGGGAGTGCTAAATGCTTACGAAGTGAAGGTTAATGTTTAAATTCAATGAAAAAAAATGATGTTTGCCGGGTTTGCAAGTATGACATCAATTACTATTGCATGATGGGTTGCCTTTCGATCTTGCGCATCCAACCTCACAATACACAAACTTCAAATGACTATAAGCCCCGTAACGGAAGTTTGGACTAGCGCATTCAGTTTTTATCCTCTGTCTATTAGCCCCTTCATGTAATCAGCCTGCAGTTGCCTTTGAGGCAAAGCGCCGTTTGTATCTTATAACGTTAGTAATACTAACCCTATAGTGGGTGGGTAGGCAGTGGCGTACGCAAGAGCGTGGGTGTCCCGTTGGTCGTCAGACTCTTCTTTACCCTCGTGACCAATAAATTGTTGACAGAAAACCACTCCTTTACTGTTCAGTAGACATTCCACAGCTGTTTTATCAAATGAAGGGTTAGGCATACATGAGTGCGCCATCCGAGCCTTCCCCCCTCCCCTCCGTCAATCCTCCCTCGCCCCCCCCCTCCGTACACATCTAGGTACGCCACTGGTGGGTGGTGACTTGGCATGAGCCATGTCCTTTCCTCAGAGTGGTGGGTGGGGGTAGATATGGTAACGGGGGTGCCATGCGGTCCCTTCGCTCCTCGTGTGAATTTAGTCAAACGCAATCAAACACATTTGAAATGACTACCCGGTACCGATAGATAGACTCTCAGGAATTACATCAGGCTTTTCAGAGCGTAGTTTAGAGGGCAACCGTCGTCATAATTTGGAGGTTAGCGAGGGACTTTGACGCTTGTTTGATCCATGTCCACTTTGAGAGTTTTGTCTTATACTGTTTTTGTAACGTACCGATTACAAAACCGTATTCACGGCCATTTTGCCCCTCAACCAAACTCCATCTATGTGACGTCATGAAACGACGGCGAGCCATGACGGGACGAAAGCCACGCCAACAATGCGGAGATCAGGCTGTCCTGAGGCAGTGGAGAACCAGCGGGGGGAGAGGGAGGGTGAGGGGAGCAGGTGGGGGGGGGGGGGGGGTCGGTTCCGGCCCTCATGACAAAAATTGAGAGGGCAAATCGGAGATCGAAGGCTAAAAAAAGTAAAAGAAATAGGCGAGAGGGGGGGAGATTGTGGGGAAAGAAAATGAATAAATGCAAGAGTGAGGGGCCCGAAAAATGGCCTGGAGGTGAAGGGGTATGGTGAGGTACAGGGGAAACCGATTTCCGACGCCAAATGAAAGTTAGTGGATCACCTGTCTCTCTCACCACTCATCCGAAAACCCGCCAAGGAATGTCCAAAACGGGAAGGAATCGTACTTCCCCTCTCCAACACTGAATCGGAAAGCTGGCTGCGCGTGTCCAAGCTCGTCTACTAGTCCCTATTAGGATGTCAGTGTTCATATGGAGACAAGACATCCAGACGAATATTAGAAACCGCGACCTTCATGTATATATTTCGTCAAAAACGAAATTGAACTCAGAGTACGTACACATACACAACCTAACGTATGGAATGGCGGGAATCCCCATAATCCTACACTGCCACAGTCAGGATTCCCCCGACTGTCCTGCTAGTCTAACACGGTTTTAGCGCCGTTTTGCCTTTTTTTGTTTACTCGCAACTGTGACAGTGCGTAGGCCTATAAGCCTGGGTCGTGAATCATTGGGCTCATTTCATCATTTTCATTCGACTGAGCCGGTGGTACTTCAGGAACATATAGGTCTACAGCTTGTGAAGTCAACCAGAAACTGTATACATCTAAGTAGCAGGATATTCCGAGTGTTGAAGAATTGGCAGTCCATGATCGATCCATCGTCCGACTATATCTTTGGACCTTGCGACAGAACTGATTTTATTTGTTTAAACATTCAGCTGTATCTATCTATATACAGGTGAGTTCTTCTTGGCATGGTTTTTTTCTCTACCTGCCACCTGCAGGTTGTGATAGAAAATAGCATGGGCTGTTCAAATACATAACGCACTAAGGCAGCATGATGTTTTTTTTATTATTGTTTATTTCCTGGCCGAAAGCAAAAGGAATCTATGTGGTCACGCGTTGTATGTGTGAGTAGGTGTGTGTGTGTGTATGTGTGGCGCGCGCGTGTGTGTGTGTGTGTGTGGTGTGTGTGTGTGCGTGTTGGTTGTGTGTGTGTTTATGTTCGATTGTATACCCGATAAGTGGAAGACGCAAAGTCGGACTGTACTCATATTTGGTTGAAGGATCACCTGTATTGAGTAAATGTTCTGTATTGTTTTTCAGGAGATGTCAAAGCCATAGTGAAATCAACAGAGGCAAAAAGTTAATTTCTTTAAACAGCTCTAACTCGGTTGTACGTTTTTGTTCAAATGGTGGCATCATTTTATAATAAGATTAGTAGGCTAGGATGTGGAAGTATCGTGATATTGATGAATAATCCGGAAAGGTCGAAAGGTTAAAAAGTGATCTCCTTTGGATATTTCATGAACGAAACGTATAAGGGGGATGACCTAATGGAAAGGTCTTGTTTGTTCATTGCGAAAATATCTCGGTGACCCTCCATGACCTCATGTGACCTCTCTGACCTTTGACCTCCGTGGACTTTTTGCGACGAATGGATTCGTCTCACAGAGACGAACCAAACGGGCAATTATACTACCTTTTAAACATGCTCATAACTGAAGTTATTGACGTTTTAGCGTAAGGTCATGAAAGGTCACACCTTTAAAAGGGCTCTGACTTGAGATGAGAAGATTCGGTTGATTTGCCATACGGTTTGGAAATAGTTTTCGACCTCTACCTATTGAACTTTGCACCAAGGTGGAAATGTCAAAGGTAAGATTTTCTATTAAAAAGGGCCACCATTTTTAGAGTAAAATGGAAATGATTTTTTAATCCACCAAAGCTTTGATATCGAGAAGCACTAATGCGTAATCCTGTACATCACGCGTCGCCCCAGTCATGCTTATACTGGAATGAAAGAAGAAAACGCTATCCGGTTCAATCTACTAGCCTGCCTCCTAGCGGCTCAACAGAACTAAGGGGGGGGGGGGGGGGGGGGGGGGGGGGGGGGGGGGGGGGGGGGGGGGGGGGGGGGGGGGGGGGGGGGGGGGGGGGGGGGGGGGGGGGGGGGGGGGGGGGGGGTGGGGGGGGGATTACATGTCACTTCGAGTAATAAACACGTTCCTGAATCCCGCATAATCGATATCATATTTACTGTAACATTCCTCGAGATGTCACACTCAAACGTACCGGGGACGTTTTAACAAACCTGCATTTTATTCAACCAAAATCAACGGGGACGTTTTGGTCGTCTCGGGGACGTTTGGTAGTTGAAGAGCGGGGACGTTTTGGTAAAGGTACGTTCTGACTGGCACCCTCCCTTATTGAACTGCGGACTCTGGCTACAGGAGTCAACTAAAGTTCTCGTTATCGGTACTTGGCATTACTTGAGAATATCATGCCATGACAAACTTCATTGCAGGTCGGAGGAATGGTCGACATGGGAGTTACCCGTGAAACCAGGGACGCGAGGTCCGAGGCAGCGATGGAAACTTCACCAGCCCAGATCCGTTCACCGGAGATGGGGGCTCACCCAGGAAACGTCCGTCGAGAAACGAGGGCTTACTTCGAGAACTTCATGAAGCAATCTGATGGTAGGTCACAAAGTAAATTACGAATGCCAATGAATTTGCATGGACGTATCGCGGAATACTATACTAATTGTTGGAGGGGGAGGGGGGGGGGGATACCACAATTTCAAAACTGCAAACGTTGCCCACTTGATGTCAATCAGATATAGTAGCCGGGCCCATGTCCCGCCGTTCGTGAAGAACTTCAGGTAGTAGAGATACATCTGAGACACCACAATCAGAGGAAATGAGTGTAAACGGAATATCTTGTATTTGAAGGTTCAATCAGCCTTCATTCCATGTAATTTCGAAATGATAAATTAGTCAACTGTAATTCGTGCATTTTCGGCATCCACAAGAGGCATGACGAGAAACATACTGGATTTGACGCTGCGTGTATCCCAACAGATATGGCGATGAAGAATACGGTGCAACCATGTCAGTTTCTTGCATTTCGTAGTCTACGTGCGGAGGCATGTACAACCGCCTCGTGCATGGTATCGGTCGCGCTACTATAGTCAGAAGCCCAAAATGTCTCCTAACCAGTTGGAGGTGATGCCACTCCTGCGTGGTTACCACAATGCACCCATCCTGGCGCTTCCACAACCGGGTATTTCACCTAGATTTGGTCAGGCTCCGTGCTTTCTGCCAATCCCAGCAAGAGTAACACAAACTGCATGTTGCTGATACGATGTTACACATCGAACGCCTGTTCGTTTTTTCCGCACGGGACTTTTCTTTCTTCTCTTCAGGAGGCGTATCGTGTAACAGATGTAATAGACACATAATCAATAGGACTCCTGAGAGTGGATATTAATGGTTTCCTGAATCTTACTTGATTTTATGGTGTCTAACATTCTGTGACATATAGCCATACTGTCAGATATATAGTTAAAAGTATTTTTTTTATTTTGGCTGCCATTGCCCCTCAGTATTATAATAGCTCATGCGACCGAAGATTAAGGCATGAGGTTTGCGGAGCTGGTAAAATGATTGGAGGAAGTTGTCATGTCGCGGGGACCGCCTGTAAGAGCAGAAGTTTAGTTATTCCCTTGTTTGCCCAAACAATTTTGTAATGGCGTGCTTCCATCTCACACACCCACGGTAAAATTTGAATAGCCCTAACGACACTAGAGCTACAACAGTGGGCCACATGTATGTCTTTTTTGGCTTTGCCAAGACAATAGTAGGCTAACGTTTTACGGGAAAAAAAGAAAGACCGCGACAGAATACAGAAAACAATCCTTGACGTTAACGCGAGTCATTGTGTTGTTTGTTGTTGATTTGTTGCGATAAAACATCTCCACATCCGTGTCTCAATAATCCGATCCCCCCGTGTTTCCTGTGAACGGATCTTGAAGTAATGCAATCATTTTGTTTTTCGTGAGAGGTCCATCATAGTAGAACAGAGATATTGGGGAGAGGGCCGACCTAGTAGGAAATACATGACAAACCATACGAGCCGAGTATTAAACCATCTCTGTTGCGGTGTTGGAATTCAACTGTACATCCATACAATATACTCATTCCCTGACATGGGTCAAAATTAACGTTGGTCGGTGTTAATTGCGTTAAAATAATGTTTAGTACAACCACGACATCCTGAGTGTAATGTAACATTACAATGCTCTCTGCACAGACGGCAGTTCATCTGGTGGTACTTCCAGTCTAGTCGGTACCGGAAAATTATGTGATACGATACTTGACAACACGCGTACACAGACATTTCATTACGAACATCCGCCCCTTGAAACGACCTTGTACCTAGCCAATGACCTCCTTAACGACAGGTGCCACATCCTTGGGTTTCTGCTTTGCGGACTGGGAGTTAATTTTATCAAATTACATGGATGAATTATTCGCATTTCTCCTTCATTTTCATTTGTCGAATTTGGATCGCTGGCAATATAGAACTGAAATAAACGTGTCATGATCAAAATCTGTTCAATTTTCGACTGAAAACGACGGACTCAAAGTTTATATGAAGTCCGTTCAAAGTTAAACAGTGGATCGTTGAAAATATTTTCGTTGTCTGCCGATGCTTGTCCGTATTTTACGTTCCCTGTGGATTTTTCTGAGAAAAATATATGTATCCCGTACTATTTCCTCCAACATTTCATTTTGAACAAGTTTAGCCTCCTCCACCGTCGCTGGTTTTCGAGTTTTACTTTCAAAAATTCCATTCCCGTACAAATTGACGAAACCATTTTCAAAGGTCAAATTTACCAACTTCCAAGAGATCTCCCGTGGGGAACAGCGGCTTGATGTTTGATGTCCGTGAACCGCGGCCGATCGGCGCAGTTCACTTGTCCACCGTTCAAAAGGGGCTGGAAATTCTCATGTTGGTCACGACGGGGGAAGGGGGCAACGCTTTTGAAGGCCTCTATATACAAAATCGTCTTCAGTCTTTTTCAGTTTGAAGGTTTGCTTATAAGCCTTCACTTCGATGTGAAAGCTTTACTTGTTTTGTTTTTCTTTCCTCTTGGGGCTGGGGTTGAATTCCATGCCTTAGGTACGCCGCTGAAGCCACTCCTATCACCACCTGCCAGCTGTATTTCATTCCTGATCGTTGCCGTGTGGGGCCGGCCTCACTGCTACCGAATTATGCCTCCTGGGAATTACCTGCATAACGATATATTAGGAATATTCGCATCATGTTTGGAAGACAACTGAATGATGGATTATAAAGA
This sequence comes from Sclerodactyla briareus, assembly GCA_026419785.1. Taxonomy (NCBI): domain Eukaryota; kingdom Metazoa; phylum Echinodermata; class Holothuroidea; order Dendrochirotida; family Sclerodactylidae; genus Sclerodactyla; species Sclerodactyla briareus. The sequence continues at coordinate 263,091 of JAODTK010002021.1, read as the reverse complement.
TAGCCGGATAGAACGAATGCGTCAGTCAACTCTAAAGTTTGTACTCTTTCCGGTAATGAGTTACAGTCCTTTGATGCTCGCACAACCCTACCACAATCGAATTTTTTTTATGAAATTCACACATTATTTTCAACCTCGAAAAGCAATTTAGTCTATGGGGAGAGATTGCTGTAGGGGGTTGGGGTGGTGTTTGGTGGTTACTTGGTGAGAGAAAGACCTTCTCACAACACACCTTCTGCTAAATGTTGACTTATTCAACCAAATAAACATCATATACATGACATAACTTCCCTGTTTGTCCAAGTGTGCCGTCATGCGTTTTTGCGCAGTTGGATTCTCCCCCGATTTCTCCGCATAAAATGTACCGAACTTATACAAAGGCCAATGAATCCACATAGGAACATTGTATTGAGTTGGGGTTTGGACCTATATATAGACAGAGTTTTTTTTTCATCTCCCATAATCACCTGCTGTTGTCCCCTAATAATTTATCAACCGACGCTTCACTCCTGTTTTTTAGGTCGGCTCACTCCTAGGTTTCGATACCCTGTTCCGTTTTCAGAGAAGAACAGACCCTGTATGGGACACAAGTTATCGTTGGGCCTAGGGCTGGAGTTTTCCTACTGATATACCGCACTGCGTAAGTGCGTCACACCAGCGAGGCAGTGATATCGAAAATGCTGTATGTAAATAAAGAATAAACTGCAACTGGGAGCCTTTACTGATGAATAACAGTCGAGAATTTAGGTAAATAACGACGAGCGCAGCTGAATTCAATTCGAGACTGTTTTATGACCATAAAAGTTTCGACCTGCCGCAGCTTATCCTATTCCTCAACCCCTTCTTTCTCTCCTAAAACTGTAATTTCACACATACATAGGTCTTCCAGTCAATAGACTCGTACTGGGAGGAGTCTGCCCAAGGGGGTCAATAGGTTTGGGTATAGCCAATTTTGGTCATCTAGTGAATTGTAAACCAACACATTTATTGTCCGTTTTTCTACTCGCCACCCCAAGTGGCTGTCCGCCTATATGGTCTCGTAGAAACCTCACGAACGTTTTTACCCTTCCTTATAGGTAGGCAATTTGCAATTGCCGTCTGCGTGTGTTACCTACCCCACCCAAATAGGATAGGTACTGCCAAAGAGGCATTGTCTTATTCCGTTTACTCGGTGAAGAAATTCGCAGCTGACCATAAATGCAGTAATAGATGTCCTTCATCCTTGCTGGGCCCGGAACAATTCCGATCCTCTCTCTGCAGTATACCATAGGCCTACCCCAGGAATGAATGTCTGGTAACGGCATTGTCAATGTCCGGTGGTCATAAAACTGCCGCTCCGGATCCCGCGGTCGAATTGCTAGAATCGCGACAAAATTTTCCTTGCCCCACTCCCCTCTGCTGCAGAGGCTGGGCCCACTATTCAACAAGTGAGTGCATTTATCCCCAAACTAGCTGAAATATTACCCCATATAGGTTGTGTATACTAGTCATTCTCTCTCCCTCTTCTTGCTTCCTCATCTATTCTCTCTACCCCCCCCCCCCCACACACTACTCTTTCCTCTCCTCTTCTCTTCCTCTCTCTCGTTTTCGTGTGTACGTGTGTATGCGTGTGTTTTTGTGCGTTTCTGTACTAATCCGTGCGAGGACCAAAACCTGTTAACACACCCGACTTGCGAGGACATTTTTTTTTCCGAGGACCTGAAATCGGTCCTCGGAAGAAAATGCGTTGAAACGTTCTACTACCCCCCTCTATCCCCCAAGGGCAAAAAATTAGAAGCAAATGTCCTCGAGCAATATACTTTAGAGTGTGATGCAAGATTTTTTTATCGTGGTGTGTGATGAGATTGAGTGTTTTTACCATTCATCCACCGGACAAGTTACGTGGGGGCATGCTAGGACTTAAAACCCACCTCGCACCCACACCTTTTCGGACTTAGTTTTTTTCTCGCCCAATGGACGTCACTCGGCAAATACTGTCGAAGTCTGTATGTTGTGTGTGTGTGTGATGTGTGTGTGTGTGTGTGTGCGTGTGTGTGGGATGTGTGTGAATGTGTGTGGTGTGTGTGCGCCCAGCTTGTAAACAGTATAACTCGGCCCCACCTGGATGGATGAAGCCATACTTGGTCTGTGTGTTCCCCATGATGATTAAATGGAACCTGGTGTTTTTGGATTCAGGTTAAGGTCATTTTGTGGTCAATAAAGCCAAATCTGAAAACCTTGTGAACACGATATCCGATTGGTTGTGGTCTAATCAGGGGGAATTGAAATTAATTGTATAACTTTCGTATGGGAGTACAGGACCACCTATTGTTTTTGTTCGAGTCGGGGTTTATTTTGGTCCGAAAATAATTTTTTTTGTGAAAAGTCGATATCTTGGGCAATTTTGTCTTGTAAACACGATACTCGCCCCCACCAATGGATGGAGCTCATACTAGGGTATGTGTGATTCCCCATGATGAGTAACATGAACCCTATTTTTTGGGGGTCATGTCAAAGGGTCATCTGGATGGATGAAACTCATACTTGGGTATGTGTTTTCCCCATGGTGATAATGATTATTATTATTTTTAAATTTTAAAATTTTTTATTATTATTATTATTTATTATTATTATTATTATTATTATTATTCTTATTATTATTATATTATTATTATTCAGATCAGATGCCGAAAAGAGGAGACTAGGGGAGGCCGGATACTAGGGTTGCACAGGCCACTGAGTGGATGGAACTCGACGAAGCACGAACGATTCCGACAGGGAGGAATCGAGCTGAGAACAATTGCCGACAGGATCGACAGAGAATTCTTTGAGGTACGTTAATGCAACCTGATTCATGAAGCGGTCAAAACAAACACACATATCTTCGAATCCGTGGGGTGTGTCTTTAATCTTAAGATTTTTATTTTTTATTTGAACAGTTTAGGTAAATCAATGAGGACGTGTTGACCCTGACTAGGAGGAACATGTCCGAGGACATTTCTCGCCGTGCTTGCTGTTGGACAAGGTTTGTGTCCCTGGAAAATGTTTCCCACGCCACCCACGTGTTCAGGTATATACGTTGTGAGGTTCCTTGTGAAGAGTGGCGAACGCCGTAGTGGCTGCTTGAATATTGGGAATCCCCCTCCAGGGAACACGATGAAGCGGCGTACTGGAATGGTGCTTCGGGAGAGAACAAGCAAGAATTGCGTGCGGTATGATACTGTTTGCCGACGAGTCACTCATGTCAGGGGTAATATCTGTAAAGCGCTTCGAGCAATGTCTTCGACCTGGAGAAGAGCAATATTAACAAACAATTATTATTATTATGTAGCTATGAATAATTATTATATTGTTATATTGATATTATTATCATTAATAATTATTATTATCTATATTATATTATTTTATTATTAGTAGTGTAGGGTAGTAGTAAGTTAGTCAGTAGTATTAGTAGTAGTATTATGTACATATTAATATCACGGATCACTTTTGGCGTCTCAAAGTGAAAAAGACAAGAAATAGGGCATTCTACTCGCAAGGGACATAATAACAAAATTTACCATGATTACGCATACCAACTTTTCAAGGAAGCGATTGGCAATGTGATTAATTTACACAAACGAAACTATTGTTTCATTCTTTTGTACAGGGAAACTCCTCTGCAACTGCTGTTCTGATGATTTTGCCGCACATGTCACGGAGGCGGCCGTTGACAGGGCCTTCGAGCACGCCGTAGACCAGGTCCTTGCAGACTTCAACGGGGCTTCCCTCAACCCGACGAAGACCACCCGGCGCCACTGATAATGCTCTGCACGAGACTCTCTGTAATTGCGATTAACAGCGCCCTCGATGGCGCTAAAGAGGCGAGTGAGGATATAATCGGTGGCGGCAATTGATTACATTGCTGGACACTCCCCGATGGATTGATCATTTCGCTTGATACTGACCAGTCCTCAGAAGCAATCAATCCTCCAACGATTACGCCAACGAGGCTATTGGAATCAAAGCGCAATCGAGACTGCGTTGGTGTCCACTTGTCTTGTATTACTGGAAGCTTCTTTGATCTCTGCTGAGTCGCTTAGCGTTGGCGAGTTGAATTATTTGTCGACGCGAGCCGATGTGTGTGTCCGTAACTGAATTTTCCCCAAATCCTGAAGACAAATATTAGCATTTATGTGTCTGAGGCTATACAGGCTATAAGCATCGTGTATAATGGTATGGTTTCATTTCTTTCAGTATTGATTCGACTGTATAATATAGTATTACAATCAGAAAATGTTCTGGCTTATATTGTATGAGTGGCAACACGTACTATTGTTTCCATAGTCACAGTCGCTTCAGATCATTGTTTTGGGTGGTGCGTCGATCAGACATTCCTATACTGCCAATATCAGTAATTTAGCTAATTGAGTTCCGCTGGTTCCATTGGAATATAACATTACAGGATGGGCAATGAATTATCTGAGAATATTATTACCAGATCTGATTATCATGTATTGTTTACCAACTTTGGTGTCAGTTCCAGTTGTCTTTGTGGTATTGCATATTTAAAGTGCTTGATCCGAGATTGTGTTCGTGCACATGTAACATGTCCAAAAAAGGGAGTTTTTTTGTCTTTCCTATTCAATGAATGGAAGGTGCAATTTCACAGAAAAGGTGACGGATTCGTCCCTTGGAGAAGTTGGCCTGTTGTGTTCTGCAATGGAGAGGCATGTCGAATTACGTTGCTGTTCGTGTGTTCTTTCCCTCTTGACAGGAATGAGCAATTCATTTGTTTTCTTAATTAGGATTAAGATTTTATGTTCATCACTATCGGAATCTGGAAAGCTTTACTTCCGGTGAACAACTATAATTCACAAACATGAAACTATCATCATTACAAGATTGGGCTTCAAGCCATTTAACCTATCGACCTTTTGTACAGTATGTTTGAAAATGTCTCAACTAGTTACACGGGGTGAAACAGGCAAACATATATATATCCCACAGTCAGAAAGGTGATTAAACTAGGGGATTTTTTCAGGCTGGAATTAATGAGGGATATTTTGTATGTGGGTTCTCCGTATTGATTACATGATCCCTGGGCTATAGGTTCTGCGTTCAGAGGTCAGCAGAGGTGCAAGTTTTAAATCTTGCCAGCACGATAAGTCCAAAACGCTTTACTTCGATCAAGATTATATTGTGTTTGTGTGATATCCAATCATCAAGTGGGACGTAAGCATCTGATGTTTTTTTTTTTTTTGTGTAGATTCTTCATCGGCAACTGGACTAGGTCTGCGTGGAATCCAGCCTATTCTTGATTCATGATCCCATGATAGTACTTCCAATCCCATGGTTTTTGGATCAGGTAAGAGATCACTGGGCCACAAGTACAATAATATCTCTGTGAGATTCCACACGCCTGGGTCTGATCCAGTTCGTGATGAAACTTGTTGTGTAACCCCGGACTATAGGAACCCTAATATGATTTTGGTGTATGTCGGGGTATTTGTTTCATCAATAAACACGATAACTCGACCCATCCTAGACCTCTTAGATAGATGAAACTCCTACTTGATTGTGTGGTTTCTAATGATAAGAAATATGAGCCCCCTATTTGTGGTCAGATCAAGGTCCTCTGATGTCGAATTCTGAAAAATCTTGTTTCCACAAGGCCCAGTATTGCAATTATTGGTTCAATTTTAAATGTAAGTTTACCTTTCTCTAAGTTCCGTGATCCTTCTGTTCTTCTGAAGATCGTGTGATTTTCTTTCGGAGGAGGATATCTGTTATTTTTTCATACCTTGGCTAGTGTTTGCTTGAAAACCCGATATCTCGACCAGGTTTTTTTCTGGGTGGAAGTGATTTTATACTTGGGTATTTATATATCCCATGATGCATACATAACCCCACTTGTTCGTAGGGTCAGGTCAGGACAGTGACACATGATACCACCATCTGAGTCCATTGTCTGGGTACCATTTCAAAATCGTATGCTAAAACCCCGTATGGTACCGGCTACGAGGAGCTGGCACACTCCTATTTGTTATTTCGCCTGGACACAGAGTATTTTGAAAACGAGTCGCTGCAACCTGTTGGCTTTCCGGTACCATAACATTGATATGGCTCGATGTCCGTAATCAGTTAACCAATTTAGACACCTCGGGTGAATTTAATTTACTACCTATCCACCTGTCTAATCATTGTGTATCTTTGTATAAAGAGCTAGGTATATATTTTTCATTTGAATGTCGGTGGCATAATAGACAAAATGACATAGTTTAACATTTGAGTTATTTCACCATTGCTGTTCAAGGTTTTTTTTTTTTTCGCCTTTTCCTTAATTTTGATGATTTATTCATGATTTTATTACCCGAATTGAACACCTTGATTCAATGCTACGCCTATAAGTATGGAACGAAAAGTGACTAAAGAGAAGAGGTTCAACTTTGGTAGGCTCTATTATAATCACCCACGTTTTTTATGTATCGCTTACGTTTGCTAATCAACTTGATGGATATCTTAATTCCCAAGTATTTTTCGTTGCAATAATCTGATAAACGTACTTTCTCAGATATGTTTTTTCGGTACTATATATGTTGTGTATAGATTTTATATGATCTGATATGTATAGGGCTACGTGTGTATAAACATATTATTAATTAAACTAGGACAACCTTGTCCATGTAATTGTAGTTGGAATCCATGCCACTGTGAGAACATCCAGACATTTATATACATATTTTGGACATACAAAAAAAAAAAGATCACCAGCTCGCCGTTTATCTGTTTCTAACTTTTCCAACGTCTGAGACCGAACTTTCTTCGCTATTTTGGGAACATTCCTTGTCTTCTCGTCTGGTACTATTCAACAACAACTATTGGTTCCGCTCCCATAAGCCATATGCACAATCTCAAGGCCCACCACAATTGCTACCATAACACCCATGCCACACGCAACGGTGAATACAGGTGGAATGGCAGCAACTGAATATCTCTTTATCTCATTCGGTTCCCTTCGGGACCGTAGATAATGATTCTGTCTAGCTGCCAGACACCTGTGAGGAGTGGATGTTTGAACGAACCTTATCGACAGTGCCGTTACTAAGATAATCCGTGCTCAAAGACTTTACAGATATTACCTGTTCATATGAGCTGTTAGCCTTCTCCGACAATCCGGACAGTATGTGTCAGCAGCTAATACGCGCCAGTTGTATCAATTTCTCACAGGTACCCATTTATCACTGGTGGAGAGAACAATGTAATGAAGTGTCTTGCCCAAGAACACCACGGGAAAGCCGGATGCTGCCTGTGGGATTTGAAAAAAAATCACATTAGTCCTGAAGCTCTACCGACTGATCCCCCCAAACAAAAAATCTCTTGGTGACCAACGATCGTGGTTCTGGGTATTCGGCACTATTCTTACCCAGTTGAAAATTCCAGTTGAGTCCAGTTGAAATTGTTGTAGCTGGACTTACTGGACCCAAGTGGGACCCAACTGGATCCACTGGACCCAGTTGTTTCAACTGGACTTTGTGCTTCAAAAAACAGTGCTGAAGTGATAAAAGCTATCAAGACTGAAGTGGACTTCATATGGACCTAACGGACTCAAATGCTATCTAACAGGATTCCACTGACCCAAGTGGACTCATTTGGTTTCACCTGCTATCCCATGCTGGAAATCACTTCCAACTGGACTCGATCGAGTGCGCTACTCGACTTTTGCTGACCTAGCCCCCCCCCCCCACAAAAAAAACAAATATGACCTTTCATAAATTTGCCACGTTGAGGGAGTTTATCCTATAGCTTATAATTCCCATTCGGCTGAACTCACAGGCTGATATGTTGACACATAGCGTTCAGTGTTCCATTAGTACTGCATGCTGTAATGGTCCAGTCAAACACGGTCCTGAGTAGTTGTCTGAACTGGTCTTAATAAAGTCCCATTGAACTGGTCCGGTAGTCCTGTTGATCTAGTTCGTAGTCCTGTTGAACTGCTTCAGTAGTCCTTATGAACGAACCTGTCAGTCCCCATTAGTCCGGATGGTCCATTTTTTAGGATAAACTAAAATGTGGGGACCAAGATGAGGTGAGGAGGGGGTGGGGGCTGCCCCTGTTACGGTGTTACCCCCCCCTAATTCGCTAGTTGGAACTGTCCTAACTGGTTATTTCTGTTCCGTTAAACTGTCAAAGTCCTGTTGAACTGGTACAGTGATGTGGAAATGAGCTGGTCTAGGGATTTATGTTTAATTGGTTTAAACCGGTCCTGTATCGTCCAGTAGATTGAACTGGTCCCTACGTCCAGTAGCAACTCTTCCAATATAGTTTCATTGAACTGTTCCGGAGAAGTCCTGTTACACTGGCCCAGAGAAGTCCAGTTGAACTGTCCATAGAATTTCCAGTTTGGACGTCAGTTTAAGTCTATACCAATCCATTTGTCATATTACATGGCTTTAAGATATTTTGTTGATCATTGACTTGCGTATGTAATGTTTTCATCAAGATTATTTGTTATTATAGTCATGAGATGTGTCATAACACATGGCAATTAGTTTATAGAAGAGGTTCACTTTCCAAATTATGTATTTCAAACAATTTCGTTCCATTCAATACATTGAAATCCATGCCGTGCCTAATACTTAATGTTACAACAGTCATATTTTCATTATATTCCATCTACATCCTAGCTAGTATATAGCCATTCTTCCTGGGTGCCTTATGAATCTCACGTTCTGTGCACTTCAGCTTTGCTATCTTGAAGGAAATGGTAAGAAATCTTCCTACGGCAGACATGGACTATGCGGCTACCATTCAAGGCAAATGTGGAAGTCAAGTTGATTAGTCCTGTTAGAAAGTCCCGTTGGGTCCAGTTGAACTGGACCCCTGGAATCTGGGCCAAATTCCAGAGCAGTCGCAGTTGAAGTGGACACAGTTGGACCTAACTGGAATTTTCAGCTGTGTATTGACGTTTCTTGTTACGATAGACCATATCCACGTTGAACCCCATCTGAAATCTTTCCATAGCCCAGCCTATGATCAATCGTCTCGAACGAATACTAAGGACAGGAGAAGTGTAACCAGCTTCTTCATCATTTGTCAATCACAGAAGAGACAATTGTACTTTACTCACGCTTCGTAGTAGGAACGATACCAGGCCTGCATTTCGAGATGATTTTTCTTTTATTAATTCGCGAGTTATGTTCACATCTTGAGATAATATGAACTTCTCCACTACCTGAAATAGCTGTCCTAGTAACGCGATGTCACTTCATCAGACAGGCCTTGCCAACTTGGACGCGTTGAAAAATTAACGATTTGAACTTCTTCATTTCGAGCATTCATGGACACAATTTGAGAGGGTGCTAGAGAATTGAGAGGGCTTATCCTCTACCTGAAAATCCCCATAGAACTAGCGTAAAACCCCCCTAAGACTGAGTGAAACTGCAAAAAAAAAAATCTCTAAGTTTGTGTTCTTATGGGTGCTGTTATTAGAGACAAAAGTAGTTTGTAATTGCGACGATTGTGTCACCTCCCGTTTTTCTGGCAAAGAATGGCGAGATACTTATGACAGAACTCGTGACGTGTGACGCTGCGGTTGATGATTATGACAAAACTCGTGACCTGTTACAGAAGTGCTGTTGGACATATCTGGTTGTTATATACACACGGCTGAGTAGGCAAGCATAACAGTTGCCTGTGTAACGCACCCTTCCGTGTATGATTCTTTCAGGATAGCCGCACGGAACGCAACCTTAGTGACTACATAGAATCCCTCCGTTGATTAGACGCGCGCAGGAGAGATAGATGACCAACGAAGGTATATCGGGTGTCTTTCCCTTATTCGTGTTTTTGAATAATAACAAAGTATCTTATTTTAAGTATATGAAACTGTAAAACGAAAATGGGAACGAGGCTCGATAATCACGATGTCTGGCTCTTATAACACAATTCCGACATTGAACGGATCAACTATTAACATGAAATGGATGCGAGTGTTCTCAGTTATTCTCTACGGTAACGCTCCCTCACCGAGTTAGGTACCTCCCTGCCTGCGCTCCGTCTCTCGACAGTCCTTCCATCGCATGCGCTCCGCTCTGGACAGTCCTTCAATGCATGCGCCCCGTCACTCGACAGGTACCTTCAATGCATGCGCCCCGTCACTCGACAGGTACCTTCAATGCATGCGCCCCGTCACTCGACAGGTACCTTCAATGCATGCGCCCCGTCACTCGACAGGTACCTTCAATGCATGCGCCCCGTCACTCGACAGGTACCTTCAATGCATGCGCCCCGTCACTCGACAGGTACCTTCAATGCATGCGCCCCGTCACTCGACAGGTACCTTCAATGCATGCGCCCCGTCACTCGACAGGTACCTTCAATGCATGCGCCCCGTCACTCGACAGGTACCTTCAATGCATGCGCCCCGTCACTCGACAGGTACCTTCAATGCATGCGCCCCGTCACTCGACAGGTACCTTCAATGCATGCGCCCCGTCACTCGACAGGTACCTTCAATGCATGCGCCCCGTCACTCGACAGGTACCTTCAATGCATGCGCCCCGTCACTCGACAGGTACCTTCAATGCATGCGCCCCGTCACTCGACAGGTACCTTCAATGCATGCGCCCCGTCACTCGACAGGTACCTTCAATGCATGCGCCCCGTCACTCGACAGGTACCTTCAATGCATGCGCCCCGTCACTCGACAGGTACCTTCAATGCATGCGCCCCGTCACTCGACAGGTACCTTCAATGCATGCGCCCCGTCACTCGACAGGTACCTTCAATGCATGCGCCCCGTCACTCGACAGGTACCTTCAATGCATGCGCCCCGTCACTCGACAGGTACCTTCAATGCATGCGCCCCGTCACTCGACAGGTACCTTCAATGCATGCGCCCCGTCACTCGACAGGTACCTTCAATGCATGCGCCCCGTCACTCGACAGGTACCTTCAATGCATGCGCCCCGTCACTCGACAGGTCCTTTCACTGCACCGAACCGTGGGGGGCGCGATAACATTTTCGGAGACATGCCTGTCCAACAGCACTGGGAAAAAAGTCCTCGGACTTACAACGGACTCCGAACCCGCAATCAGTGGTTTTGCAGTCTGAGCTCCACTGACTGAGCGAATCCGCCTCCCTCAAACTATTATTCCAGATGATCGGAAGTATGATTGCTACACAACCGCACAGCAGAAATGCATAAAGTTGCCAACACTCGGAATTTAAAACATTTGTTTCATCAAAAGCTTCGTCGAGCCTTTGAGATATTCGAGAAACTGAGCATCGATGATATTGAAAATAATCCCATCCGTTTTCGATACCCATCTACAAGGAGAATTGGAAAAAAGCCGACCGGCCGTGATAAATGTATTCGTTCCGCTAAAGGGACCTATTCCACGAAATTTCGATTTTCACTGATCCTATCGTTTAAACAAATTTGTTTTTAATTGTCGTTTCCGTATCAGTCAATACAATAGAGATCTACGTAGCTTCGGGGCGAAGGGATGACTTGAATAATACTTAATATGAAACTTTAATTATTTACAATTTTTACAGAATTGCAACTGACTCCATATTTGTGATAGTTACCTTGTTTTCAAACTTGCCAGTCATTTCACACCGTTCATCTTCAAATAGTAGAAAATAAAAATAAAAATAAATAAAATAAAAATACCTTTCAACCCAGACACGTTGGTACTTTTCATGCGATCAAACACATCAACCGTATTGAGCTGGCCACCGTGACCATCGTTTGTTTTATATGTACATCTCCATATCTTGTCATGTTTGTCACTCCAATGAAATGAACCACCAAACTGTTCAATTCTTCTTTCGTGAAGGAATCTAGGGAGGTTAGGTAAAACCACGAAAGGGAAAACTAATTGTGAGAATGCAAAGCGTTCCACTGTAGTTGTTTTTCCCAATGGGAGTGACCTAGTCACCATTCCTTGCACCACCATACTTCTGAACTAATTGACAACTGAAAAAATATAGACAATTCTAATTTGCCTTAACGTCACGTTTTAAGAGTTGTTCCTAGCCGCTTGCTCCGTTCACATGAATGAGCATAGCAGTATTTACAAATCTCAATTTGGTTTCCGTGTGAAATTTACCTCATGGCTGTCATCGACCTGACGACTACAGTTGCAAGGTTCTATGACAAACGATACATTTTTGGGGTTCCATTTTTGATTCCTGGCCAACTGCAAAGGAATCTTATGTGGTCTCGCACGTATGCGGTGGTGTCCGTGGTGTGCGTGTGTGTGTGTGTGTGTGTGCGTGCGTGTGTCGTGTGTGTGTGTATGTGACACATTTTGGCCGGACTCTAGCTGGAGCACGCAAGCATGTATCAAGTTCATATTCGGCATGCAGGTTCTTCTTGTGGTGTAGTTGATCCCTAGTTCTTCTGTTGCCCGTCAAGGTCCACCAAAGGTCAAGGAGAGGCCAAAATCTGAAATAGTTAAAAGGGCAATAACTCCAATTAGCAAGGTCCTACTTCGCTGACCTTTTGGAACTAGTTGCGATTGAATGAGAGGGATCCTTTTCAAACATAACAGATGTCATCCAAGGTCATCAAAGGTCAATTAGGGGTAATAAACTAGTTTTTGGCCATCACTTGGGAACCAAATGTCTGCCACGGTTGGAAGGTGCAACCATTGTGATCCACTCGTTGACTCCTATCCGTGTGACCTTTGACCTCAATTTGACTTTACCATGTTTTGGGCCGAATCAATTTTCGTTACCATTTTCGGATCTCAAATGGGCGGTACCCTTCTGATCGAAATGGTCAATAAATTGACTCCATGTGACCTTTGTGTGCGAAGTATATCAGAGGCAAAGTTTTTTCATTTGAAATTTAGTGCAGTTAGGATGTTCATAGTGATTTATCATGGTGTTTTTTTAGAATAAGTGGGTCAAACTCCTCTGATGATGAGGTCAAAAGGTCAAAAGGTCAAATATCTCGAATAGATGTTGGCCCTATTCTTAGAGTTACAGGGCAAAGATTAAAATCTATCCAATTTTTGGATAGTGACCAGAGCCTGTGTGCGAATATACAAAAAACGTCCCGCTCATCGGGCACATCGGTTCTCAAGTTTAAAGGGGTCAAAAGTTGGTTTTGATACCTTTTTGGCAATAGCATCGGCAGTATACTTGGGATACTTAATGCTCGTAGGCCTGCGTGCATCTCATCGAGAGTACAATTTTTCATAAAAGTGTCATGTCATCGAGGTCATTGGGTCTACTTATAAGCAAAAAACGGATATTTTTTGGACAACTTACGCTGACATTGCTTGGCAATGTTTTGAAGTTCAGACAGGGTGTACATCCCTGGCCGAGAACATTTTTCATAAAACCATCAATGTTCTCAAGGTCTTTCAAGGTCACGTATGGGCAGAAAACTGCCAAATCGTATTGTGTTCCTGCACAACTTCCAGTGACCATTCCGGATATGGTTTGTATTTCAGGACCCAGTGTATCCCATCTGGGGTTACATTTTATTTTAAAAACGGTCACGCCATCCAAGGTCATAAAGGTCAATGTAGATGTCAAAAACTATTTTTTTTGGCCATACATTTGAAACCATCTGTCTGCCGAGGTGGGGAGGAGTGCCAAAGTGATCCAATCACTGACCTCCAGGGTCTGTTTGACCTTTGACCTCACTTTGACCTTCACTTGTGTTTTGGTCCGAATCAATTTTTGTGTCCCTTTTCGAATCTCAAAGGTACTTCCGATCGAAATGGTCCATAAATTGACCCCAGGTTATCTACCTTTGTGTGCAAAGTTTATTGACAGCAGCTCTGCCTGCTGAATACACAAAACAAACTCCCCGTTTCAATCGAGCACTGGTTCTCAAGTTACAATGGTCGAATGGTTGGTTGTTGATTCCTTTTGGCAATAGCACGGCAGTATACTTGGGATACCCAATGCTTGTAGGACTGCGTGCTTTTCATCAAGATTACATATTTCCTAAAAACTTCCTGTGCATCAATGGTCAGTCGAAGTCACTTATGGACAAAAAACTAATGTTTCTTGGACAACTTACAGTGTCCATTGCTTGGCTTGTTGAAATTGGTCCAGGACAGTATGTGTGGGGGTGGTGGGGGGGCTGGGGGTTGGGGGGGTCTGGGGAGGGGGGTTCGGGGGGGGGAGGTATTGTTCTGGTCACAACAAGGATAGGATTAATTGCACCTAATTAAGCTGCGTTATGAGTTTTTGTGTTAGCAATGTTATTTGGGATTGACCTACTTCTCTTTTCATAGTAATTAGTATTTCCCCTGCATTTCAATTAACTACCCAGCCAGGTCTTTGCTACTGGCCAGTAATTCTGATACAAATAGCATGTTATCACTGTCTGACACTGTCTGGATTTAGTCCTTTTTGGCACTTGACCTGGCTTCCCCCTCTGTACTCCCATCAATAGCAGCAATATTAACTAAAGAATAATGGCCCTGTACTGTGGGCTGACTGGTCTGTCTAGCCAGTGACTTCCCCCAGTGACCATTGTTCAGGTTGGCCTGGTTATAGCTCTGTCTCCTCTCGCTTGTCTTTTGGGCTGGGGAGTACATGTACTTCTTACATTTTGTCCTTTGAAGGCTGTCATGGATCAATATTTGGCATGAAATTTGGTGGCCCTGTTTTCAGTAGGCGTTCTGCGTAAGTTGTTATTAGTGTATTTGGGCACTGAATGGGGTAGATATTCTCATATGACCCTAATTCACTTGAATATCTGATGATTGCTCGTATATATTGAGAGAATATCCTTGAATTTTTCTTTACAATTTTCTATCTTATAGTTAATATCCCCGTGACACTGGAACTGTCCGAGGATAGCATGGTGTGGGTGTTTAGCTTCCGCCCGCCCGTCACCGTGCCTGTATTTGGACACATTCTATTTTTTAGTTGGGGTATAACAGGCAGTTTACAGTTGTGGACTGAAAACTGAATATTACTGCTAAATGGCAGGTACACATTTTTGATAGTTTGTGGGCTCCTGTGGATGGGGGGTAGGGGGTCCCTTTTCCCAAATACATTCATGTGATGCAAGGTCGTAAAGGCCAATGGGGGGTCATTTACCTTAGTTTTAAGTGCAAATTCACTTTTGTTGGCATTCGGTGAAATTTCCTTCCCATTTTGAATCACAAATGTATGGGTCTCACTGGTAACAGTTTGTTGGATCACTGCCACAGTGTCCCAGGTCATGTGGTCCTGACGTATGTGTCTGTCGTGATTACTGTTTATTTCATGAGTGAGAGTGAATGTCTGTAGTAAGCAGTATAGGACTATACTCAGTGGGCGTGGTGGTGCCATGCAGGTAGCTGCGCAGTTGGTGTTGCCAGAATCCATTCCCTCCAAATTCCCATACATCTACTGACCCAACTGTTTTGTCCCAAAAACACCAAGGGTATCAAAATTTCCTGGGAGTGGGGGCCATGCCCCTGCCTGCATAGCAGCATAGGCATACAGGGTGTATTTTTTTTTTGGAGGGGGGGATTCCCAAAACACGAAGGTCCCTCCTCACCCAAGGGTAGTTGAACCTTATTTCCAAAATTGATAAGTGGCCAATAATCGAAAACCTGAAACAGGTCCAGCAAGTCCAGGGTTCACCCTTCTGGGGCACTTGCCAAATTGGGCATAGCACAAACGCCCAATACTAAAGAACAACATTTAATCTGTCATGTATGAGATCTCACACCGTCCAAATTGAGTGTGTAAATATGGGGTATGTGTTGACACTGTGTGAGAGAGTGTTGAAACCCTGTAGTCGTGCTGTGAGCACCCAAGAGAAAGGAGCAAAACATGTCAGGCTAAAATAACAGTCCCAATCGACCCCCTTCCACCCCCTCCACTTGTGTTCAAATTCATGCTGCTCCTGGCTTAATTAGTAAGGAGTTTGGTGAGTAGGCCTATGCGCATTTGCTTATTGCGTATATTGTACTGCTGACTCATTTGTGTGTCCTTTGACCTTCTCTGCAGTGACCTTGTGGCATTTGTGGGGGGGGGGGGGAGACATGGATGAGACAACCACAGATTGCAAACTCATTGGCTTGGTTGAATATATACAACTCATCCAACAACTTGTAATTGTATAGCCTAGGCTAGCATAGGCGCTGTTGTGGTAAATCATTTATAGGCTAGCGTTAGGCTGGAGACCTATAGACTTGATATGGATTGTTTCAACTCACGTTCAGCCAATGTTTTCAGGTATGTTGTGAGGGCTAGGCCTGAGTCGTTACGCTGTTACTGTTTTCCACATGATTCTTCGTCTGGAAGTCATTGTATATCCACCCAGGTCTTCCATGTGATGCCATACTCTCGGATCTGCTCCCCTTGCAAATTATTATATCTGCTGACTCTCCGCGTGGATGCAGTAACAATAAAGTCATAGTCTTACTGCAGTCTTAGCATATTCACAAATTTGCAATTATATCAGAGCAAGGTTCATGTGCATGCTGTGAAACATCACACAGGTGACAGTTCATTCTGTCCCACCTCAAGCCTAAGTATTAGGACTAGAATGTATACGCCCTTTTCGCATTTTTTGGGCGTTTTGTCAAGAAATGTATTGTTATAGCTGTCATAGGCATCATTTTATTTTGAGGCAAATGGAATTTATACAACAAATATTCATACAATTTTATTATCTCCCAAGCAAAACAAAAGTTTCGAAACATGTTTCGTATATGTTTTCCTTGTCTGAAAACGTTTATATTGAGTAACAGGAATGTTGCGGAAACGTTTCCCATTACCCTCAAGAAATGTTCGGGAAATGTTCGAGAAACATTTCACTTTTCACTTCAAATTTAGGATTTTACAGCAAACCGAGGAAACAAAAACGTAAGATAATCGGCCTCGACAATACTAACATAACATTAAATCCGTTTTTTGGCGCAAATATTTTGCCACCAAAACTTTTAGAACACTTCCAGAAAATTTTGGAAATGTTTTCAAAAACGTTCTTCAAAACGTTTTGTGAAATGTTCTGGAAACATCTCCTACCCTTCGTGATTAACTCAACAAAAAACGTTTTCGAAACATGTTTCGTATATGTTTCTGAAAATCGTTTTATTTTGAGTACACATGTTGCGGAAACTTTCCATACCTCCAAGAATGTTTCGGGAAAAATGTTCTAGAAACATTCAATTCAACTTCAAATTTAGAAGTTTAAAGCAACCCCGAACAAACTATAATATAATGCCCTCGACCAATACTAACATAACTTAAATCGTTTTGGCGCAAATATTTGGCCACACAACCCTTTTAGAACACTTCCAGAAGTTTTGGGAAATGTTTTCAAAACGTTTCTTCTTTTCCACACGTTTTGTGAATGTTCTGGAAACATTCTCCTAACCTTCGTGTTAACTCACAAAACAACCGTTTTTCGAACAATCAGCGAAACATGTAAAAATGTTTTTAAAACGTTTTTGTGTTTGTAGGGTCCTTGCATTTCAATTGGTGTCCCCTTAAGCCACGTTCCATGTACGCGGCGGGCGGCCAGCGGACAACGCGAGTAAAGCGCTTATCGTTGACATTTGAACAAATTGTTCTAAGAAACTAAACACCGGTGTTTAGGTTTTAACACTAGTGGGCCTATGCGTCCGGTGTTTGATCCATAAAATATAATCATAATATAAAAATGATAATAACAATAATAACAGAAAAAATAGTAGCTACACGGTTCTTATTATAGCGCACATGAATACCACTAGGTGTGTGTTTCAAGAAAACGCCCTGCCCGCCCGCGTGCATGGAAACCCTGCTTAAGATCATTGTGTTTAACGATGGCGGCCAGTCACTGTTCTAGTCGACACCCAACATTACTTTTTATAACCACTCACAGTGACAGTAGCCTACTTGGCACTGTTAAAAAATTCTGCGACAGCTGTTCAAGGACAAGGTGGCAAAAAAGTCCCTGATATCGCTATAGGCCAGGAATCACTACACAACTTGTGTTCTCGTTACAAGCTTCGATACTGTTGAATGTACCTGTAACAGGTGGTTGTTTCCTTACGATGGAAAAATCCTTCCTTTCACATCCTTGCCTTCTCAATGTTTACCACCGCTCGGGGTTCATTGCCTCAAGCTTCGTGCTACGCCGTAGATTGAACATTCGTAAATATTCCTATCGCATAGATTATTGAGAATACGCTAAGAACGTCTTGATTTGTTTCCAAAAATTGTTGGCGAATTCCTCCAGTATCCTGATATTCTTCTCTTTTGTTGTCTTGTGGCCCAGGGCTTTCATGAGGATTTTGTCTTTCCTGACCTTTTTTTCACTAAACTAAACTAAACTAAACTAATATATTTTTTGTAATGACAGTTCTTCATCTTGTAGTGAGGTCACACGCGGTGTTCCGCAGGGGTTGGTATATATACCCATCTTTATTTCTACTTAAGTTTACATACTGATCATCCTCTTTGTTCAGACAAAGCAGAATATCGTCTTTTGGCAAATCATACTAGTGATGATAAATGGCGGTAGATTGGCGGAGTTTTATCGGTGACGCTTTGCAATCTAAGGGTTAAAATTCCAGCAGTCACTGCATGGACGCTTTTCTCCCTAGGTAATCGCCTGTATACTTGAAGTTGCTATGGGCGAGGTCTTTGTCTTCACTTCATGGTTCCGCCGTCATGCAGTAATTCGTTGGCATCGGTGTCCCTGGGTTCATCTATCTCGGACAATGCGGCATTCACGTTGGACAGAATCTTCCCGCTCCCCCGGTTCCTGCTCTCGATTCACTGACCGTCCTTTCAGAAGGGACGTGAAATGGCAGGCCTCCATATCCTCTGAACGAGTGGTTGGCACAACTTGGTAGAGCGTCGGCCTTCCACCCGTCGTGACCCGTGAGACCAGGGTTTTCGATTCCTGGTCGGGTCATACCAAGACCTTCAAAAATGAACCACTACCTTCTCGTTTGCGCTCTCCTCACGAGGTAGTGTGAGCAGGGACGAAACGAGGAATTTGCAAGTTGCCGTCTGCGTGTGATTACCGCCACACCTACATTAAGGTACCGCCAAAGAGGCATGCCTTATTCCGTGTATCTGGTGAAGGATTCGCAGCTGACAATAAGGTGCAGTATACAGGTGTCTGCTGGGGCCACTCATCGACAGACTTTGCCCACTGAATCCAAAGTAATCGGATGAGACAATCTCATCAGATGAGGATTGCAAACATGCAACAGTCGCTTGCTTTGTGGCATTAATATAGTTGGAAAGTGAGCAGTTATTGCTAGCTGTTTGGGCCGTCTATTTGAAAACAAAAAACAAAAAACAAAATTACAGGTACGTACTAATAGCAGAACACATTGTCAACTTCAGTCCCGTGATTTGATGAGGTGGTTAGCCGCGCCGGACCAGCGTGGAAATTCCGCAGTTGAAACTTCTTGGTCTCTCAATTGCATAAGATTTGAGTGTATTGTCATATAATTGATCATTCTGTTGGGAACGTGGGCCGAGTCAAGTGTTTCGGTGTACAGTAACACCTAAGACTGTGATAAGGATTTTTCATATGTTATCACTAAGGGTCAGCGTCTGTCGTCGGTGGATTTTCTGGGTAGTTTTGGGTGAGTTATTGCGACTAGTTAGTCTGTTTATAACTGCCGTACGGATATCGTCGTCAGGTTACTGTTGCTTCTGGAGCTGGCTCGCTCTGTGGTTTGCAGCAATCCCCGCCAGCATGAGGTGCTACTTCGTGTTCCCGCGTAGCAAAACTGGGATTTTTTTTTTTTTTTTTTTTTTTTTTTTTTTTTTTATGGTATAACTGCCGAGCGAAGAACGATCCTATTCAAGGTCCAGCACGGGTGCAGACCAGGATACTGCACCATCTGCGAATCCTGCACCATGTACCCGGAATAAGGCAAGCCCTCTTTGGGCGGTACCTTGACTGTGGGGTGATGGTTAATCACACGCAGACGGCTTGCAAATTGCCTACCAATCGTTTGTCCCTGCTCCAATCCTTTTTGCTGAGGTCGCCCAGCGAGGAGTCAACAGGTTCCATTTTTAAAGTCTTCAGTTTGACCCGGTCGGGAATCGAACCCCATCTCCCGGGTGGAAGGCCCGCCCGCTCCACCAATTGTGTCAACCACAATTGGTGTGTTCTCCCGATAGGCCAAACTTCGTGTTGCCAGCAACCATTCAGGGTTACTTTGTGTTTCCCCCCGAGACAAAGGGCTACTGCGTGTTTCATCCGTACGCCATCGTAAACTCAATATTGTCGACTCAGTGCTCTCAGAGGGCAAACCGTATGTTCTATAATAAAAAACAAGCTACTCGTAAGTTTTTCGTGTAATATTGTTAATTTTTTAGCAGCGATGATGCGTTGCCTGTCGAGCCTGGGTAGTGTTGGGGTACTTACCCGGCCGCCCCCCCCCCCCCCCACACCATTATTCGTATTTATGTGAAATCATATTCTGTTAGGCAGTATCCATTGATGTCCATGCTGATTCATGTTTGCCGTAGGGGCGACAAGAGGGGATTCGTTTGTTCTAGTTTCATAGCATATTACTATGGTTTACCAGCCTGTAAACTCGTAAACACACACAAAATGAGCCTATGACCGCCGTTTATGATCGATATCGCACTGGCTCCAATACGTAACGAATTGACTACAAACTTCTTCCCTGATGGTGTTCAGTGTCTACACTACACGAGCCGGAGCTACTCCGCGAGTTGCTCATCCTCCGGTCAGTCCTCGGCCTCGTTCTCTCTCGCTCGACAACACTCAGGCTCGATGCTACTCACCCCTCGGTTCAAAACTGAGCCTCCCTGGATCGAGAACCTTGTCGTTCAGTGCGCCTTATTGTTGGAACTCACTCCCAGACCATTTACATCCAGCCGAGTTGTTTGCA
The DNA here is from genome assembly GCA_026419785.1 of Sclerodactyla briareus. Taxonomy (NCBI): domain Eukaryota; kingdom Metazoa; phylum Echinodermata; class Holothuroidea; order Dendrochirotida; family Sclerodactylidae; genus Sclerodactyla; species Sclerodactyla briareus. The sequence continues at coordinate 242,280 of JAODTK010002021.1, read as the reverse complement.
ATACTGTGACCCTCCAAACCCGGTCTTGATAGGCCGTTATACGATCGTATAGTTTTTGTTGTTTTTAACTTGTATGTTATTGCGGCTTCGAGAATTATTGTTTATAGGTTGCTTGGCGCTATTAGAGAATAATTTGTAAATTGATTGCTGCGGCTGTCGATATAATCGCGAAGAGGCGTCTTCACCAGATTTTAGCTTGCTCAATCGACTTTGAACAAGTCAGTGAGTAAGATTTCAACTAGACGCAAAGTTGCCGGAAATCCACCGTAAGGTGGCGACACACACACGAATGCTTTGATGGAACACTTCAAATTGTTTAGGTAGCCTGATCGGCGGTAATGGTTTGAAACGTAAACTTATCTTTGTTACAGCCGCGCTGATGGCGTTGAACGCAGGAATACTTGGGCTATATTTTGTAAGGGACTAAGAAATCATTGGACTATTTCGGCAGGCGCGTTTTTTTTGGCCGAATTGAAGGATTTCGGGCGATTATACGTAATCGTTCTGACGTCGTTATAACCTTTGACCCGGATTTACGGGCGAATACGGTACTCGTTCTGACGTCATTATAACGTATGACCCGGATTTACGGCGATTACGTATCGTTCTGACGTCATTATAACATAATGACCCGAGGTCATTGACAAAAACAACAACACACAATAACAACACAACAATACAACAACAACACACAACAATAGCAACAACAATACAACAACAACAAAGTCGGACAGCACAAATTGCCCCGACATGCCACAGTCGTTAGGCTGCACGCACATCGTACGTGGGCGCATGCTATTCATGCATGACTGCGCTTGTAGTTTGTACAGTGCGGGAGTCGAAGGCATTGAATTGAATTGATTAACAGAACATGTGCGTTTTACAAACAATACCGCAAGCGTCAATAGAACGAAGTTCTCGAACTTAAGCGGTAATATCTATATTGGTAGCGTAGATCACGTTTGGTTACGGACAAGTAGCTGATGAAGCTCCGACCTAGGCTTAGGTTTGGCCTAACGTTAGTCGGCCTCAGCTTGCCGCCTAGCCAGGCGACATAACAATTCACCTTACAACTCAACCAATTACGGTTAACAACCCAGTCGCCGCAAGAATAAATAGGCCTAAACACTACCCAGCCCAATCTCATTCTCTAGCCTAACTTAGACTATATATTGTAATGTGTGTTAGTAGAATATGCATTGGGTGAGTGAATGAATATGCCAGGCTTGTACTTGCATAAGGTTGTTTAACTACTGGCCATAATGTTCCTACATTAAACGGGTCCATTGTGGAAAACATGATGTAGGGTGTGGCACGTCAGTCCAATGAGTGACGAAGTTGAAAGCCTCCATACAGTCTAGGGCCTACGCTATACCTTTGGTGTGGTCACATAAAGGCTGAACAAACTTTCCCATGTGGCGCACCAGTGAAAGAAATGTAGGTTGTCTCTCAATTACACTTCACAGTACAATGGTAAGAATCACACAAAGCTGATTAGTTCTGTTTTTCATAACTCTAATGAGTTTTCGGCTGTCAATGTCACGAGTCAGCGTAACATTCACTTTCTCGTGAGAATTCCCCAAATTTGATTGGTTGCTTTCAAAAACACGCTAAGAAAATATTTTAATATATGATTACTTAAGTTCCGTTCTTAACATCCCAAATGTGGTATTTATGAAATGGAATAGAACCCTATCATTAGGTGAGAGGAATGCCTTCCCTTTAAAGGGTAGGCATCCCTCACCACCAAACATCTTGAGCAGATCCTCCCATTGGCAAGCTTACAGCGCATATTCTTTGTATTATTAAGCAAACTGAATTGCCTCCACAAAAGGCATCGTGAAGAAGCGGGCCTTTAACCACACTTGAAGAGTAGGGGAGGTTCCAAACTCGTGGGGATGAAATTATGGTGCAGTAAAATTTAAGTCTAATAAGTCTTCAAGTTATAACATTAAACTATATTCCTCTCACCTGCCATCAACCCCCTATCGTTAGTAGCATGGGATGGATCCTCGTCACACTTGTTTCAACAACTTAATATAACAAATGCTCATCACAAAGGCGAGTCATGACAAGCATGCCACCATTTCATTTTCGCACCTTTTCTCCCTTCTCCACCCAGCCATGACGGTTAGTTTCTGTTGAAGTAGGGAGACCACGGAAGGTCCTTCCTACACACGTACAATATCTGTATATATTAAATCACCCATATATCGCCATTGCCACCAAAACCGCATGAAGGCTTCAAATCTGGTTCCGAAAACTCTGGTGTAAACTTTTAGTTGCTATGAAGACTTACGAAGTGAGTGATTAATTTGCTTCTTGTATTCTTTGTATAGATTGTCTATCACTGATATAGACGTTTCGACGATCGTTGTAGCACACGTGTTCAATTAGGCGCTGGTTTCATGTTTGGCTGGTGATTTTCCTTAGTCCTGTGTTAGGTCATCCTGCTGTGCTACGATAGTATTGGTTGCGTTCGTACGTTGCTACGGCCGGGGCCGCTGCCGTACGTTGCTACGGCCGGGGCCGCTGCCGTCCCTCGTCGATCGATATTGTGACAGCTAGCTCCTAGGGTAGGTTTCGCTGGTGAGTGTTGTGGAGGTATAAAGGCCAGAATTGGTTGGTAGAGGGGAGTCTCACATGCAAGCACTGTCTTAATTTAGTGTGAGCGGTATAGGATTATTGCATTTCCCATTATGATTATCCGTTTGCTGCCTGTATTAGGTGGATTTTGCTGTGGGTTAATTGTGAGCTGGCGTTGGGTCACTGCTATAGTGTATATATATATATATATATATAGATATATATATATATATATATATATAATATATATATATATATATCTATATATATATATATATACATATATATATATATATATGATAGATATATATATATATATATATATATATATATATATATATATATGTCGGGGATTGGACGTTTAAAGTCTCGGTGTGTTTTCGGTTGTGTTTGTGTATAATTAGTGCATGTGGATTGGTAGTTCAGTTACTATTGAGCTTGGGAGTTGTTATTGATTAGCCTGTTTCTAAAAGCTCCCCCCTATTTTGTTTATTATGCAGATTTTGGACGACTTCCGAACGGACTAAACGTCAATGTTGGTGTGAAGGGAAATGAACAGCATTACGGTTTGAAATTGTTGTAAACACAAAGTGTTGAGGCTCCTTATTTCGGCCTCAGTAATGTAATGTAAAAGTTAAGCAGTATTGAAAATGTGCAGCGGAGGGCTTCCAGATTAATTCACTGTCTTGGAGATTGATTCAGCCTACCTTACGAGGAGATTAGGCGGTTCTTCTAGGGAGCTGGGACGAAGTCGAGGTGATGTGATCAGGTTTTTTAGAATTGTTCATGAATTTTCAGGGCCTTTCCTTTCCATATTTCTCTGATTTTTCCGAAGATTACCACCAATAGGGGTCATTGCCTCTAGATTTCGTGGCAACCGCTGTCACGTGGACATGTGTAAATCTTTCTTCTCGCAAGGTTATTATATTAGTGAATAGCCTCCTACCAGTCCTAAAGATGCTGTTCTCGCCCTCCACTGTGAATACGTTCAGGAAATAGTCTTGATTCATTTTTCGATAATTGTGGGCGAATTCCTTTCAGGTATCCTCTGGTTATGTTTTTCTTTTGGGGTTTTGTGGCTTCGGGGTCGTATGAGGATTTTGTCCTTCCTGAACCTTTTTCCATATCTGACTAAAACTAAACTAATTTCTAGTCAGGCGTACGAGGGCGCATTCAAGAATCCTGGCCTCAACCTGTCCTAACAACAATGGCAAAAAAAATATAACACGAACAAGCAACCGGCTTCAATGAATCGAACTAGCAATTTTTCTTTATATCCCAGCGCTCTCTATCCCAGATACCGACGGCGCTAAAATCTCACTGTTTGAAGGGGAAAAAAACGCAACCCTCATAACGTCATTGTGTGAGTGTGGGACAGTAGAACTCACAGCTGGACGTATCAGTCCGTCATATATTGTGACGATAACCTTCTACATGGGCGTCGCTAGAGGTGGTGGGGGGGGGGGGGGTTAGGGGGGGTGGGACAAAACAACCAAGACACCCCCCCCCCCACAACACCGGCCAGTCGGCAAAATGATGCCCCAGTTGGCAAAATGAAGGAAATTGAACGTAAAAGAAGTTTGCGCCAAAAGAGAGTACAAAACAGTTATGGAAGGAAAGCAAACCTTTTAATGTTCAAACAACCTTTACCAATCCCAACTAATTCTGGCTCCAAATGTCCTGGGGACAGCTCCAGCAATTTATGGTAGTATAGAACAAGCTTTTGGCCTAGTCGGCAGAATTGAAGAACAAATGAAACGCAGAAAGGAAACCAAACTTTTGCGCCCCATTCGGCAAATTGGAGAATAAAAATGAAAAGAGGGGTAGTGTGACCCCCATAGGCGGTAAAATGTTGCAGGAGAGAAGTGAAGGTTTTGAAAGAAGAGAAAACATAACTTGTTACATTCAACCCTTACAAAGTCTGGATGGCAATTTTTTAGTGGTTTAAAACTCAACTTTAAATTTCTCCCAGCGGCGAAGTGGAAAGTAAAGGGCTAAAGAGAGAGAAGGTTTTGACAAGTGAAAGTGAAAACTTTTACATTCAAATCTTCAGAATATCTCTGCTGAAAATGGTCTGGAGCCACCAGGCAATCTGTGGCCCTATATATATGTCCCGAAATTGTTGTCCAGTCGGCAAATGAAGAAGAAGAAACTCTCTAAATATGAGGGAATGAAGTCCGTCCTAATAGAAGAAATTCAGTTTGAGCATAGATAAACACCGTCTGATTGAAAGTAAGTCAATTGAGACAAAACATTCAGTCACATAATCTCGGTGGAAAATCGACTGACGTAGTCCGTCTAGAGTATTCTTCAAAATGAAGTTTGGTCTAACCGACTAATTAAAAAGTTGGGACTGAAAAATTCAGTCGCCCATTCAGAAGTGAAAATTTTAAAAGGCCCGGTAAGAGAGGGTAAAATGTTCGGCAATCTATGGCGGTATAGAAATTTCAGTTAAGTGCGATGCAGCTAAAAAATTGGAAGGCCGTCGTTTCCTGCCATTATGCGGTGCTACGAAAACCAAAATTTTCTGGAACGCTCGGCGCCAACCAAAGGTGCGTCCGCTGGATAGTTAACCATGAATTCTAAGCTCTTGCGCCTCTGGCGCCATCCGCTGGTAGCACGCCCTAATCAATCGGACAACCTGGCGTGGTAACAGACCACACTGTTGGGGGACATTTTGTGTCGCTTTCCCTCTATATATGAAGGCGTGGTTAGTCGGCAACTCAGCTGGTAGTCGCAAACTCAGCTTGTTGTTAGCGGCAAAATAGTAGTTACCACCCCCCCCCCCCCAAAGGAATGGTTGGCGACGCCCCTGACCTTCATTATTTATGAACGAAAATCAGTGGAGTGCTTCGGTCACTGCCTATTCTCAGGTCGATGGCTACATTTCATATCCATTTCGAATGTTTCAGTGTAGAATAGGTCAAGCCATGACACACAATCTATATTTACAGCTACTATCACTCGAGATCAACGCATTGAGAACACTAATATGACAATCCTATTAATAACCTAATCCCCAGCTTGGTCACGCATTGAATCACAGGGGTAGCAGTCAGCGTGGAGCTCGCCTATACCGTTACGTTAATTTCTATGACAGACAACAATTTATGAAGTTGTAAGCGGCTTGTGCTGCACACTCTGCGCCAGTGTGAGGGTGAATTGACACACAACTAGGCTACAGAAGGAGGAAGCGAAGTCCAGTACCGCACTCTCCAACGGTGTTAATAATACCCCGGGCGACACGTTCAACCGGGCAGGGCCGTATGCCGATGTTACTAGAACGAAGCGGAAGGGCTAAACCTGTGGTAAGTAATCCATGCCAACCACAATTAGTTCTCAGGTTGTTTTATATTGCAGTCCGTTAACAACCGCGTAAGCACTCGTAACAAACTGGCTTCCATGATGTGATTGTTAAGTAGCAGAAAACTTCGTTAGTTTGAAAAACTCCCAGTTCACTCATACAATAGAGGCCCCCGAATCTCTTGTGGGGCTTACAAGGAGGCCTAAGCCACCATTTTCAGCCTTGCGGGTAAGCTCCGTCCGTTCGTTAGTTCATTAGTTCCACGCTCCAGTTCCTCATTTGGGTTTTTAGCTACAGTAGTTGGTGTGTTCGATGTTGTTTCGTCAGATTTAAACCAATAAAAAATTGAGGATTTCCGTGCAGCAAAGGAGAGAGTTTTAGTGGAATGGTATAGGGTGAAAAATTCGGTTTCCTAAATAATCAGTTTGAACTCATCCTAACTTGTCCAGGTCCTCTTATTAAATACCTCACGTTCACACTGGTTGCCATAGCGACGGTCGATTTGGTTACCACTATAGTTGTCAGGAACTATTAATTGAGGCGTACCGGTACCCTGAGGTTGTTAATTCAGTTGGTTTTCGTTCTCGTGTATATGCATATCCATGAATGCGTTTGTATGTCCGCCAGATTTTCGATTGGCCGACTGGTGTCAGGATAAAACTCTCTTCATGCATTGGCAAACATCATTCTATACCATTCTAAATATAATGTCCTACCCTTCTACCACCCCCCACCAAAAAACCCTAACTAAACCCCCCCCCCCCCCCCCCGAGAAAAGGCTTGATTTCAGTGCTTGTTTCTGAATGGAAAAAAATATGATCGTTCACTTCCTCAAAATATTCAGCGATTGGAATGACTGAATGGTTTCAAATTTTCAAACAAGTTGAAGTAGCAAAGTATATGTTTCTCTTGCAAGTATTCGGGAACTGTTCAGGATATTATTCTTTCTGGAGGGTTACCTTTTTGGCGGGGGAATATTTATTATTGGATTCAATTTTCACAATTTTCGGAATATCAAGGGATTGGAATTGCCAGAAAGCTCTCATATTTAGCATCGAATTAAAAATTCACGGAACACATTGAGAATAATGACAGAGGGAGCAAAAATAGTTCACAGATGCAGACAGACAGCCATTTTTCTTTCTTTTTTTGTAACCAATGACGGCTGAATTTGCAACGAGGAAATATTTAATTTAGAATTCATGTCTACCCAATTTTCTAGGTCATGTTAAGTTTTTTTTTTTTTTAATTACTACAGCACATAAGGTAGGTCTGATACTAGGTAAGACTAATTTCCAATCCAAGATCCCCCCCTTTTTCCCATATTGTATTAGTATTTTATCATTGTTGCAACAGACTTGGGCCACCGGCCTATATGGTAGTCTGTGGGGTCGGTTCCACCCCCATCAACATCAGGGGATATGCATCGGAGCGTACCCCATACTCCTACTATCATCGACATCATGGAAGTACCGGCATTATATTATCTTTTGGCATGTTTTTTTTTTTCTTTCAAAATGCATACATAAGACGGAAGGAACACAAATTCAGGGCAACATTCGCAGAATTCCTTCTACTTTTCGAGTTGATGGCGTTAGGCAGGTTACATCCTAAATATGGGCCCGAAGTTAGCGATTATATGAGATGACTAATGATGGAAACGTCAAGCCTATACTCCATTCCTTCATAGATAACTTCTCCGAGGCAAGGTCAAACGTTAGAGGATGCCGCCACCTCCCTTGGCGTCAGACATGCAGGCTTCTCAGAGTCCCCTGAACGCCGAGGTTCAGCACGACTTACAGGCGGAGGCGCAAATGGAAGTGTTTCCAGAGGACGCCACCAGTAATGGAAGTGTCAAATTGATATCGGGTGAAGGTGGGCAGGATGAGGCAGTGGACGTTGCTAGAGACGAAAAAGATGAGGATAATCTGAGAAACGGGAACGGAGTCTTGAGACAAGACCGCTGAAAGATGACACCGATGACGCACCAGACACGTTCAAGATATCAGACAGTTATCGGTACCTAGGTTCATGATGTTATCCTTCAAAAGAATCGCTTGGAGACTGTATCTTGCGCTCCTGCTTAGCAGTCTTTGTGCCGACTCTTTATCGGACGACCAGGTCTACTACCTTGGTGACCTCCCGGACGATAACGGGGTGGTCACATTGCCTCTCAATTGTCTTGGGTCGTCATCCTTCTAAAGGTGGTCCATGAGACGTTGATCTTGCCTCTGTTCTACATGATGGAGTCACTCTGCATGACGCTAGGGAGACGGAGAATCGTGTCAAAACGGGGATGCTGTTCATCGTTTCGTTCACGTTCTGTTCGCGGCGGTCATCGTCGCTGCTGCCGAAGCCCCTGGTAAGTTCATGGGGCCCAAGAGATGAACTCTTCGACGGAACTGTGATCTACATCCGACTGGAGATGGTGGCTATTCCATTCAACAGGTATAGTTGACCTCACAACTTATTGAGATCTAACATATACATCAGGTACTGATGCATCTGATTTCACGCCTAATTTTAAGAGAATGTTGCGGCACATGACGCAAAAAAAAATCCACATTCACCTGACGCCCATAATACTGTTTCAATAATTTGAACGGTGCTAACCAAGATCATCATTATTCGTTTCAATCTGTGGTTATTATCCACGGTCTGTATATTTAAACTTATTATTTATTATTATTATTATTATTATATTATTATTATTATTATTAGTATTATTATTATTATTATTATTATTATTATTATTATTATTATTATTATTATTATTATATTATTATTATTATTATTATTATTATTATTATTGCCACACGGCAACAATTCAACTTGGGCCAACCAGTTATGATTACACAGACACTTTTATCCATAACAGTTTGTTTTTCCTTTGTAGTTTGATTCAGTTCTCAACGGTTGTCTTCACACTCTCTACCAGTGGCGAGTTCATCTCTACATGTCTTTGGTAAAGGCGTCCTCGCCCTCTCGGTCCTCTTCGACACGTTCTTCCTCAGCTCATTTGACTTCTCACTCCAGCTTGGCGTTAACGGGATCGCCTACGGGAACATCATTACCAACACCGTCATCTGCGGCTACTGCGTGACTGTGCTCTTAGTAAAGTACCCATCCTCCTGCATCTGCTCAAAGATGTCCTTCTCCTGGCTTAAGAAGTGGGGATTAGTCGGATTCTACTCCGGACTGGACTCCTTAATGATAAACATTTTCTACATCCTTGCACGTGAGGAATGGATGAACTGATAGGGGAAGCAGGGGACCTACTGGCGGGCGAACGATCAGGTGGAATTTGCTTCTGCTTTTGGCATCCTGCCTCTACAAGACGTCCTAAAACAGGACACTGTGTCCAACAAAAACCCCCCCCCCCACCCTCCTCCACTGTGCTGTGTTAGAATCATAACTGAAGACGGCCGCTACGGAGCGATGACAGTCCTTTGATAGCTCTGATAGGGTGTCGTCGTCGATCCCAGATGGAAGCCCTTTCATCTGGCCCAGTGATGAATTTGCCCGAAGATGAGGTAGACGGGGTCTTCGAGGTTGTCGTGATGCTGATCGCGTCGTACGTGAATGTTCATGTTCAACACCTTCTGCATAGCGTGTTTATTATCGGGAAGGGAAAGACAGTCATGTTGGCGGTACACTCCATCATCACTAATTGCTTTTCCGTGTACGGTGTTTCGTTTGTTCTCTATGTATCCAACGCCACGAACCCTCGCTTGTAAATATAATCGATAATTTATTCTGGTGCCAGATTCATAGACAATTTTCTTAGTATCATTCTTTATATGCGTATCTTAAGAGAGCAAACTGCAGATTATGATGAAGCAGGGTCCGGGGCTTGGTTCAAAGAACCTATGCGATTAAAAAAGAATTCAACTGAATGACCTACATTTGCACGGGTAATTTCACAGAAGAATTTCCATACGATTCGTAATTCCTTTGCGATGAACCTTACTCCGACCAATTATAGGTTGAGTATATCGACACTCGAACATTTAAAATTTTCCACTATACTCCGCTTTAAGACTCGTTTTGAAAACCCCGAGGAATAAATATTCTATTTTGTGTGATTTCGCGCGCCTGCCATCCGTTTTCCCATCACTACACGCTAGAAATGTTGGGTACAAATACCACCTTGGCAAGTTGTTTTACCCAGCCTGGTAAACATTCACTCAAAATGGGTGAATATACCCATTCTAGAGGTGTGAGAGCTTTCTACATTCTCATGCACTTTGAAACCATGAAAACGGAGAACCACGAGAAGCTATCGAATTCGTAATGGCGGTCTCATACAAGCAACTATTCCAAACAAACTACCGGGACTATTTTCGAATTGGAATATCGCGAAGCCCATTTTATGAAAGGCCACATCTTCTCGGAATAAATGTGGTACAAAACTATCGGTCTGATATATTCAATCACGAAAGTGTTTAAACAACCATATTTACTGTTTTGAAGGGCTGTAGGTTCCCCAGGGCTAATGTTAGGGCTAACAGTGAGTCTGACATTATTCTCTCCCATCAGGGGTTCATGTAGTTTATCTCTCGACAAATGCTACCATCACACTGAGAATCAGCAATCGGACGATATGTTATGGAACGGTTCCTCGGACTCTGATGCATGGTTAATTTGTTTTAACTTTTTAATTTTCAAAAAAAATCTGAAATCACAACGAAACCACATACCCTAAATTCTCGAGGTGCTAGCATATATGTGGCCGCTTTTGAGTTATTCCCTTGTATTAAAGGAATTGATATTCATCGAGGAGGAGGATGAGGACGGAATTTGCCCAGCAACTCTACCCTGTCTACACAATAAATGTTGTATTGTTGCACCATGATAGAGGAAAACGGCAAATGACACAGTTACCCGATCAAGGCTGGGATTACATAGATACGTATGCGTAGCCAGGCTGGATGTGGCGAATCACATATTTACGAAAAAACGAACGTTTGTTCAGAAGAGAAGACACTGAAAGTTTATACGGAAAGACCGTAAGAATGCAGCAGCCCGGGCATATTTCGTTGCTTGGTTTTAGGGAAGATATTCTATATAATTTCATTCGCCGGTTTGATTTACGGCAGCCGTTATACGCATCTGTGCATGGATTTATACGGCCTATTCAGTGTGGTTTGCCTTCATTAGATTATTTTTTGCCCCTGTGAAACAATAATTTTTTGCAAATAAATAGGACATATTTTCAGATACTGACCCAGCTCTGTTCACGTAAATTTGCGAGGTGTAACAGCGTACCTGACCCGCACATGCATCTATGGAACTCCAGCCTAAGGTATCGATTTTCAGTCTTTGAAACTAAATATTTATGTACATTTATATTCAAAATCCCAATTGTATAGTTATTTGTTCATTTTTCCGGATACATGTTCATCAGGTACTGTGTGTATCACGAGGGCCCCCGAGCTGCCCCGAGACGTCACAAAGGGTTTATTGTAATTATAAAGTAGGTTGTACCAAATTTTACCCACACGTATTCGACTGATATTCAGTGTGAGGGGAAACGAAAAGGGTTCAAAAAGACCAAACATGTGTAAATGACCGGTTTACTTTAGATTAAGTATTTATTTAGCTGAACAAAATCGTTCGTTCATGAGTTTGGATGTTTTTACGATTTACTCATGTATATATATATTCGGGGCTTTTACAGCACGCAACACCGTTCCGCGAAACAGGTTGCAACGCGAACAACTGAAATACCGGACGGTGTACGTGTTTTGTTTAAAGTTACAGTTATGCCGGAGGCCGCCGTAGTACTATAAAATCTTGTAATACCTCGAAAGGTAGAAGAGGTTGTTTAAAATGGTGACCATTTCAAAACACAGGATATTGTAGCATGGAAAACCCCAGTTGAATCAACTTCGAAAATCGCAAAATGACGTTAACGCTGGCAAATATGCACACGAGGTTGCACAAGTATACTATATGCAAAACAATCTGACTATTTTCTGAAGTCAACAGAGGGTCACACAGAGAGGCGGGACGTTTTCTCCCTGTGATGAAGCCGAAATTGAAACTGAAGTCTGGTCGATTGAAGCCATCTCAGCAATACCTGACGGTTGCATGATGGGAGTTAAAATTGTTGCGGCCCTGACGCAATAAATGATCTCATTTCAAAAGTTGCTTAATATTGCGCACTGTTAACCTCATCCTCGGGTGATCAGTGATGTCTCCAGACGATGCGATGATGTAGTAATAATTATAATTGAGTAATATGAATCACTTAAAATGTGAATGGATAATTACAGTAAGCTTTTCCATGTGCTTTCTGATCAGTGACTCCCGGCCTGAGGTGATGAGCGACCCTCTAGTTGACATACGTCCTCACGCTTGGAAAAGCTTACGTTAATTGTCCATTAACATTTTTAGTGAATCATATTATGAAGGGGCGCAACACTTCTGAGTCACTCGATCAATCACGGGGGCATCAGGCGTGACCGTTGAGCTTGAAAGTAGCCAAAACACTAATCTCCGGACCACAAAAACGCACCAAATAGGAGGAAAGTGTTCCAGATTTCAATCCATTCTTGTCCCCCTGGATATGTCCCCAAAACAAGAATGGGTTTCACCGAAATGAACTAAACCCCTCTGTCCTGATTTTAGTGTTGTAGCCCCTTTACCACATTTACAACACGTATCGAAACAATTTTTTACCCTATTCACGAGAATTCTTGGTCACGCGTTATCTTTTGTAAATGACTCTATAACACAGTAACTCATTACAGTCACCTAAGTTGGTCAGTCCTAACTCCTATATATTATAAATTATGTTGTCGTGGGTCCCACTAGTAGGCAGTGTTCCATTCTCATAAAATCGCCTCAATTTATACTCCCACGAAACAAAAGGGACGGCAACGGACACAAACATACGACAGGAAGAAGTCCCGCCCGTTCAATTGATTTTACATTGAGCAGAGCGCCATCAGTTTAGTGCGGATCGTAACGGTTCACGGATTTGTTTGGAAACTAACTTCCCGGTTCGTTCGATGTGCATTACAACCATGTCTATGTAGTCATTGTCAAGCTTCCGCCAATCATTTTCTGGCGGGGGTGGGGGGGTGGCGGGGGGGGGGGGGCGAGGAGAGCCACCGCTACCGGCCCCATGGGATCGTAAATGAGATACTGGACGTGACATTTTACTGGGAATTGGAGTTGACACAGGTCATTTTACACTCCTAAAAAATGTTGTGTAACAGCCACTCTCCAGTTGCTTGTTGTAAGAACTACACGATACATTGTGTAGACTCTGCATAATTTGTGTAAGTTTTACACAGTGTGGTGTAATTTCTTTCTTACCAAGCCGGGATGAGGTGTAAATAGCACACCTATACTGGATTAGTGTACGAAATTACCTAATGCGGTGTAAAGTTGTGTTAGAAAATACACAAATTATGCATATTTACCCAATGATTATTTTATATCGTTTAATTTCTCACGCAGCGCGCCGGGTTCTATGTGCTATTTACATAGTGATATTTAAATTCTACACTACCTAAGTGTTCACTAATTTATCATGCTGTCATATTTGGTTTAACGAGGGGAAACCGTTTTGATACTGAAGTGAGGCTATTTTTTATACTTATGGGTGACAAGAATTTTGGCAAAGTTTACTATTGTATTAACAAAACATGGCTCTTGGTGTATATGCAATTGGTATAATGGTTCTTCGTACATCTTTGGTTGGGCTCCCAACTTGCTCGATCACTGGAGGATTCCCGATTCAACGGTGTGCTTATTAACGCTTCCGCTCCGCAAGATACAGGACAGTGGGTGCACTTTCCTCTCCGCGAACCGTCGGAGCCACCGGAATCTGATCTGATTCCAGTTTAAAAAAATAAGCATTAGAAACTGGGGTAAGGTTTTTTCAAATAAAATAGTTGTAATTGTGTGTAAATTTGTCCACGATTTCGATACCCCCAGGCAGATTAACTGGAACAGACTGGGTAATCAGAACCACCATTTAAACTTGGAACGATATCTCCAATTAGTTGTTACTAACATATTTTCGCCAACTTCATGTCAGCCGTCACACATAGGTTGGACCTCATCACAATCTTCGCTATCAAAGAATGGCGCGCAGCGTCTAAACAGATGTGTAATTTTGTAACCCCCTCCCCACCTCATTTCACCGAAAATGACATTCGCTAAGCACACAAAACTAAAGGAATTGCCCGGTTCCACGTCCGGTCGTGGAATTGAGTGTTATTTGAAAATGCATTCAACTCGGCACACGCCAGGTTTGACTCTCGTTCCTCGTCGACTAAGGCAATATTTCCTAAGGCAAAAAGACTGACATTCTTTGAAGGTTTTTGTTTCTGGTTCCTATATTCCAGAGATACATAAAATAAAATTCACGCCTTTGCTGAAAACAGTAAGAAAGAATTTCCCCGATGAGTAACGAGAACATTTGGTTTAGGCGTGACTCATGCGATCGGCCGAGCTATAGTACAAGGCGAGAGATAGAGGGACCCCCCCCCCCCCGCCATTTTTTTTTTATCAAAATTCGGGCGGGAAACTACCCAACGTTGGGCACAGAATAAGTTAAGATCTGGTTAGAGGTACCCTAAAGGTGCTTTTACACTAGGCACGACTCAATGTGCGAATACGCGACAAGGACTATTTTTCGCGCCTGTGTTATTTATATAGGGTCTAATTCATCAGGCACCGATCCGCGGAATGTGCGTTTAGTTTTGGTCGCGGGTCGCGACAAATCCGAATTGTCCCGTGACAATTCAAATCGCGCTTCGCTAATATGAAAGCGCCGAATGTGGACACCGTATACTGAGAACTTCAGTATTTTGCTGCAAAATAAGCATATCGTGTCACATATAGCGTGCATTCCCATTTATGTCGCCTTTAAATAGTCCCTATTGCATTATTCTAATTGTGCCATATGTTCGAATATACGGCATGATGGATTGTTGGAGCGTTTTTATAACCGGATCGGTGGGAATTCTCCCCAAGGTCTCGGGATCTTCGCAATCCGGTTGGATATATCTACACTGGGAATCGACAGCCCAGGAAATGTTATATTCTAGCTTCCTCCTGACCCACCCATGGCCTGAAATAACCAAAACTACTGAACAACGGCATCCCGGAAAATGTCATGTCCATGTCTTATTAATAACCCATGCCACTCAGCATGCCTCTCCAAAAGCAAAGAGTGATTTCACTCTAAGGAATTATCCTCAGCAACCTCGAATGTAATTGGAATTTCACTCCTAATAGATGAGTCTCACTCTTTCATGGGCGAAATCCGTACTCTATGAAACTGGAGTGGTCAATCAGCACACTTCGAATTCCACCTAAAGAGTGAAGTATGCTCCATAAGGGGCGAAGATTTTCTACAATGGAGTGAATGGAGTGATGATCAAGCGCACACTTCATGGGAATGTACATTCACTCTTTTGTTTTGAGAGTGCGTCGCCCAATTCGTTGGAAATTCTCGAATGGCAATACAAGGGCCACAGCCCTATAGGCCTTGGCCCATAGCCTACAGTCGTTGCGGTCAATTGGGTGAACTGCGTCTCCTCTGTATTTTCTTCAATGAGGCAGGTATAGATCCTGTTGAATAATGACATCTGGCCTAAATTTGAATGGTGCTTTACGACGCCATGTTTTTCTTGTCCTTTTCGTGCTAATCGCGGCTACCTAGCCGCCTCATTCTAGTTCTGTGTCCCCTGCGAATTTTAATTCGCGGTGTCGCGATTCGCGTGCCTAGTAAACACCCGGCTGCGATACGCGACACCGATTGCCGTTCTAGGAAAGCGCTCGTCGTTTCGCCTATTCGCCTATTCGCGGTCGATTGCGTGCTTGTAAACGCAGCTTAATGCATACGTGGAAAGAAGAATTACTAAATGGCCGAAACTTGGCCGACAATTGCACTATTGAAGTGTCAATTTTTGCGCGCTTCGCGCGTAGTGTGTATCGATGGTCTGCTACATATACTCACGAGCTGCAGTAAAAATCGGGCATTGTTTAAGAATTCACGTGCAAAAGTTTTTCGGCTTTCCAAATTGAAAATGTCCCGCGTACGTGGTGAGCGAGGCGAGTAATTACTGAACGCCCACTTTTACTGAGAATATTGCAACACCAATTCATCTGAGGACGTTTCATATTCAAATTTATTTTCCAAAGGGGGGGGGACACCCCTCCCTTAGCACCCCTCCCCCATATCAGCGCCATTGCCAATCCGTCGGCCAAAACATAATCTCTATGCCCCCCCCCCCCCCCATCATCACCCTTCGCTACTACGCCGCCCTGCTATCACCACAATCTCCAGCAAAAGGAAAGTTGCTTACACGGGAATCTTCAATTACCATTACAACTGAGCATTAGGGCTGTCTATTCATCGAATTAACATTTGATGTTACCAGTTACCGCTATTGTCGCAACCAACAGACAACGTCAAGGAATTTACTACGCAGGGTTCCTATCGCCATGTTAATGTGTGTGGGAGGAACTGTGTAGCCAGACTTCAATACGTTTTGCATCAAGAGTGGGTTCAGATGTTACTTTTACACGAACCATAGCAATAATTGTGAACAACCTGACAGCAGGCACGTGAATGAACAAAAAATCACTGAGGCATTCGTACTGACGATACTCAACCTACTACTACTACTACATTCTCAAGTGGTACGTACAGATCTGAACGCAGCGGGGCATGCGCCTACTACTTGGCAGTGCACAACAAAACGGTTGTACCCGTTCCTGTACACTTTAGGCCTACTCGAACTCCGGCATCCCCAATGCTACTACGATAGGGCCGTGCCTGCTTTTTGTAGCAGAATCCTAATGATGAATGCAAATGATGTAGACACATAAACCCCGCCGCCACAAAGCGCGCGAAATTTTTTGGTTTTTGATTTACCTAAGTGTTAAAAACTATCAAACACACAACATTTTTAATTTTTTTAATTTTTTTAATTTTTTTACCCCCCCTCCCCCCCCTCTTTGAAGATTTGTTGGAATCGACAAACTGATTTCGGTACTTTTCGTACAAGTAGATTCATGTGGGCTTGACATATCATCGGATGAAATGAAAATTGACGTAAAAACACAACGACGCGCGTCTAAGCGCGCGACAACTTTTTGGGTTTTGATTACTAAGTGTTAAAAACTATCCCCACAAACACATTTTATGTTTTTTCCCAAGGATTTGATTGGGAAAACTTGCCCCCCCCCCCCATCTTTGAAGAGTTGTATGGGAATCCAACAAACTTGGTTTTCGGTCCAAGTAGATCCTTCGTTGCATATACTCGGATGAAATGAAAATTGATGTAAAGAACGCAACGACGCGCGCGAAGCGCGCGAAATTTTTTGGGTTTTTGATTTACCTTAGTGTTGAAAACTATCACAACACATTTTTTCATTTGGGGAATTTTGGGTGAACAGGCCCCCCCCCCCCCCCCCCCCCCCACCACGATGATTTGTTCGAATCAACGAAATTCCATGTTTTGGGTAGCATTAAATTGATGCGTGGCATATATTCGATCAAATGAAAATTGACGAAGAAACACAGCCAGGGCGCGCGTGACGCGCGAAGATTTTGGGTTGTTTATTTAACCTAATACTATTTGATTGGGGGAACGTTGCCCCCCATCTTGCGAAGACTTGTTTTGAATCCGCGAACTGATTTTTGGTACTTAGTCCAATCGTGGGATATCATCGGCTAAGAACACTGACGAGAAAACACGGCCACTCGCTGCGAAGCTCTCGAAAAAATGTGGGTTTTCATTTACACAAGAGTTAAATACTATCACCACAACAATTTTTTTTTTCCACTAGGATTTGATTTGGGAAACGTGCCCCCCCCCCCCGATCTTACGAAGATTTGTTCGAATCCCCAACTTATAGTAGTAGTAGTAACATATATATAAGACACCCACCCCCCCCTACGAAAATAAGTGCGCTAAAACATCGTTCAAACGCTTTATTTTTCGGCCCAAAACCCGTAGGGGGCAACTGCCCCCCTTGCCCCCCCTGTGCGCCGCCCCGTTCAGATGCTTCAGCAGTAGCCCTCTCCGTGACTTGCATGCATAAACTTACGAACCACTATACTTTGCTAGCTGCACTTCGTATAGGCCGAAATGTTTTTCTCGAGAAATCCCCGAGACGGCGCTGATAGTAAATTGAACGAACAAAATAGGAAGTAATGGCGTCATTCCAGCAATTATGAAATGCAATTTCACGAACTAGAATGAGTCGTATCAATCTACAAGAGGCTTTTTTCGTATCGATTACTTTTGGTGAGAGTTGAGGAAATGAACAGGACCCTCCTCATCCATCCTGATGCGGATAACGAGAAATGTTCGGGAATGTATACCGCAGAACTTTTTTTTGGCCTTGGGGGGGGGGGGGTTAATGTGTGGTCTTCCTATGTTCTCGTCCGCGCCATATCAATCACAAAGAAGACTGGCATAACTTTACCCGATTGCCGTGCCTGAAAAGGTGGTCACTTTATAGTTAACAAACATTGCCCGATATTGGATGATAACTGTAACCCCGAAGACATTTATTTATAGTCACCCAAGTCACTGATGCTCGACGCTCATACATTACCATGAAACAGAAAAGACCGAGACTGAAAACCAGTCAAGCGCGAGGATGAACAATCCTCTTTACTTGATTAAGAACGCCTTCGTTCAATTCGTCAGTAATTGCCGAGGGAAACAATCGAGGAAGTTTTTGGGGGGCGTGTTGCTATAACTACGCAGTAAGCAGCCTATGGGCCGCCTGCGAGATTTATTCATCAAGTTAACATCAGGGGCGGTGTGATGAATTGGAGAGAGGAAGGTAAACCAAGGGAAACCTTGTTTTTCATTATTCTTAACAAAAATTCTAAACGAAGATACTTTTTAACTATTTCCACAAAAATCTTAACACAACTACTCACAGCATATCAAGGAAAATGGAATAAATTCATTTTCGATCTTCGGTTTTTCGCCCTGATAAATCTTGACATGAACAACAGTGCTGCATGGTAAACAGCTTATGGAAAGCCGTTGGCCAATACGAAATTAAAAAAACGGCTTCTTTCGAGTTTGGTAAGGAATCTGATTTTTTTATCCTTCAATGAAAACATATTTGCTGGGAGCATAATTATTAAACTTTGGGCAATACAATCAATAAATTATACAATTACTAATTAGGTGTTCGCCCTCAAACATGATAACACCGCTCCCACTAGTTATTGCACAGATGGCCACAACCTTCGGGCTGGATTCCATAGAGCGTAATGGGTATCCGACTGAGTAACCGGAAATGCTCAGCCCATGCATATTGCCGTTGCTTGGCTTTTTAAGAAAGATATTGCATAGAATTCAATCGCGGGTGATACGCATCCGCATTGGTACATGTGCTTAATTTCCGCCTATTCAGCGTTGGTGGTTGTGGCCTTCATTTTATGGTTTTGGGCTTCTGTGTGAACCAATATCTATCCTTTTGCAATAAATAGAACTATTCAACACTCGCCCCTGCTCAGGTCAAGTGAATTGCGAATTTTTACGATACGCCTACGCATCTATGGAATCCTATATCCTCGGGCTATTTTTTATTTTCATCGCACTGGTGTGAACACTCCTTATTTGATGAAATTATCTATCGTATCATATCGTAATCTGCATCTTGTGTGAACAGCCCTTTACGTAAACATATTTTTTTTATATAATGATTTTCTTGGTGGAAATATCTCGAAATCGCTGGTCATCTCCTCCTCTCTTCCTCCCCCTTTTTTAAAGCTATCGCCGACGCCCACTTTAGGGAGGTGTGTGTGGGGCGGGGGGGGGGGGGGGCTGCCGTTCTTTTCTTTATATGCGCCTAGGCGGTTTGTGGATAAATGCTATCCTTGCTGCGGTGGTTTATTTTGGCCCATTCGCTTGTGTTTGTTCTATTTGGATGATGGTCTACCTTCTTGCACCTATACTAAATATATATCTAGGCGAACCGAATAAGACGTATTCTAGACATATTCTTCGTTGCCTGCGCCTCAACTTGGATTCGACATTTAGAGGAATGCGACCTTCCCGCCACCGCATTTATAGAATCCTAGCCTATTCCGGCAGGTCAGTTGAGCAGCACACGTACTTAGTGATAACCTGCCCCCATAGGAAGAAAAAAAACGCGTTGTTACTTCCTTCCAAATTGGATCATCATTCACTTTTCTTCATATTCCGGATGAACGTATTAGATACCCATCTCCTTCACTACGCGCCGGGTGACAAGTTCAGTTCGTTTTGTTACTCGATGGACCGATCCTGTTTCTGGAAGTGTGCTGTCAAGAGAACGTCATTTGAATAAATTAGATGAGCTTACCCGTGAGGTAATATAGACGAACATAGTGATAATGGCAGCTCCGATTAGCATGATGATTAGGAACTGAAACGCTCTCCGATTAGAGGGGGGCGGGGGGTGGCGGTATCGACGCAATAACCAGCCTAAGAACTGCAGCCCATTTTCTCGAAGTCACGACATTAATATTTTGGGGGTTTTTGGGTATGACATCAGATGCTCGTTCATGGTAGATTCGAAACCGCATGACACATCTAACGTTTGTGAGGAATACAAGGACATGACCTTATGATGGTAAATTAAGTACAAGTTGATTGTCATTTGAAGGTTGCCCTCTCGCCAATGTGATGGGTAGTGTTCTGTCCTCTCGGGGCGTCAGGCCATCTCCCATGTTTGATATAGGCCCGTTTCATCGTAAATCTTTGCTAGAGGCGTAGAGTCTTTTATAATCATTAGGGTCACTTACGCTAGCGTCAACGCTATTCGATAATTCGTTATTTTAGATATAGGATTATACCCCAGTCTGGCATCGCAATTGAACTAGAGCATATTTTTGGCACAATGAATTCATATACTTTGGGCCTTCTGAATCACCGAGAGGATGCTTAATCCCTTTTTGTTTTCTGTTTTCTTTGTATAACGCTCAACAAAACTCTTCAGGCCACTGCCACTTGCGCATAATGCCGTCATACATGTAGTTACCACCCTCGCTACCGACCCTGAAACTAAACCAGTTCTAGCTATCTCCCATGCACCAGACCCACTATACTAACTGAAGACACTTACTCGTTTTACCGATCTTGTAGATGTTCGCCTCCCTAGATATAGATAGTCGCAATGTCGACTACTTTAATCAGATAGTGACTTCTGAACTTCTCGAGGTCCTCGTGGCCCCAGGATGAAAGTGGAATCGCTAATGATTACCAGTATGTGTGACGGAGGATGTTGCATAGGTGTGAATAATACTAAAACCTATGCCCTCAGCACTTGGTTTCGGATCAGGGATATCCGAGTCCCTGATTGTTAATACTCTTGACACTAATCGAGAAAAGGTGGCGATTTTTCCTGCCAGGGTCCATCCACTAACCCCACAAGATTAGTGAGATAATGTATAGGGGAGGGTTTGACGTGAATGTTTATGATGTGATGTTGATCCTGTACCCAGAGAGAGAGAGAGAGAGGGGAAGGGGGGGAGTCGATACCAGCAGAAACCGCGAATTTGTAATGTTGCGTGAAATTGGGAATGCTAGTCACTGTTTCAGTCGCTACTCGCGGGCCTCGTGTTCCTTCATGATCCCCGACGTCGGGCCGGGACGCACAATCGGCCATGCTTCCTTAACTACTGGCCGTATTGGAGGCCTACGGTCCCGTAGGTTTTACCTGTGCCGGACTTCTCGAATGTCTGGATGTGGTCGCAGTTTCCTTATTGAAGTGGAGGCGTACCACTAGGTGCCTGTCCAGAACCGTGATCAAACTGAAACACGTACAACGCAACCACAAAAATCACGAGTGGATTCTCAAGTCTCGCTCGCTTCGTGATCAGTGGTGAACTGATGAGAATGACTTGCTAGCTAACAGATGGGAGCAAACCACAAATGGTTATAGTTTGTTAGCCCCTAAGTATTCCTCGTATGAACGACACTAGTCAGTGCTAAGAAGTCAACTATAACATTAGGACTGAATCAAGTGTACCAAATCCATTTTTAAACACATTATTTGACCTTTAGTGACCTTGATATATATGTCAGCCTAATGGTGACAACATTACCAATCTAATTGAGATTCAACAAATTCATCAGATGTGTTGCATAAATTACGCAAGTTAGACACATGCATGACCATCAATGACCTCAGAGGACTGAAGGCAGAAGACCATACCCCCCGCTCCATGTGCTTAAAAAGCCACGGTCGCCATAGAATGTACGTCGCCGAAAATAAAAAATACAGCATTAGCCAGAAAATGGGAGGTGCTATTTTTATGTGTGTAATTTCTATGTATAAGCATATCATGATATAACGGAATAATAATTTATGTGAAATTCGAAATATTTCGTCGTGATGTCATGTCGACGACCCCCCAAAAAAAAACGTCGGTTCCCGCTATTCGCTTCTTTTCGTTTGCCATCTGGCGTTTCTACCAGACGATCTTGCTTTTCATCTTCTTTCATAAGTAGATTTCAAAGTAACTATCATTGTTGTATGTAATTTCTGTTTCCCCAAAATACGTGTGGTTCCTGCGTCTTACATGCTTACCGTTAGAAACGCAACCCGTGAGGTGCACAGCATTACTGCGATTTTCAGGCCTGTACTCCAGCAGTTATTCCTTCAAATGTCAAAGAGGAATACTGCAAGCTAGTTGCTGATGGTAGCATATCTACACAACGCCATGAAATTACTATTAACAAACCCTACAATCATTTGTTTTTAGGTAGCCCCCCCCCCCCGCCCTCCATAGCCCCCCCCCCCCCCCCACAAAAAAGTCTATATATCATGCTGTAGATATTGTATGATTATTATAATATCTCTACTAGTTCTCCGCCACGTGAGAACGCTGCTCACGAGCGTTTCTTCTGCTCGCCTGAACACTGCTCAAGGTGCATGTATTGGTCGCTTTGTCGTTGGCGTAAGTGTGGTGTTATATATGTGTGTGTTTCTTCCGTCTGTATGTCTGTTTGTCTGTACGCGCGTCCGTCCGTAGTAGTGTGGCGATATATCGTGAAATGTACATGGCTAGGTAGTGTCGTGTAACGACTAAAACACATCACACATGTAGGTCACACACACCCAATTTCCCCAAACCGTATCTAACCTAGGAACTATGTTGTTGGACACTTATCACATATAGGATTATAATCCAGGAATTGGCCGGCCGGTTCCTACCAACACGTGTAGATGTCCCGATCTTGAGCTCACCGCTCATTTATCACCTAAATAGTCAACTGGTTTAATGTAGCCTAGCTATAGCAACACCTTCCTTGAAGTGTGAACTACTGGAAGCGCATCATGCAAACTTCGCAATTGTGTTTGTTTGGCTGTCAGTGCTGGACATACGTGTACGTCACGCAGCGATCACTCAGTTGTTGTACAGTTTTGTATTTCGAATTTACGAAGTCACGTGTGGGAACGCTGGGGTGGGGCACCGTGCACACCCTCAGTTAAAGATGTGGAGGAGTGGAAAGTAATTTCCCCTTTCCCACTCTATTTCATTTCTTCAATGAATGGGTGAAATCCTTTCGTCCATTCATGGAATGATAGGGCGCTTCTTCGGGTCTGTTATCTTTCAATCGAATGCGATCTGAAATCTACCGGAGTGCAGAAAAATCCGCACACGAGGAAAACACCCCAACTCCTGACTCACCCCTCTTGGAATAGTGAAAAAAGAAGAAACACCCCGTAATTGCAAGCTCAAGCTAAGCATTAGAATCATGAGTACGGAATCATCTCATAAATATCGCCCTTACAACCCCGTGTGACATCGCGTGTCGGTCTCCGCGGGTAGAAGCCGACGCTTGCCGATTGTGCGCATCACAACTACGCACTCGCACCTGCCCGTACACACATGCTCTCAGTTCATTCATTCACATTGAAGCTGAGGTCATTATTGCTGTTGACATCGTTCTGAATATGAATGCAATTCTCCCATGAAGATGATTGTGATGTTGTGATCACTGGCTGGATGCCGGGCAATGTCCTGGGGATATGTCCTCTCAGCCCACATATTTCTATTATTTGTGCAGAAATTGTTACCACCGTGCACCTTCCTCTATTGTCCTGTTATCACTATTCCTCGAATCATGAGGTTGAATTATTGCAAAATGGGCGGCGACACGGTATCTTAGGTGGTACTTGAGTAAGCCTAACTGAAACAGACCTTCTCAAACCTTGAGAGATCTCGGTCTATGTTCAATTATGATAATACTAATTTTCCCCCCTTTGTACTTCCATTTCGGTAAACCATAGTTTGTGTAGAGACTTCGAACGAAAATTTTGTTCCGTATCAGTATCTATCGAGACCCTCATATCGTGGCTTGGAGGCCCATTACGAGAGATTTACAATGAAAAAAAAAAGGAAACTGACAATAAAATAAAGAAAAAACCCTAAAAACTGAACTAGGATAAAACTCTTGCGACCAACAACCCCTAACGAACAATATGGACCGCAAGTTCAACGTCTATTGAATCTGCGAAGGTATGTATTGTACGGCATACCTCGGCATATTATATTGGTCTTAGCGCAACATGGGGGTTGAGTCTGGGACATGATGTCACGGTTGCTGGACATCTCCCACCCGGACAATTCCCACCCGGACAATTCCCATTCCCACATTCCGTTGGGGGGGGGGGGGGATGTCCGCTGAACAATTGTTCCGGTTGGGAATTGTCCAGTCACGGCATGTACATGGGGTTGTAATAACGACGTTATGTCACAGGGAGGTTGTAATAGCGACGTTATGTCACAGAGAGGTTGTATTATCGACGTGTGTAACAACACGAGCGTTACAATTAGCTACGTGATGTTAAAGAAGGGTTCAGAAGCGACGCGGTGTAACACGGGGAAACGTGATGTA